>CM040172.1:28182918-28705418 GCA_022606695.1 Vaccinium macrocarpon
CTCTATCTATCATTTCTAGCAGGAACGGGATAGAAGGGTTTTTTGGGATTGTAATTCCGTTGTGCAACTCTTGGAAGCTAAGGTTGTGCAGAGCATGCATGAGCTCTTGGAGGAATATTAAGAAGACAGATGCCAACTTGGCTTTATACTCCTTGTGGCACTTTCCAAATTGAATTTTTGGAAAAGGGTTTTTTTTTTTTTTTTTGCGCGGCAAAAAAGGATTTGGAATTCAGGGTTGATGTTTTGTTTGTGTTTGTATAGGTGATTTAGCATAAGTGTTTTGCTGTTTGTTCAGGTTCTTTTTTCAGACCTTTTTTTTTTATTTCCTTTTGCAATTTCGATTGGGGTATGCCTCCTTGATTTTATATTTTGTTTTCTTGGTGTAATAAAATCTTTACTTATCATAAAAAAAAAAAAAAACACCTAGTTGGGATATACATATATGTGTTTCCATAACAAGTTTGTTAGTGAATTAGAGAGTAGTGTGGTATTTGATTTTCCATTGTCATTGGAGTCTTGAGACTAACCTAGTTTGGTTAGGGTCTCAAAATCCACCTTGCACTATCTCCAATACAATTTTCTTTATATCTCTCTTATTATTCCCAAAACTTCCCTCAAAACCCAAACAGAACAAAGACGGAGTACAAAACTCAAACTGGCTTGTCAGACTCACTAATCGTACTGCTATTTCCGCATTTGACAATGTTGCTATTTTCTAGCTCTCCTCTTAATTAGCTTGTTAAAAAAATGCATGGAGGATGACAAACTTTTTTTTGGGGGGGAACAGTGAAAAAGAGATCTTACTAATTTTTGTATAGATAAGTACAAAAATTAAAAAGGACATGAGCACAAAGGCATCACAATAAGAGGATAACATTCCAACACCGTACATTACCCCTTTGAGAATCATATGCCACCTGAAATCCCAGATGAGGACACAAGGTTGCCCATGAGGCAACCAACAAGCAGTGGCAATGCCACATGATAAGTTATGCGGTACGTGACGTACCTCTTAGAGAAAATAAATTAGTATATTTTACCCAAAAAAAGAAAATAAATTCGTATTATTAATTTGAAATTTATTTCCAAAATTTATGAATGACCAATCAAATTCTAATGACACCACACTAGATAATTTTTCAATATTTCAAACCCATTAAAAATTCCGCAAGAATACATACCAAAAAAATTTAATCTCATGGTGTCACCACACCAAATAATTCACGATAAGTTAAGAGAGACTGCAAAACCACGGACTAAAACCTATTTGATGGAGTCATGGCCTCACCAGATGATTTTTCAATCTTTAACTCAAGATAATACATAACAAAATGCTTAAAGTGAATAAGATTTTTCCGCCGGCGGTGGAGACAAATGTTTCCTCCAAATCAATCACAGCGGTTTGCGTGATTGTGTACTATTACACTGGATTGATGTGATTGATTTAGAGAAAACATTTATTTCCGCTGACGGTGAAAAAAATGTTTTCTCTCATGCTTAAAACCCATTTGTTTATGAATGAACTCATGCTCCCAAAGTTGACACCACCAAGGAAACAAAACAGAAATCGAAACTAAAAAATTAGTGTATGAGATTATGTATATAGACTATGAGTGTATAGCTGGGGGGAAAACCATTAAGAGTATGTGTCCCACATGTTATCAAGGTGGCAAACATCAAATGCTATGTTTTTTGTGGTGGTTTTGGATTGAGCGTGAAAAAACTCTAGTTTGCCTAGATTTATAGATTTGCTATGTTTTAATTTTTGGAAAAAAAAACAGCCCACAAATCAAAAAGTCAATCAATCACACAAAGGAAAGCAAACAATCGAAGAACACCAAGATATACGTGGAAAACCCCAATACGGACAAAAACCACGGGAAATAATCAAAAATACTATACTCAATGTGTAGTTACAAACAATCTACCAACGATCGTGAATCCTCACCAATTGAACCTAAGAACTACTTGCCGAATCCTCATTCACCACACCTAGTGCTTTGACTGCCGCTGCCTTGAATCCACAAACCTTCCGTTTGCCTCCTAGAATCCACTAAAGGACTTTGAAGCGCCTCTTGAACTCCACGAAAGGACTTTACTCAGAGATTGTTGTTTCTAGCGAAGAATAAACCCCTTGAAGATGATCTTGAAATTCACGGCATTCACAAGTCTTCACAATTCTTCAAGGTTCACAAACCCTAGCCGCCGAAAGTGATGAGAGATGGAAATATTTGTATTAGGGTTCGTATCACAACAGCTCTCTCTCATTTTTTGACCTAATGGTTGAGATTTTATAGTTGCAGAATCGGACATTTTTGCCGGCTGTTTTGCTCGAACCAAATATTCAGCAAAAAGAAACAGATTGTTTTGCTAATAAAAGGGCCTTGAAAGCAAAACCTGCGGCATCTACCTTTTGCCTTGTGCATTTTTTGCCGACTATTTTGCTCGAGCAAAACATCCAACAAACTCCATCAAAATATTGTGCTAGTAGAAATCCTTGAAATGCTTGAGCAAAACATTTAACACCCAACCTTGTCTTCAAAATGAGCAATCCGTCTTGACTAAAAACTACCGCACTCGAACAAAAATACATATTGAGATGATTCATTTTCCATACCTAAAATAGACACTCTAAAATAAATACCGAAGATTACAGTGCCATAAAAATACGATACACCCAAATGTATATGTTTTGGGCATGGATTTGGCAAACCAAAGGAAGCCCAGCCTATTGGGCTTACAAAACAGATAAGTTTATAGATGCTATCACATTTATAATGGGTAGATGTAACTCATTGTATTTGAGGAGTTCCTCTCTCAACACATTACAGAAAACTCGATTGGTCGAGAGAGTAAGATTTCAAGGTCAATAAGGAGGTAACGGGGGCGGGTTTAGATGATTCCAGCCAGACCCTAAAATTCCCGAACATCTCCTAACCCACCCCTAAACCGACCTGGTAATTTATGGGTACTCTGTCCCAGCCCCTATCGAGTATTGGGTTTACCTGCCCCGCTCCTATTTTTTTCTTTCACATATAAGGCTAGTATATTTTAGACTCTAATATTAGTAGGCACGAATGATAAGAGTTCACAAAGTAACTATTACAACTTAACCAAAATCTACTTTCCAATGTTGTATTTTAGTTGGAAAAATAAAATTATAAGAATACAAATAAAATTGAATGCATATAAGGAAGAAAATATAATTTCATATATACATATAAGATTTTATAAATATAATTATACATATATATATGTATGTATGTATGTATGTTGGGCGGGTATCGGGGCGGGGTGATCACACCTCTGCCCTAACCCTGGCGGGTTTTCCAAAATCACTCTTACCCTTACCTGTTACCCAAAAAAATAGAAAAAAACCCTATGCTATCAAGGCGAGGTGGGGCGGGGTCAAGGTGGGGAGGGTTGAATTGTCATCCCTAAAGGTCAAGAGAGAGAAATTTATTTCTCCTAAGGGGCTTGTTTATGTTATAGTTGAATCTATCATCTTGCTAATCGGCATGATCCAGTTTAGCAAATTCTAGGGAGAGTTGCTATAGGGTCAACTATAACTATTACATAGAGTCTAAAGTCCACACCAAAATTTCCTAAGAGATTAAGTCTACACGTGACACCAAAAGACAAAAATAGCCCAACGATGAGTTTCTGACAAATTCGAACCGATAGCATTTGCACGCTAGTCCTCAATGCGTCTGATGCAACAGCAATGGGACTCTTGTGGTGAGGTGACGGTGAGAGGCAATTGGCGACAACATGGCTAAGCATTCCGAACTTTCTGGGAAATACCGGTCGGTATGATGTCTGTCGAGCTTCCCTTGCAACCGCGTCTGAAGAAGATGATCGGACCATCTGTACGAGAACCGTGGTTGTGAATCCCGTTTCACAAAATCAGGCCATGTCACTGCCTGAGGAAAGCCTCCGACTGGAGAACCAAAGGTATTTTCAGATCAAAGAGAGGTGCAAGATCTGACCTGAATGGAAACACACACACACACACACACACACACACACACACAGAGAGAAAGAGATAGGGCTGGAGCAGATCTGGACGAAGAAACTATAACAAGCCCCTTGGGTAGAACTTGCCCCCAAAAGCTAGCTCAAGTGGGAAGGGTGCCCAAGGACTTATTAAACCCCGACCAGGAGCCCATGCTCCCGATGTGGGACAAGTCCCATACCTTGCATTGGATCATAACAAACTTGACCCCTTCAGAGTCGACGTCCACGGCAGCAGGTCGCCCTTCTGGCACCTTCGACAACACCCGTGGCGGCCTCTTCCAAGGAGGGACCTGCTTTGATACCAATGTAACAAGCCCCTCGGGTAGAACTTGCCCCCAAAAACTAGCTCAAGTGGGAAAGGTGCCCAGGGACTTATTAACCCCCCACCAGGAGCCCATACTCCCGATGTGGGACAAGTCCCATACCTTGCACTGGATCATAACAGAAACAAAGCCTTGGACTCTTGTATGAGATGAGACTCCAGATATCAGAGGGCTTTTAAGAGGAAGATATCTATGGTTGTAAACTTCTTCGGAGAAGAGATGTAAAATCAAAATGACAGATAGTACTTCTTTTTTCAAGTCATTGTGAAAGTAAAAACTAAAACGTATACTCCTTTTTTCAAGCAAAATGACAGTAGTAGTATTTGATAGCTAATAAATGTACGTGTAACAAGTAGTTCAATGTCTTTGATTTTTTTTAATTTTATTTACATGTACATACATACATACATACATACATACATTATATATAGGTAGTATCGCTAAATTCGAAACGGTGTTGGTACCGTACCATACCAAATAACCAACTTTCTTAATCCAGATAACCACATTTGTAAGAGATTCCGGCAACCGGAGTTCGATTAAAAAAAGTTGCTTTAAATGTGAGTCCAAATAATCACATCTTTTGAGTCTAGATAACCACATCTGATCCTAAGTAGACTTTTTTAAAAAAGATATAGCCTAGATAACCACATTTTATGAGTATAGATAACCACCTCTTGCGAATCAAGATGACCACATCTGTTCCTAAGTAGGTTTTTTTAAAAAATGATATGATTCAGATAACCACATCTATGCCGGTGTCTTTTCCAGCGAAGTCCAATTTTTCGTCGACTTTTCTAGCAACGCCAAATTTTTTCGGTGAACTTTTCCGGCGAAGTCCAATTTTCTAATGACTTTTTCGAAGCAGGCAGAATTTCCAGTGAACTTTTTTGGCACCGGTAACTTTCCGGCAAGAGTATGTTATGTATTAAATTTAATATTAGGGTATATTTGTCTATTAAAAATAGAGAGTGGACCTTACACGTTAAAAATTGCAAAAAGATGGACTAAAGGAGTTATGGAACTAAGAGGTGGACTAGATGATTGGCGCGTGAAATGGTTGCATTTGAGCGCCTGAGTAGGGTAGAATTGGCCTAATTATCATAGTTTTAATCCTCATTTTCCATTTGATATGTGCACGTGGTTGGATTGTGTGTCTGTGCTTAATTTACAGGCAATTGAGGTGACTTGGCGCTAACGGAAAGTGTCCGGAGGGTCGTGTACGTGGATTGAGAAGAGGAATGCTGTGGAGACTAAGTGTTTGAGCAAGATTTCGAGAAAATATGTCCAGGAGCGCTACCCCAAAGTGAAGGAGTGCTCAAGATGGCATAAAAAGGGCTCCAAAATGAACAAAAGGTTCTGGAGCGCTACACCAAAAGAGATGTACCGATACCGAGGTGTCTAAGGGGTCAACGGTCCAAGGGGAGTGGTCAATGGGTCAGCGGTGATAGCGGTTTGGGAGCGCTACACCATAATCAGTGTAGCGCTACCGAGGTCCTTCGTGACTGCTAAGCGGTGTCGTTTCGTGTTGCCGTGTGGCTCAACTTTTAATATTTTTGGTTTTCATCGGAAATTAGGATTTTTGGTATAAATACCCTGTTTTGGGGTCGAATTAGTTTTTCCAATTTTTAGAATTTTAGATCTAGTTTTCATTACTTTTCAGCTGCAGCTCCTGTTTTTAATTCTGAGATTCAGAGATTCAAGTAGAGTTTGTTTTTCAGATTTCCAGCTTTGGATTGATGCTTCGGTGTTCTTATTCAAGTTAATTCAATTCTCGCAGTTTACGGTATCAATTTCTACTTCTGTTTTCCTTTATTTCAATCATGTTTAGATCTAGGGTTTTTAACTTTATCATTGCGTGCTTAAGCATAATGAGTGAGTAGTTGCATAGGGTGCGACCAAGGGACAATAGTGCCTCGTGGCTAGTCTGATCAATGTTTCACGTCGGGGCTGAATTAATTCAATTTTAAGCAATTTTGGGAAACGAAACTTTTCTAACGAACTAAACCCAGGCATCGCCGGATTTCGTATGCGCATGAGAATTGGTGACAGGGGGTTCGCATTCGTTAGGGAACATTTTCTTACTCTAAAATCAATAAATCGAATCATTGTGGTCTGAGTGAACATTGGTCAGATTGGCTGCGAGTGCTGGGTTTCCACAGTTGCTCCCTCATCTTTAATTTGTAGTATTCAGTTTCAGTATTTTTAGTTACACAATTCACTAATTCGAACAATGGGTGGCTACCTAAGAGCCAGTTTAAAACTAAAGCCAACACTTTTGAGTCAAACACCGTTAGACCATCTCTGTGGTTCGACTCCGGTACTTCCGGATTTATTGTGCTACACCAGTCAGAAGTCCTACGCTTGGGACACGTTTCTAGTATAACTTATAATTACTTGGTCGATCAAGCACTAGACATGTTACAAAAAACTATAATGGACCTTAGAGCAATTGTTTACAAATTCTATGCATGTAAATTTTCGCATAATTATTGTTCGAAAAATCTGATCCTATAATTTTAGTGTATACGTATGAGATTAATCAACTACAAGGGTGACCAACAACTTAATTGGTTACAAATAGTGGACATTTCGAATGGAGTTTCCATACCCCAATCTTGCTCTAGTGCTTCATTTTTCTTCAATGGAAGGAGTATTAATGAGGTTCAACTCATTTGATCAATTGCAAAAATTTACAAATTTTCACACCCATATATAGTGGCTTTTTGACACTTTTGGTCTCCAAAGTATTCTAATTGTATCACTTTAGTCCCCAACATTTCAATTGTGCAATTTTGATCCCCAATGATAAAATGTGGGTCACATTGGTCCCTATCCCCTCACGTCGTTCCCCTTTCATCAAATGTGAGGGGCAAAAGGGTTAATCCACCCATCCCCTCACCTAGAGGAAAACATTCCCGCCCAAGACAACATTACTCTCTCTCTCTCCCCAATATATATGTACGTCATATCTATCACTTACCAGACACAAGAGAGAGAAACAAAGACAACTAGAAACTAAGTGAAGCCATGGATGACCAAATCTGCTACTGCAGTAGGCCTAAGAACTTTACCGCATTGTAGACAATCTCTAACCCAAGTAGGAGGTTTATTGGGTGTCAATTGTATGGGGTAAGCTCTCTCTCTCTCTCTCTCTCTCTCTCTCTCTCTGACATGAGCTCATGCAAGCAACATTGAGTTATTGTGAATGGAAATGCAGAAAGATGGAGCTTGTGGATCTTTCACGTGGGTTGATCTCCCTATGTGTGTCAGATTTGGAGTTGTGATCCCAAGATTGCTTAGGTCTTTGAGGAGGCTTGAAGCTAAAATTAAGAGAGAAAAGAAGATGAAGATGTTTATGGTCATGGCTCTGATCAGTACCTAGGTTTTTTGGATCTATGTGGTGGCATTGTGTCTGGTTATGGCATTGTGTGACATACGGTAGTTATGTAGTAGGTTACAACTGGATTAGTGTATTTTGGTGGCTTCTAAAAGATGATGTACGGTTTTGTTTTAACTGGAAAATGATGTAGGCTTTTGGAAGATATCATGTAACTTGCTGGTGGAAGTGTGGTAAATGTGTATGGAAAACTCCCCTATGCAATGAAAAAATTCAATTATGCAATGTCAAATGTGCAATAATTTTACTAGTCCTCACATGCCAATGACTAAATCAACCTAGTTCAGTACTAGTGCACACATAAACCTACTCACAAATATGGAGAGTCCAGAAACTGGCAGAGTAAATGCATACCATAAACATTGTCCTAAATAAAAGTAAATCAGAGTAAACTAGTGCAGCATAAACCAATCACAAGTACTATTGCTGACAGAGTGCAAAAATAGAGTAGGTTTAATATAACACCAAAACATAACTAACTAACAGTCAACCATGACATTAGTTCATACCAACCACAACCTATTGATCACCAAAACATAACACCAATTCACCCTAACTTCATAAATGAAAATCCAAACTAACACAATTACATAAGTTCATCATTGTTTCTTTTTTGCCGTTCAAAAAAAAAACAGTTCATCATTCTTTAGTAGGACAGGAAACACCAGTTCACCATGAATAAATATTTGGACCATTAACAAAAAAAAAAAAGAAAAAGTCATCCTAAATACAGAAAACCTTTGGTCAATTTCCCCAACCACATTCTTCCTATTTAATTGACATTACCATTTATATCTGAGATGGTTGGGTTACTTGGTCATAGTTTGTTAGGATATTGACTGGCAATATGGCATTAAAGATTAAAAAAAAAACCATTATATAAAAATTTGCAAAACATCAATATAACAATACACAAGCTTAAACTTTCACCTCATGATGGCCTCTGGAAGTTGCACCTCTGAAAGTGGCAGTCCTTCCAATGCTAGCACCCCTACTTCTGACCCCAGTTCTTCCAATGCTAGCAACCCAACCTCTAACCCCAGCCTTTCCACCCATTCCCCTACCTTTGACCCTAGTGCTTTCACCTCTAAACTTCACCCTAATGCTGGCACCCCTAACTTTTACCCAAGTTCTTCCACCCCTAACTCTGACCCAAGTGCTTCCACCCCTAACTCACACCCAGTAGTTCTAACCCTAGCTCTCCTTTCACCTCTAACTCTAACCCCAATCCTTCCCCCTCTAACTTGAACCCCACTCCTACCCCTCTAGTTTGAACCCTATTCTTTCCACCCCTTACTTGAACCCCACTTTTCCCACCCCTAGTAAGAACCCTAGTCCTTGCACCTCTTGGTTGCACAACTCTCCTTCCACCCATTCCACTTCCACCACCTTCAACATCACCATCTTGAGCATCTTCCATCTCTTTTGGCATAGGTACATTATAAGTCCTTCTATTGTGGCAATCCACATCTCCCACAAAACACTTAATTATATCCAATTTTCTTCAATTCGTGTGGATACTTGGGGTTGATGTACTCTTTTGCACCCACAATTATCTTTTTCTTAGGTTTGCCTTGCTTTCATTTGACATTTGGTAGTAGAACAAGGGCAAATCCAGTATTTGGCCACATTTTGTAGCCATTTATTGGGTTCACTGTTGGTTCATAAGCGTTATAGTAACTTGTATTAAAGTACCACAGACTTATATACCTTTTAACTTTACATCTCCTTTTAGGTGGCAACCATCAAGACCAACAATCTTCCTACAACCATTTAGAAAGCTAATATTGGGAGCAGCTAAGAAGACATACAGCCTGGTGGACATTGGTTGCGCTGTTTCATCATCAATTGGTTCATCCATGACCACCGTGGGTTGACCAAATCAATTCCTTACAATAGTCCTAAAGCCTCCCATAGTGTCCAACATTACATCCATAAAGCAATTGGGCAGCCTTTCTTTTTGCTCTGTATAATTGGGTCCTGGATACGTCCACTTTCATTTCTTTCCTTACCCTGTCTTTCAATGACTGTATTGGAATTCGTGCATTTGTCCTTAGATCGTCCATGTACTTTCTTGTCATTGTGCATGACGTTACATTCCTACTAGTAAAAGTTTTGATACAACTGTGCTTAGCTGAGTAGGTCCTCACGTGTTAAGAGCATAGACTCCACGTTGGCAGGGTTTCTGACACCATGCCCTAATTCGTGTATTGTCATTTTTTAGTTATTTGACAGGTCTCTGATATTGAATGGCATGTTGTTTTACAGCTGCCTTAAAGTCCTTAGGTGTACTAAAATACATGTTATTCTTAAACTTGGGGTCTTCCATATTTGTCTCAGCTTTGAAAGTCTAAAAAGGAGTCTTCTTTTTCCCCTCTGTCTCCTCGTCACTTGTACTGCCAAGAGAGTATTCTATGTCATACTTTATGTCACCATCACTCAACCGCCCTTGATCATCATACTCCTAAACCTCTAGCATAAACCTACTAGTGCACATATAAACCTTCTCACAAATATGGAGTGTCCATAAACTGGCAGAGTACATTCAGACCATAAACAATGTTGTAAATCAGAGTAAACTAGGGTAGCATAAACCAGTCAAAAGTACTACTGCTGATAGAGTGCAAAAATAGTGTGGGCATAACATAACACCAAAAGACAACTAAGTAACAGTCAACCATGACATTAGTTCATACCAGTCACAACCTACCTTTTGATCACCAAAACATAACACCAATTCACCCTAACTTCACAAATGAAAATCCAAACTTCCACAGTTACATAAGTTCATCATTGTTTCTTTTTTGTTGTTCAAAAAAAAAGTTCATCATTGTTTACTAGGACAGGAAACACCAATTCACCATGAATAAATATTTGGACCACTAACAAAAAATAAATAGTCGTCCTAAATACAGTAAACCTTAGGTCTATTTCCCTAAGCCACATTCTTCCTATTTAATTGAAGTTACCATTGATATCTGAGATGGTTGGGTTGCTTGGTCATAGTTTGTTAGGATATTGATCTGCAATATAGCATTAAAGATTAAAAAAAAAACATTGTATCAAAATGTGCAAAACATCAATATAACATTACACAAGCTTAAACTTTCACCTCATGATGGCCTCCGAAAGTTGTACCTCTGAAAGTGGCAGTCCTTCCAGTGCTGGCACCCCTACCTCTGACCCCAGTCGTTCTAGTGCTAGCCACATTTTGTAGCCATTTATTGGGTTCACAAGCGGCTCATAAGCGTTATAGCTAGTAACTTGTCTTAGAGTACCAAGGACTTATATACCTTTTAACTTTACATCTCCTTTTCAGGTGGCAGCCATCAAGACCAACAATCTTCCTATAACCATTCAGAAAGCCAATATTGGGAGTAGGTAAGACGATATAAAGCCTATTCAACCTTGGTTGCATTGTTTCATCATCAATTGGTGTATCCATGACCACTGCCGACCCTGGGTTGAATTTTCTCCACTCCCCACAATAATCCCAAAGCCTTCCATATTGTTCAACATTAGATCCATAAAGCAATTTGGCTGCCTTTTTTTTTTTTTGCTTTGTACAATTGGGTCCTCGATAAATCCACTTTCATTTCTTTCCTTAACTTGTTTTTGAATGATTGTATTGGAATCCATGGGTTTGTCCTTAGATCCTCCATGTTCCTTCTTGTCATTGTGCGTGAAGTTACATTCCTATTGGTAAAAGTTTTGATATAGCTGTGCTTAGTTGAGTAGGTCCTCACCTGTTAAGAGCACTTTCCTAACAGCTTGGCTGCATAGACTTCTCATTGACAGGGTTTCTCATACCTTGCCCTAATTCTTCTTCTTGTCATTTTTTAGCAATTTGTCTGGTCTCTGATGTAGAATGGCATGTTGCTTTACAGTTGCCTTGAAGTCCTTAGGTGTACTAAAATACATGCCAATCTTGAACTTCTAGGGTTCCATATTTGTCTCAGCTTTGAAAGTCTAAAAAGAGTCTTCTTTTTCCCCTCTGTCTCCTCATCACTTGTACTACCAAGAGAGTAGTTTGAGTCATACTTTATGTCACCATCACTCAACATTCCTTGATCATCATACTCCTCAACCTCTGGCTGTGTCTCGTTAGTGTTTGTGAATCCAACAAACTCTGATTGATCATCTCCAAACATCTCATATAAGTTATCACCATCACCTTTTTGATAAGAATGGTCACTGTAGTACACTGTCATTTGAAGAATCAGAGTAATCCACCCATCATTGTCCACACCATCATTGTCAACATCAATATCCACATAATCATTGTCAACGTCAATATCCACTTCATCATTGTCAACCTCAATGTCCACATAATCATTGTCAACCTCAATATTCACTTCATCGTTGTCAACCTCAGTGTCCATTTCATCATTGTCGACCACAGTACCTTGTTCCATATTCCTATGATCAACCACAAAATGACCACCCCCTAAGTCACTAATTCCAAAATTACCTTGTGTTTGTCCATCCAAATCAACCACTTGGGATTCCATTGTACCAATCCCTAGATCACCTTGTGTTTGTCCCTCTAAATCAAATACTTCATTTGAACTAACCACTTGACTTTCTATAAATTTGACTCCTCTTATGTGATCTACAAACACCACAGCTATCCTATCCTTGTCCAAATCCTTGGTCATTCCACATGCATCCTTGGCTGAGATTAATGGTACAAGCCCATTGTCTAAAGTACATTTGGGCTTCTTAAAGTATAAGGCCACAAGAGGGGCATACCCAAGCTTTTCACCCAGGGCATACCCAAGCTTTTCACCCATGGCATCCAACTCAAGCATGGAGACATAATCTGGGTCTAGTACATGAATGGTTTCAATTTTACCCCCAATTTAAACTTTTCCCAGTGGGCCTCAACTCAAATACACCACCATAATGGACTTCAAGAAAAAAGTCAGTAGGCCTAAGCTCAGCACCTGCACAAAAACCAAAACCCCACAAACATATTTGGTCGAAAACAAATAAGGTCATCACAAACTTGGGACCACAAGACAAAACCCACAAAAACCCTCCCCTATTTTTTAAGGGAAACATGAAAGTACCCGCACAAAAACCTTTTTTTTCCCTGTTTGAGATGACCCATTTATGGGGTACCAAATGAAAAGGGACAGGAAAGACTACACTACAAAACCCTAACTTCACCCTTTGCGCATAAAAAGTTGATTTCATGCCGAAAAATGCCAGAAAAAGCCTTACATGGGCCTCGAAAACCAACGACTATATATATGTATATATATATATATACATATAATAATGTAACGATACTTATCTAATAACACACACACACACACACACATGTATGTATATACCTCATATTATTATATGTGCCTCGTATATATACAAACCCAAACAACATGCAAAACGTTTGTACCTTGTAATGATGCATTCCACTCTGAAATATTCATGGTCACTTCGATTTCACCGTCGTCGTCATCGATTAAACGCTGTCTCATTGTTGATTCAACACCATTGTCGTTGTCCAATTTGGTTAGTGTGGACGCTCAATTTTTCGCGCAGGTGCGAGTGTCCACGAAGTGTGGTGAAGTTTGTGAAAAAAGGGCGATCTGGGAAAAAGGAAAAATTTAGAGTCGCCACCCGGGGTTTAATTTTCGGAAAATGTTAGGTACCCGAGAAACCGTTTAAAGAAAATAAATGACTCTTGTGGCGCTGAAAAGGGTTTGATCTGTGAAAAATAGAGATTTGGGTTCGGGAGCCAGGTTACTCGCGAGGAAGGTTTTGTTTAGAAAATGCTCCCCGGCGTGCCGGAACTTTCCGGTCTTTACTAAACACTTGTGGGATTTTTTTGAAAATATTTTATTGAAAACTTTAAAACACAAACAGTGTATCAAGAAACAACAAGATTAAAAGGAAATAAATAATGACAATAAGTTAAATAACACTTAAACAAGGATATAAATGCAAGAGAATTAACTAAAGGGGGGGAGAAGTGCAAGGACGTGAAGTAAAGGGGGTCAAATTACATTTGACCCTCTGGTTTTTGCCAAAAACAGAGCGTCAGATTTCAGGGAAACAGAGCATTTACCAATAACGCCGTACGGTATTTAAATGTACACCGCACTGTGCCACAAGGATGCCATACGGCGTCTATGTGTAGTGCATTTTTCCAAAAAAAATCGTTTTGTCTAGTTAAAGCCCACTTTGTTTTTGTATAAAAGAAACACACTATTTACTCATAAAAACAAGTTTGGAAAATGGTTTTGACGAAGGAATGTACCTCGTTTTAGGCATGGCATTCCACGACAATGAATAACATCGTGAAATATCCACCCAAGAGGTTTGAACTTTGCTGGAATATTTTTGTTTGGACTCGAGGAAGAGCTACGGAGCTCTCCTCAAGCCTGGTAGAAACTCCCCTCAGAAGAATATTACTTCAATGAATGTGAGTGTGTACCTCTAGATTTGCTTGATTGAGACTATGGACTTCGAAAGGGATCAACTTGAGGATCGGGAATTGTAGTTGTAGGTTTATAAAGACAAAAGCGGTGTGATTTGAAGTTGGAAATGATTTTGGCAGAGTAACCAAGAAGATGTCGAGTTTGTTTTGAGAGCAATTTCGCTGAGGATTGATCAATCTCTCTTTTGGCCTCCCCTTCTCATGCCTTTTATAGAGGAGATTTTGGGACGAAATCATCATTTCGATGTTTCCCGTACACCAGCGAATGTCATGATTTGCGAATATCATCATCGCTCTGAGCTGCTAGAGCTTCCCGGGAATCCTGTTTATGGGACATGGGTGTCGTACGGTGTCAAGGATGTGCCATACGGTGTACAAAGCAACACCGCACGGTGCAAATGAAATTACAAGTCGTACGGTTTAGGGTTTTTGGCCATATGGTTTAGGTGGTTGGGGTTTTTGGTTTGTTTGATCAATCCGATTCAAGTAACCCTTCCAAGGTACACTTCGCGCTTTCTCTTCATCATTAGGGATGCATGAGTCATCAAAATTGGGGTGTCTACAGTTTGTTTTGCTAGTTTTTTTCACGATGATCATAAAAAGGGAAAGTGATAGGCAATGAAAGTCTGTGCAAGGGGTGGATAGGAGTGGAGTGTCAATGTTGGTGAGTGGAATACCCCTTTTGCCCCACCCATTTGATGGAAAGGGAGCGATGTGAGGGGATAGGGGACCAATGTGACCCAGATTTTAAACGTTGGGGGACCAAAATCGCGCAATTGAAATGTTGGGGACTAAAGTGACACGATTAGAATACTTTGGGGACCAAAAGTGTCAAAAAGCCCACATATAGCTAAGCAAAAAGTGCAATTTGACATTTCTTACTGAACCCATGAATTTATTCCTTTATCCTCATGTGGTTTTTGTCGGGAAGCAAGTAAGGGACCTACTATCCCTCTGCTTTCCTTCTTTCAGATTTGATAGCTAGCTGTTTATCGGATAAAGGTAAACCATAACTTTATACTCTATCCTTTACCCATCTTCATCAAGACCTTGAGATATATTATGGCTCGGGCACTATTTGTATATATATATATATATATATATATATATATATATATATATATATATATATATATATATATATATATATATATATATATATATATATATATATAGTCCGGTTCCGGTCAGGACTCCCGGACCTATCTTAGGTCCGGAATTTTCACTTCCCGGCCATTTGGCCGGGATCCAAACCGTTGGATGTTTTTAAAATGTGTTTTTAAGGTTCCTACGAGAAATGGGAAAAAAAAAATGCGGGAAGGAAGGGCTTCATCCGGAGCATTTTTCGATAAAAACCGTAAAATCGCTAGTTTTATCAAAAAATACTCGGATGAAGCCCTTCCCGGTATTTTTTTTTTCCCATTTCTCGCGTGGAACCTTAAAAACACATTTTAAAAACATCCAACGGTTTGGATCCCGGCCAAATGGCCGGGAAGTGGGAGGTCCGGACCTATCTTAGGTCCGGGAGTCCTGACCGGATCCTCGGCGTATATATATATATATATATATATATATATATATATATATATATATATATATATATATATATATATATATATATATATATATATATATATATATATATAGATGGAGGACACTATTTTCCCAGAAATTAACAGTGGGTGAACTCAAAATTTCTAAATGGTGGACTCAGAAATTTATTTAAATTTAACAGTCTATTATTAAGAAAGAAGCTGCAATTCAATATAACTAGACTTAAATTCTTTTATTTTTATTTCGGTGCAATGGAACTTCACAGATTAACCCAGCTAAAATAGAATTACAAAAGGAGCTTGCAAGCAACACCTGCTGGTGTTTGGCGGTTGTGGATGGTATTTGTTGTGGCAGCTTTGTTTGTTGACTAGGGTTTTTTTTTTTTCTCTTTTCTTTTTTGGCTTTGAAGTGTTTTGGGGTTGGCCCTTTCAATTGTGGGCTTGTCCCTTTGGGTGTCTCCTTAGTTTGTTTCTCGCTATCCTTTGATTTGGGTCTCAGACTGGCACGAGATTATTTTTAGCTTTGTTTGTGGTAATGTCGTTCTCCTTGTTCATGTTAGTCTTCATATCAATATCAAAGATTAATCAAATAATAATTTCACTATTAAAAAAAATAAGGAGAAGAAGCAAACTAAAACTGGGAGAAGTAATACTAAAATAAAGGTAAGTTACCAAAACCACCTTGATGTTTCTAGAAATTACAATTGCCCCTCGCCTTTAGGGAATTAGAAATTACCCCATTTAGTATGACAAATTAGCACCTATCACTATATAGTCATTAGAAAATTCAACAAAATCTGTTTGAGATCATCAAATCCTAATTAAAATCGATCAAACTATCCTTTTGTAGCCTATTAAAAGCTATTTTCACACATTTACAAAAGGATAGTTTGATCGATAGTAATTAGGATTTGATGATCTCAGACGAATTTTGTCGAATTTCTTAACAACTACATCACCACAATGGAGTAATTTATTATGAAAAAATGTAATTTACTAATCGTGAGGGTGCAATATATAATTTCTAGAAACTTCAAGGATGGTTTTAGTAATTTACCCTATACATAAACATAGAGTTTAAAAGCAAATGAATCTTGACTGCACCGATTACCCAGGCTATCCTCTATAATAAAAAGCATTGACGAGGGTGGGATTCGTACTATTACCCCCAAATTTTCAGTTTACTTTGCTCCGCTTTTAGCCTAGCTGATTTATTTGCACTTTGATTAACGAGATGAGGAATGTTGAATAGTGTATGTAGCATCCATGTGCGTCAAGAGCACTTTGGAATCCTCTTATAAGGCACTATGTGGTGCCCAGCTGTTTTTCCTTCATTGATAAGTTTGACAAAAAAACAAGACTTACTCTCCGTATACTTGAGATTAATCAAACTACTAAAAAGGCGTTGATTTTCAAAGAATCAAGAGGCACACAATAAAGCTAAAAATAAATAGAATAATTTGCACTACACATAAAGCTACAAAGAAGTAGAATAATATGTACTATACCAAATGTAGAAGGGGAAAATCTGAGTATGCTATTTTCACACCTCTATGAGATCGAACACATGCTATCATGTCGGAACCCTAGCATTGAAAAACAGACAAAAGGTTAGAGCATCTTTGCCTCTCGTCGGCAAAGGCCCTCTGATGCTTAAGTCAGTATCACGTACTAGGAGGAAACCATAACACATGCAAAGCATGTAAACACAAATTACCACGTACCTTTCTTCATGGGCAATGCACCTTATTTATAGATGCCGGGTGCTTGTTGTCCAAAGATCCTATTCTCATTAGGAGTTCATTCCTATACGGGACTCGTCCCATATAGAAACACAATCTTTATTCTACAAGGATTCTTTCCATGTTAGGAATCCTTGCTATTATCAGAATCCTCTTTGTGTTAGGAGTGCTTTCTCTTATTGGATAAGTCCCGTTTGGCAATATAATCAAAATTCCCTTCTTTGTAAGGATTATGTATCTATATTGGACTTCTTGCCTAATATGGAAGCTTAATGATAATCCCTTAATTATCAGGATTTACCCCTTATCACTTAAGAGGCTATTTTAGATCTCTCTAGAATGCCCGCCATCTTATCACGTAGGCGATTAGCTTGGCAATATACTTGACTATCCATATATGATGTTGCCAAACAGATACCTCACTCAGCACTGGCCTCATGCACCTTCCCATGGTTCTGCCACCATCTCATGGTGCTATCCTGGCCTACCCTACTTGGCCATAACCTGGGGCACCTTCATGTGGTCCTCCCGAATTAAGCCACCCTCACCTGGTGTCTAAGCTAAGCACATGGTTCATACATGCTTGGATATTTTTCCATGTAATTGGATTCTACCCTCTCCAATTGCTCCCCAGCTTTGATCGTCATTGTTGCTCGTGAATGATGGTCAAAGCTTACTACTACCTTTCCAACAATTATGTTTTTCTTTGCTGTAATTCATGTGTTTTGGCATTTTTGATATTCATCATTGTTGCTCACTCAACTAGGCCGACCCATTGTATGTACGAATTCCCCCTTAGTATCCATGTTACCAAGCCCGCACAATACATTTGCCCTAACGCCCACATGTAGGGTTAGGCGCAATTTCCCAAGTATTCTTTTCTCACGTTGGGAGACACGATTCCTCCATTAAATGCTGATGTTTGTCTTCCTCAATAGAGTTGGAATAGCCTTTACAGTGACATTTCACATACAACCTTTACGGTGACGTTTCACATGCGTCATCGCTTCTTTCTATGGTATTAAAGACATTCGCACCCTATTTAAAAGATTTTTTTCCTGTTCTCCCTCTATGCATTGAGGTATACAATAATCGTAGTACTCCATGCATCCATGCATTCGTGCTCAATAGTGTTTCTGTGCACCCTTACATGGTGCAACCAACCTACTACGTATCTTGTACATGCTTAAACCTACCCAAGTCAACGCTTATTCAATGCCTTCGGCTTCTAAGTATCATTATACTTAGCTAAAAGACCAAGCATTACTCATTGCTTTCCACCTAGGCTTATTCATTCTTATCTATTTTTAAGCATTGCTCGTTTGGTCTGCATGAGTTTCTTCATACTTTTTAGTACACCTAAGTTTCTTCGCACTTAGCAGACATCCTCAGTATTTTGTACTTAACAAATCTTTAGCAATATTCGGTACTTGTTGCCTAAGATTCTCATACTTTGGAGTTCTATACAATAGTCGTCGCATGTTCCTTCATATTAAACAAATGCCAAGCAGTATTCGTTGCTCTTGCATATGCTCCCTCATACCTAAGTGTCCTTGCACTTAGCTAACCGGATAAGTATTTTTCATACTTAGCAGGCCACGAGTAAATTGCCCAAGTTTCCACGTACTTAGCAATGTTCAAGCAATATTCATTGCTCACACTCTAGCATGTTCGTACTTAGGTTTTTCCCAACATCACTCATTGTCCAGGGATATTTCAAGCAATGTTCATTTCTTAAGCCTAAGTTTTTCCACTTAGCAACGTTTGAAGCAATTTTCATTGCAAGTTTGACAATGTTCAAGCAATATTCGTTACTTGCTATCCAAGTTTTTTCATACTTGGCAATGTTCAAGCAATATTCGCTGCTTAGCAATATTCGTTGCCTGCCCCCAAGTTTCTTCGTACTTGGAAAAATTTGGGCAATATTCGTTGCCCATAGCCTAAGCTTATTCGTACATAGCCACTTTCAAGCAATACGCGTTGCCTCTTGCCTAAGTTTTTTTTGCACTTAGCTTTTTTTTTTTTCAAACAACATTCATTGCTTATTTACACTCTCTGCTCCCCAGTTTGGAGGCAAAGCGTCTTTTGGTCCAAACTTTACATATTCATCTTTAGACCATACGGAAACAACTTGTTGCAAGTCAAACAGAGTTTAACTCGTAACTCTTACCATATTAAAGCAATTCGGTAGCTAAAAAATGTGAAAAGATGGATATCCTTAATTATTCCATCATAGCAACTCATACCAAACAATAATTTATATGGAATTCTGTTCATAATTCCATCATAGCAACTTGTAGCTAAATAATAAATAAACTACAATAAGTAATTCGACTACTTATGTGTGTATTCCATGGTAATGGCACTGGAGTCCCATCCAAATCTGCTTGGGGGTGAACTCCAATTCCAGTTATCCCTTGTATGGCTCTTCCTCGTTTGGGCTGAATTTCCCTTTTGTGAAATTTTTTGTGTGGCCGAGCACTTTTCTTAGGAACAAGTCACCAAACTCGTGCGAATGTACCTCCCTAATATAGTTCTTGGTTTATCCAATTAGCATTTGGTTGCCTACACAGAGTAGCACATTCATTGAATAGCTGGTTTACGACCAACTATGAGCTACAATAGACCCTTTATCTCTTAGCAAGCAGAGTCTCATACTCAGCTATGTTTGTTTCAAGCAGTAAATACGAACTGAGCCACTTGATCCCATAACAATGCCTCAGGAGGGCAGATCATGATTTCTACTACTGACCCCTTGCTCCATGTAGACCCATCCACGCACAACCTCAACTCTTCAAGATCCTGCACTACAGATTCCCCTTTTTGAAGACCAAGACGATCGGCTCCTGCATGCCCCTGAGGTGGTGGTAATGTAACTGCCAAGGAGAAATTATGCTCCCCATTCCTTCCTTCTTCATGGGTCTCTTTGGTCGATCAATGTGAAGTTGTTTTTCTCTGAGTATCTCTTCCTTCAACTGGTCAGAGAATTTTCTTGGATTAACAACAAACACACTCTTTGAAGCGTTGACTTTCAACCTATATCGCCTTCTTTGGATCTTTACTCATGGTCCAAATCTACTACCTTCTCGTGGTCATACGATGATATCGTTGTTTTACGTCACGGAAATTAATCCTCGTGTTCTTTTTTATTTGGCTCAAATCCTTTTCTTCATAAGATTTGTGCTCGACATGAACCTCCTTCTCCATGGGGCTTCTTGGCCGAGCAACGTGGAATTTTCTTTCTTTTTTGAGAATCTCGGCCTCTTCTATGGCATGTTGTTGCATACTCTTGAATAATTCAGTAGGAGACACTTCTTCCCACCATTAGTATGCCTATTGCAATACTCGTTTCTACAATTCCGTTGAAGGTTTCACAGTACCTCTTCTCGTCATCATGGTAGGGAGAGGCTAGTCTTTCCCTATCATGATGTTTTTGATGTTTTTCCTTGATCTTCTTTTCACGTTTGTTAACTTGTCGAGCAAGTTCTACAACTTTGCGCTTCATTCACTCGAGATTTTCTTCGTAATCTTGATTTTCTCCTCCTTTATTGTAGAGGAATCTGGGGACTTATTCCTATTTTCTCTTGGAGATTTTAACCTTTTCCTATTGTTTCTTGGAAACTTCTCCCTCCCTTCATGTGGGGAAGATGTTGATCACAGTATTCCATCACAATGAGGAATTCTTGACCTTCTTCCTCAATCACAATGAGGAATTATTGATCTCCCTCTTCGATCACGGCGAGGAGTTCTCAATCCTTTTCGATGGTCTTTGGGGCCTTGTCCTCCAATGATGGACTTCATATTTGCTCTCTTCTGATCAGCACTCTTCTCGTCATCACCCTCACATGGCGTTTGTGCGCTATGGCTCAACTTTGTTAATCTCCTTTGAATTTCTCGTCTCACACCTTTATGAGATCGAACACATGCTATCATGTCGGAACCTTAGCATTGCAAAATAGAAAAAAGGTTAGAGCATCTTTGTCTCTCGTTGGCAAAAACCCTCAAATGCTTAAGTCAGTATCACGTACAAAGAGGAAACCATAAAACATGTAAACACAAATTACCACGTACCTTTCTTCATGGGTATTGCACCTTATATATAGATGTCGGGTGCTTGTTTTCCAAAGATTCTATCCTCATTAGGAGTCCTTTCCTATACAGGACTCGTTTCATATAGAAACACAATCTTTATTCTACAAGAATTCTTTCCACATTAGGAATCCTTGCTATTATTGGAATCCTCGTTATGTTAGGAGTGCTTTATCTTGTTGGATAAGTCCCATATGGCAATATAATCAAAATTCCCTTCTTTGTAAGGATTTTGTATCTATATTGAACTTCATGCCCAATATGAAAGCTTAATTATAATCCCTTAATTATCAGGATTTACCCCTTATCATGTGAGAGGCTATTTTAGATCCTTCTAGAATGTCCGCCACCTTATAACGTAGGTGGTTAGCTCAGCAATATACTTGCCTATCCATATATGATGCTGCCGACCAAATACCTAGCTTGACACTGGCCTCGTGCACTTTCTCATGGTGCAGCCACCATCTTGTAGTGCTATCCTGGCTACACACTTGGCCCACCCTGCTCAGCCATAACCTTAAGCATCTTCATGTGGTCCCCCCCAAATTGAGCCACCCTTACGTGGTGTCCAGGCTAAGCATGTGGTTCATACGTGCTTGGGTATTTTTCTATGTAATTGGATTCTACCCTCTCCACCAAATAATTTATGGATCTCTTGTAACAAGATGATGCACAAAAGTTGCCAAGGTCCTCTTAGCTAGACAGTTTACTTAATGGATATCCTTGCGCCTCCCCTTAGTGATCCTGTAAAAGAAAAGGTTTGATGATCTCCTAATTGATGTTCCACAACAAAATTTTATTCGCAAAGTCATCCTCAGCCTTCCCTTCTATCTTCTTTTTTTTAGGAGAAAAAAAGGATTTTATTAATCTTTGAAACACATTACAAAGATTTAAAGGATCCAAGGAACAAGACATCACAACAGAGCAAGAGAAAACCAACAAGGCAATTTTGCCATTTTACATTCCTTCCTATCTTCATTCCAATATTGGATTTGGATCCCTAAAGCAATTTTTCCATTTTCCAAGGCTAAATTGCTTTTCCCAACGCAACAAATTGAAGTATCATCAATACCATCTTGATACTCAATAGTTGGAGAAAACACACAACTTGGAGAAGAACTATCAATCTTAGACTCATCATTCAAATCAATTGATTTGTTAGACAGACAAGATACACGTCAAAGTTCTTCTTCCACTAGTCCACTTGCTCCACTAACTACCCCCACGTCAGCTAGTTAGTTGTATAAAAATATGTTTAGTTGCGTTTAGTTGTATTGTGTTTCTGTATAAAAGCGTTTCTTCTGTTCTTGTTGTATTTTAAGTTTGTAATCAAGATTCCAGGATCAATGAAGTTCAGTTTCTCTCTCTAGAGATTTCCAGTTTTCCATTTCTTGTTATTATTTATAGTCACAATGCAAATTAATTCTCCTTTGGGTGATGCTTCGAAATCAAATCCTGGCCTTCCTTCTCCTCCAGACCATCCTCAATATCCTCAACAATATTATTATGCAGCCCTTTCAAGGAAGCATCCATCTAAGCCTCATCGTCCACATTTGACAAGAGCTTTTTCTAAGGAAACGCAGGTGCTGTAAGGCTGTAAACTTTCCTCCTCCAATTTGACACAATACTCAGAATCGCAAACCATTATTTGGATTCTCCTTGTGATTTTTCCTTCATGATTTGTGTAAGGGCCCGTAAAATATTAATATTATTATTTAATTAATAGCGAGTAATGTGAGAAATTTTTCTTTAAAATAAAATGAAATAAAAGATAACTAAGTGTTGAGACATTTTGTGTTAAGTGATGATTGGGGTTTAATTGGTTTACACATGTGAAGTTTGGACTCGGGGTGTAATTTTGTGAAATGCATATATGTGTAGTGTGTAAGAGGGAGATAACACTTCTCCCCCTCTTATTTTTCCACAGCCATATTCCCCCTCTCTCCTTCCCCCTCCATTTTTCTTCCTCTCCCAAGCAAAACCTCACCCATTCACCAAAAATCCTTCACAACCCTTCACTAAAATCAGTCCCTCTAAGCGTTTCCAAGCTTGGTTTGTGCTCGTTTCGCTCCGAGAGGTGAACATTTGCTTGGAGCTTGGAGTAAGAGAAGCTAGGGTTTGAAAATCTTCCATTGGGAGCCCAAGCACTCTTGAGGTAGGGGATTTCTATCATTTCTATGTGTATTAAGGTGTTTATTGTGGGTGTTGTAGCACCCTTTGGCCAATTTCTTCTCAACTTGCAAATAAACTCATCTTTCTTATTTCTTGATTGTGGTTGATGTTTGATCTGGGATTATGATGATATTCTATGCAAATTAGTTGTTGATTAGTTCCATTGTGTCTCTTGTTGTCTCAAATTTGGTCTTGGAAGTGTTTGGGTTGAGCCCCATTGTGATTTTCATGAGAAAACCAATCAAAAATCTGCTCGTAACGTTCGGGTATCGATACACCTTTCCTTGGTATTGATACCCATAGCTTCTGTTCTCAAATCTGTGTAGCGGTATCGATACTAGCCTTTCTTGGTATCGATACCGATGTGCGTAGAGGTATCGATACCACCTTTTCTTGGTATCGATACCGATAGTCCTAAAATCGAAATTTTTCCTTTGACCCTAGGTGTGTCGTCTTGGCTTGTAACTCAATGTAATCGCACTCTCCACTCTAAAACTCATTGATAAACGTGTCTGAAGCCTATCTTTGGTTAATTAGTGATCTTGCATTTCCTTGTAATACGAAACATGCGTTTAATACATTGGTGACATTTGTTTGACACATGAAACTAGGAATCGAGTATCGATTGATGGATGTTGGATTATTATGAACGTGAAATACTAAGGAAGGATGGACGGAATGACACGGGGCCCTCACAAGGGGTATGCCCGGAATGACACGGGGCCCTCACAAGGGGTATGCCCGGAATGACACAGGGCCCTCGTAAGGGGTATGCCCGGAATGACACGGGACTTATAAGGTGTGCCCGAAATTTTATAAGATGATCAAACTAAACAACACGTGGATCATGTAAGCGAGTTGAGTACACATGAATTATCGGGTGCGTATCGGAAACAACGGCATAATTAGTAGATCTTGGTTGGATGTTATGGGACTCTAGAGGGTTTGTTCTCATTCTTTGTGGCTTCCTAGGGTATAGTTTCTTTGTAAATCTCTATCTTGCTGCATGCACTCCATTAGCATCTCATTACATTTAGACATGATAGACGTTTTCCTACTGGGCTAGTGAGCTCAAGCTAAAAAATTTCAGGTGATCAGCAAGGAGCATGAAGTTCGTTGCATGGAGTGTGAATGCATACCTCTCAAGAGCATCAAAGGATTTACATCATCATCTTAGGATATATAATGTTTTGTTAAGATGATCCTGTAACTTATTTAAATGTTATCTTTTGACATAAGATTTTGTAATATTTCTAGACTTATTCATGTCATTTGGGGACACGGGGCATCCGTGGGTTGTGTGACATTAAACTTTGCTTTGACTATGGAGTGTTGACCTCCACGTGGAATATATATATACGTACTTGTGAAATTTTGAGGGTGTGACAATTTGTAACAATCAATAAACTTCCTTGTGCAAAGGATTTGTACTTCAGAGATTGGTCATCTATAGAAATAAACAACCCCCCACAATTCGCCTATAGCTTTGAATGTAGTAGGACGCCAAGCATTCAAAGAAAAACAAAAGCATTGTAGCTAGTCAAATCTTATCATACTGGCAACTTGACCATCCCATGGTTTAATATCACTAAATCAGCTCTACTGCCCATTTTGTTTTACAAGTTTATCTCTGACTTCGAAATTTTCACAAGTAATCATAATATCTCTATCACCCATTGACATGATTTACATATTATTCACCATATCATTAAGTAAATCCATCTTCAGCTCATTAACTACCATAAACTTATGGAGTTTGGCTGTCATGCTTCTATATAACCACCCATTTCTAGCTAGTCTTTAGACAAGTTCATGATTTATTGTATCTCTTTCCAACTTTTGCTTATTTCTTTTCCGCCTTCTTGAATATTTTCACCTACTTGAGCAAATAACATAGACCTATTGAATCATTTGTTTGTGCCAACAACAGTATTACCTTGTTGTATATCCTTTTTGTCCTTCCCTTTTGCCAATCCCAAATCCACATTTTGGTTGCTCTTAGAATTGTGCACTTTGATTATTTGTCCCTTCATCATCAAGGCTTGCCATTTTAAAGAAAGGTCTTTTATCTTCAATCCAAACCCCATTAGTTTTCAAAATTGTCAGTTCTAAAAATTACATAGCCATTATATCAAACAAAACCAAATCTTGTTACTCCCCATTATTATCCATTCATTGAACAATCACAAACAAATAGAGCAACAACAATGGAAAGAGAAATGGCCCCAACCTCTTAAGAAAGGTAAAAAAGGTCCCAGCCACCTAAGAAAGGTTTGAAGAAGAATACATTGAATTGAGAGGACAATAGCTCTAGCAAATCTGATCACAGGGACTAATATGAGCCGGCCTCAATCAGCGATCAGATGGTAATCGGTGGTGTGACTAGTGAAAATATCCTATGGCGATTGAAACCAATGGCAAGATATGCAAGAATGAGGAGTAGATCTGATTGAGGAGGACAAAGGCAGTGGAAAAGGGAAACGTGAGAGAGGTAGGAGCAGATTGGGGAGTAACAAGGGTGAGGGTTGCTAGGAAAGAGGGTGGCACCATAGATAAAAGGCTTTATAACATTTAAACAGGTAGCATAGATAAATGTTGCTTGAAATGGTGATGTATAAATGAATATAGCTAGGAGAATGGCTAAAATCTCAATTTTATAAAGTTTTTGAACTATAGTAGAGATAGAAATTTGTTTATAATAGAATATCAAATATCGCCAACCTTAACCCTCTTTCAGAGATGGGCAATGAGAAACCCTGGCCCTATCCTCTCTAAGCACCACCTCCTGTGGCAGCCTCCACCGCCCAGTCATCTCCCACCTCTACCTCTCTTTAACCTCTCTATATCCCTATTCTCCTTTACCCCTCTCTCACTCCATAGATCTAATCGTCTCTAACCCTTCCTATCTGTTTCCCAGACAGAGTCTCTTTATCACCCTTTCCCCTTAGATCTAATCACCTCTCACCCTCTTAAATTAGTATTTTTACTTCATCGTCATTAATTAGCCATTTATGTTCGCTTTCACCGCTTTATGGTGTTCAGACTTGGGATTCTTGCTTCTTCAATCATCAATCTTTGAAGTTTCTTCGATCCTTATTTAGGCAGCTGGGACCGTATTCTTTGTTATTCATTTTTTGGAGATCGTGCTGCTTTCTGGAATTAGTTTGCTATTATAATCTACTATGGTTGTTACTATTGTAACTACTCTTGAGGCTCTTTATCTGTGTTTTGGAACTTGGATTTGATATTGTTATGGTGTGTCTACTAGATTAAATAGCGAGCTACAATTTTTTAGTGTGAAAGGAAGAAAAGAAAATCAGAGTTTGGTCACAGTTATTGTGGACAATATCCCTGCTACAAAAGATCAATCATGGATGGAATTTTCTCTAAATATGGTATAGTCAATGACTATTTCATTCCTGCTAAGAGGAGTAAAAAGGGAAGCAGATTTGGATTTGTGTGTTAGGATTGCTCAATTTCAACAAGAATGGCTATATTTAGGGCAAATGGCTTAGATACGGAAGGAAACTTTCTATTTGTTAAGAAGGCCAACTTTGATATAGAATTTTAAAGGAAGAGGCAAAGTGCATTGGAACTAAGTAAGACAAGAGAATATATAAGGCATAATTTTATGGGATACAGAGTGCAAGAAAATTAAATCATATGCTCAGGCTACTAAAGGAGGGGGGAAGTCAAGGCAATATGAGTAAAATAGGTGGCATTTTGATCCAACCAATGGTAAATGATTAGTTATTCAGGAGTGCCAAAGCCAAGATTCAAAAATTGATATCTACGAAGAACTGAAGAAGTAATTCAGATTGGAGCAAATACGAGATGTCCAAATCAGAACAATTAAGGGAAGATTTGTCATTATAACTTTCCCAAATGAGGAGATTAGGAATGCAACTGTCAAGGAAAGATGGGTGATGAACTTATTCAAAGATATCAAACCATGGAATGGTGAGTAGGCCAAGGATCAGCTCTTTGTATGGTTATCATGTTTTGGCATGCCTCTCAATGCATGGTCCATTTTCTCAAGGTTGAACTTAAAACAATGAAAAAGGGAAGATACTAATTGCTACAGAGCTTATACACAAGGTGGAAGTATATATTGAGCTCAGACTAGATGGGAAAAAATATACCATCAGAGTGGAAGAAAAAGAAGAGTCTTTTCGGAAAATTGCATCAAATACCGCTTTCATTGATTTGAAGATGGAAGTTTACAAGAAAGATGATGATTTGGACCAGCATACTGATGACATGAAGGGAGGTTATGATGATAAGGAGGCTAGCAAAAATGATTTGGAAACCTACTCTGGAATGGGTTGGCTAGAAAAATTGTAGAGCAAGTCCAAACTACTCATGGATTGACAAAAAACAACAAGGTGGATAGAATTGAAGAATCTAATGAAGTTCGGTGTGGAGAAATCAAATCTCAATTGCAGAATTCAGTGGCTCATTCGGTTAATTCCATTCAAATTTCTCGAGAAGGATAGAAGAGTAGAGCTTTGAGTAGCATACTAGGTGAGAGGTCAATTCATAATGCGATACATAAATTGGAGAGGAGATTGAAGAGATCAAAAAGGAAGATTTAAAAAAAAAGAAAAAAAGAAAATGAAACTTCTCTCTCACTTTGGGATCAAATCTGATATATTGAAGAATAAAGATAGAATGATTTCCTCTTCGTCTATATCTTCATTCAACATTAGAAACAGAAACTCATCTTTAATTAAGCAAGCTCGTGAGATGATGGCCACTACTTCTTTGATAGGTGTAAAGTATAGAGGTGGAGAGAAATACAACTTGAGGTATCTTGTTCAAATGAAGGCGGAAGAAATTGCCCAGAGGGATTGAGAAACTTGACTTTGCAAGATTGGAGGAAGGCGAAATAGATGATTTGGAAGATGGTGCCTCTATTTCAGTAGAATTCTAATCCTATAATGCTTGTTTATATGTTTGTGGTTATTCGAGTTTTATTCGGCTCTGTAAGTTTGGGCGAACGATCTCCCATCAAGTGCTCTTGGATGCTGGACCTGGGTTAGTTCTCTTCTTGGAGGTCAGTTTTTGGGTTTCTAGAATTCCCTTTATGGTTTTTTTGGTTTTTCATCAGTGATGGTGAGAATTTTAAATTTTTTTGTTGTTGTTGTGATTTCGTGTTTTGTTTTGGGTTTATGAGTCCAGGCTATCTATATTTGGTCTCGATTTTCAGGTTGACTTCTTGCTTTCCAAGATTTTGGATTTTGGAAGTCTTTTGTTGTATGCCCTTGGTCCGTTTAATTTTTGTTTCTCTTTCAAAGATTAATAAGTTATTTTGCCGATTGAAAAAAACCAAAATTTGTTTTGCTTCGGGTTGACTCCTTGTTATACTATTGTTATTTCCCCTCGGATCCTGGTCAACATTTATTTATCTTGCCTCTGCTACCTTTAATCTTTGTAATGCATTTTCAAAGATTAATAAAAGTTCTTTTGCCTTGCAAAAAAAACTAACAAATGCTTCCACAAAGACAAAATCATAACAGGAAGAGTTAACGTGGTTTGGTCCCACTACCCACTCCACAACCAAATGAGAGTTTCAGTATACTGAGATAAGAAACAAAAATACCCAAACCCCTCCCCAACTCAAATGGACTGATTTATTTTTTTCAATTCTCTCCTCCTCTTAATTATATACTACTTCTATATTACAACCATGTACCAATTAATTAATGTCTTTCTATAAAATAGAATAGAGGGTCCTCGAAGAAAAATCTAAACTAGCGTCTACTCCTTTTTTGTTCTTCCTTCTTCCACGTTCTTCTTGAATGGCTGACGTTCAAAAAATGATAAACTCAAATCCATCTATGTTTATCCACATTAATGAGTCAATGACTAGCCTTTCATACTCCGACCTCACGTGCTTGATTTTTTTGGTCAAGTTAACCTCACGTGTTTGTTTCCTTGTAATTCTAATCCTTCAAGCATGGCAAGTTGGCAACTTGCCTAGAATTCCGGCATGAATAACAGCATCAATAAAACCTTCACCACATAGGCAGAATCAACAAATGGTTCAAACGCGAAGGGCGACTCCACTGGTTAACTCCTAAAAGTTAATAAAATTTAATTATTTGTTTGGTTTGTTTGAATCCTAATCATTAATTTTGTTCTTTTGACAAGGAGATGTTGATCTGTCTTACTAGGTTGAGCTTTAAATGTGATTTTTGTTGGAATAAGATTTTTAGTTGTCATTATCATGATGTTTTTCTTTGATTTATGATGGGTAAAAGTGTTTGACGTTTATAAATGACCTCACGCTTCCGAACTTCTGGAGTCACCACTGGACCAACGCTCGAGAAACGTTAAAGCAACCCACTATGTTTCAAAAAGTAACTCAATTACGCAATGACAACACAAAACGTGACTTTATAGTATTTTGCATCTTAAATTAAGAGTCCTAATAAACCACAAATTTTTATTGTAGCCTTGCTCTTTCTTATTGAACAGTGGAATTGTAATGTTTAAAAAGTGCAACTGTCCTTGCCAGTTGGGGAAAAAAATGAGTGCAACCGGATATATACTAAAGATCAAAGGCTATGAATATCCTTTAACAGAAGTGCGTTCTATGCGAAATTTTTTCTAGGTTTAAATTTTTTTGAATATACATTAACAAAGCCTTAATTTTTACAGTTTTAATTTCAATAAAAAAATCAACTGTTAAACTAGTTAGCCATGAAAAGAAGAAATGAGTAAACTAGAACAACTATTGACCTTGTTCTGGGGGGTTTACATTATTTTTTATTTAGACTTTTTTTTTATAATCAAATATTCGGGCTAGTTTGTGCGTCCCTCAACTAATTCCAAAACCGTAGGAGTGACGCAAAACCTCTAATGGCCTCAAGGTTTGCTGGCAAGAAAAATCAAACCTGAGACCTTAGATAAAAAAAAACCTCTAAGTCTCAATGTACGTAATATTATTTTACCAACCCTTACCAAGCAAAAAAATATTCTAATTTACCAACCCTTTAGATGTTGTAAATACAATTATGAAGTATGAAGCATCGAGGGTGATAAATAAATTTCTGGTCCCTACATAAAAGAAAAAAAAAAAACAAAAGTTAAAGATCGGAATATCATAACTGAACATCGTTGTTGATTTGCATGACTAACCATGGCATTCACGTTTGAAATGATTTCATGAAAAATCCTACGTACTGTCCAGTACAGGATATCAATCTGTTGTAAAGAGGATCAGTGCAGTTAGAAACTGTGGGCCGGTGATACAGTACAACAAGATCTACTGAATCATTCAACACTATGTACTTTCGAACATACAAGAGGCACGGTACAATATATGAAGGGAAAAATAAAAAAAACATGAAAGGGAATATGAAAAGGCATCCGACAGCTATGATTAGTGCATTGAGCAGATCTCAAATACTTTTTCATGTTTATTTTTTCATTTATCAAACACTTTCCCAATATATAATCATCTGTGTATCATTTGGTTTTCAGAAAGGAAAAAACACACAACACACACACACACATATATATATATATATATATATATATATATATATATATACACACGGAAATCTTCTTATCCACACTCCCGGAAATAAGAAAAAAATGAGTTTTTTTTTTTGCTGCAAATTTTTTTTGGAAAATCCGATCCGTCCAATGTGTTCGAAGGTATTTTCAAGAGTCAACGCGAAAAATCTTCAAAAAAAAAAATATCGGGAAGGACTTGATCCAAGACTGTATTTATATATTTTTGTGAAAACTGCTTGGATCAAGCCCCCTCCCGGTATTTTTTTTTTGAAGATTTTCCACTAGGACACTTGAAAACACCTTTTGAACACATTGGACAGATCAGATTGTCAACAAAAATTTTGGTTAAAAAGTCTGAATGTAAAGCTTAACCTCTATATATATAGTAATCCCAAATCCAAGACTCATAGTTCCGGATCAAATTTTCACGATCTGAATCCTTTAATGTGTTTAAAACTTGTTTTTAATGGTCTCCGCAAGAAATTGTACATATCGTTTAATGTGATCAAGCCCTTTCCAGTATTTTTTTATGATTTCTCACGGGGACTATTAAAAACACGTTTTAAACATATAGGAAGGTTCAGATCATGAAAATTTGGTCTGGAACTACGAGTCCTGGACTTAGGGTCCCGAACTAGATCAGGACTCTATATATATAAGGGTCCTTACGAGAAATCATCAAAAAAAATACTAGACTAGTCTTGATCTAAGCGGTTTTTCGTAAAACTGTATATGTATAGTTTTTGTGAAAAACTATTTGGATTATGCCCTTCCAGGTCATTTTTTTGATGATTTCTCGCATGGACCATTAAAAACACATTTTAAACACATTGGACGGTTCAAATTATGCAAAAACAATTTTTAAAAACTTCAATCCAGGATCATTGACTGGATTACCGATATACATACATACATATATATATATATATATATAGGATCAGCTTCTAATGAAGAATCTCTCATTTTATTGAAAATGAGGACCTCGTGCTTTCCAACCAAATTTTGACAATCCGAACCGTTAGATGTGCGTAAAATGTGTTTTTGAGGTGCACCGCGAGGATTCATCCAAAAAAAAATTCGTGTAAGGGCTTCATCCAATATTTTTTGTAAAAAACACTACATATAACGTTTTTAAGAAAAATTGATCGGATGAAGCCTATTTTTTTGGACGAATCCTCGCGGTTAACTTTAAAAACACATTTTAAACACATCTAATAGTTCGGATCATCAAAATTCAGTTCGGAAAGTGAAAAATTGCTTGGTCCTCATTTTATTTAAAATGAGGGATCTCTCATTAGAAGTTGATCATATATATATATATATTGGAAGCCGATCTACTAAGGACTCCCTCAAACAAAATTTGGTGTGGACCTCACGATTTTTTGACTTTCCGGATCAAATTTTGACGATCCGAACCGCTTAATGTTTTTAAAATGCATTTTCATATAGCGTTTTAACAAAAACTGATCGGATCAAACCCTTCCGCGTTTTTTTTTTTGAAGATTTTTTGCGAGAACCCTTAAAAATGCATTTTAAAAACATTGAGCGGTTCAGATCATCAAAATTTGATTCAAAATGGTGAGGTCTGCACCAAATTTTGTTTGAGAGAGTCCTTAGTAGATTATTATCCTATATTATATATTATTTCATGTTTTAGCACAGATATCACGAAACATAACATATGGTATAGCTTTACCGTGTCCATCTTATTTTCCTCTAAAGTGATAGAATCAAAAAAATCGAAGTCCGCTATGAGCAAGTAAAAAATCACACTGTTGATTTAAAATCTCTCCGACCCTTTTTTATAGTAATCAACTACACTATTTCATTTTGGGCTATTTCTTAGTAAGTGTGTTTTGAAAAATATTAATCCTGTAAAAGTTTGTGTGTGTGTGTGTGTGTATTATCCCTTTGAAAAACTAGTGAGTAAAAAGTAAAATTTGAGGATAATTTTGGAAAGTGGAAGTAAAATTTAATGTGAAGAACGTAAAGTAGAGGTAAAAGTTAATGTGAAAGGTGTAATGAAGATGTCTCTTCAATAAACTGAATTTACGAAGTAACACACATAAAATGGGACAAAGGGAGTAATAAATTTGCAAAACACTATATATAACAGAGTGGAAGATATGAAGAGACAAAAAAAATTAAATAAAAAGCATACACACGTAGAGAAACTAGTTTTTATAGTTTCATTATAAGAGCATCACTAGTGATATACTCAAACACAAAATTACTCAAAGATGAGTATTTTGATACACAAAAGAGGCTCACAATGGTATTTGGATAAATACTCAAAGTTAACAACATTTATTACAATTTTTTTGCACTTTCTCTCAAAAATTGAAATTATCAATTTTTAATCTTTACCAAAATATGTTCAAGATTGATCTCATTTTAAATGTATTGTGACTATCATTTAAATGGTACTAATATTATAAAAATATATATGTACAAATTTAAAGTTGTGCCCATTTTATGAATAAAAATAGAGTGAATAATATTTTTTTATTATGGATACAAATGAACCATTGTAGAAGCGTAGATACTCAAACTTATAAACTCATTAAATGAATACTCAAAATGTGATGTGGCAATATTTGAATATCCATATTTTAGTATATCACTAGTGATGCTCTAAGTATATTGATTGGTTTTGCAATTTTTTCACCGTGAATTCTGAACCAAGAATATGTATCAAGATACGTGAGGGTTTACCTAGACTAGATTATATAATTCTAGTGTGACAAATCTACTTAAACACATTTTTTGTGAGTTGGTCTAAGTTATTTTTTATTTTGTAAAGGCAGTCACTATTATTTAATTGTAGTGATATATTGCTTAGCTTTGTGTGAAAGTTTTTATGATTTATCATTTGTGTCTACAAGACAAATTAGATTTCCTTTGTTAAGACCTAAATGCAATATAAACATTTCTCAAGGCTGAAAAACATTGATGGTGGTCAATTTCTCAAGCCTTTCAAAGAAATTGCAAGGCATAAGCACAAACAAACTAGCTATTTTGATCCTCATGTCTTTCATGCTCCGCGGTGTTGTGCACTACCTTAGTATCCTTTATCTATTTTTTTCCGCTCTAATATTTTTTTTGCAGGCGCTAGTGTTTTGCTCATGCGTGTTTGTCTTGTTGCCTTCGTATTAGTTTATTGGGAGTAGGCGTTGCTTCTTTTTGTTTATTTTAGTCTTTGTTCTGTTCACCTCCCAATTAGGTTTATATGTATCTTGTACTCCTATCAAACTATCACTGTGTTCTATTTTTGTAGGCCTAAAGCTAAGGCATGACAAGTTAGCTTCATTTGGTCTTTGTCTGTCGCCGGCGCCCTTTCCTTGCATAGGCGACATCACAGTTGGATTAATGAAATTTCTATCTTTTGGCAAAAAAAAAAATGCAATATAAACAATTTTTTTCTACTTTTGTCGTAATTTTTTACTTGTTAGACTCAAAAAAATGTCACAAAAGATGGAAAGAATACCCAAAAAAAAATTGTAGACCCAAGTTCCCCTAAAGGCAATCTTTGAACATGTTATTTTGCATCCATGACAACTAGGAAGAGACCACATAAAACATCTAAGGTGAGTTTTCACTAAACATACAGTCTTCTCCCATCGTAGTAAAAAATGGGTATAGTTTCTGGTAAATAGTATTTTTGTGATGAACGTGAGGCAAATGACTTGTGCGAAAATACTAAAAATACCTTCAAAAATACCGAAAATCCCAAAATGGAAACTCAGCCTTAATACTAGTACTGATTTTAAGTTTGATGCTAAAAGGTCATTATTAGTTTGTTTTGGCCAATTCATCCAAGCCTTCATATATTGGTTACTATGCGAATGCATTTTTTTATTACTCAAGTCAAGTACTTGCATGACTTCGCAAGTAATCTTGAAGATTTAATCTCACCATCCACTCGCATAGTCAAGTAAGTTACAACGGATATGCATGGCATACATGCAAGTGGATCATGGAGTTGGAGTGAAGAAGTTGGAGTGGGGTATATTTGGTGTCCCTCCCCCATGTGAGAAAGCGGTTACAACTAGTCGTACAGATAAAAGATGGGAAGAGTGGTAGTATCCATTCCACCCTTGTAATCATCCTCTTTAGCTTTTACAGTACTTTTCTTCCTATAAATAGAGCCCACCTACTAGAGAGTCTCTGATAGGTCACCAACCATACAGCTCTCCCACTTCTCTCTCAACTCTCTCTCTCTCTCTCTCTCTCTCTCTCTCTCTCTCTCTCTCTCTCTCTCTCTCTCTCTCTCTCTCTCTCTCTCTCTCTGTGTCTGTCTGTCTGTCAGTTAAGGGCAGCAGCTGCAGCAGCCTTCTGCAAAGGGTAGCAGCCTTCTGCTGCCAATTTGCTAAAATAGAATAAACCAAAATCAGTAAAAGTAATTGAGGTAGCTAGGAATAGGAGGGTGGGTGAAAATTGTTGTTGACAGAAGATAGAGAGCACAGATGATGAAGTGCAAGCAGTTAAGAAAGGAAAGGAAGGGAGCTAGAGCCAGAGCTAAAGTCTATGCATCTCAGTCCTTTGTGCTCTCTATGCTTCTGTCAGCACCCCTTCACCCCACCCCATACTCTCTCTCCCTCTCCACCCCTCATTTTTTAGCACCTTTCCTTTTTCGGTAAATGATTGTACTGCATATGCCTTTTTTATTTACTAATTTTTATATTTCTTTTTTCCTTTTTATATCAATTGTTCTAGTATTTCATTTCATTTTGCTTCAATCACCTTCTTCCTTTTCAACTGCGCAAAAAACAAAAAAAAAAAAAAAATAACTTCTTCCTTTTCTTTTCTTTTCTTTTCTTTTCTTTTCTTTTATATATATCGATTGTCGCATATATAGTACTGGATCTATAACAAAGTTGGAGAAACTTTGCTTCATTAAATAATTAGACTGCCATTTACTCATAATATGTTGCTGAGTTTTCAATGGTTGAGAATCTAAATTAATTTCTGTGATTATTCTGTATCTTCTCCTCATTTCCATGTTGTGTCTTAATTCGTGGTTGGCTAACAGTTCAAAGTTCAAAATTAGTATACTTTGAAATAATTAATAAAATCCTCTTTTTTCAAAAAATTTTAAAAAAAGTTCAAACGCTGGATATATTTGTGTCAATTGTAATCTTGGATCCTTGTACTAATAAAGTTCTTTTTTCTCATTGGCAAAAATATGTTCCTTAATTTATCTGTTTCATGTCCGATCAATTTTTCTTTTTTTTTATCTGTTTCGTGTTATTAGTTTCAAAGTTACATGCTTCACAGTTTGGAAGGAGACTATACTTCAAGCAAGGTAATAGGAATGATGGAATTCAAGCCGGTTTGGGATCTCAATGGTGCGGGCCCTTTTGCATAATTTTATGTTTCTCTTATTTTTCTCTTTTTTTCTTTCTTTTTTTGGCTTCTCAGTTTGAACTTTGATGCAGTGTTGTTGGATCGTGCCATTCGTGGAGAAAATTAAGATGATCTGGTATAATTGTACCCCTACTTTTGTGATTTCTTGACGAAAGATTTTCCTGGTGGAACCACTGCGCCCATTTCTGTTGCGAAACGGTTCAAGAGGGAAACACAGAGTTTTTTGTTTTGATCTAAGGCGTTTTTCTATTATGCCTTATACCTACAACTTAATGTCTATTCAACTTATCTTCTTTGAAATTTTGTTTTATTAGTCTCTTAATCTAGCTAGTTGAATCCATATTGGCCTTGGTTTTTTACAAGATATCTACTTATGTTTTGTTTCTCACTTTTTGGTAATTAGTCTTTATTAGTGACTTGATTAGTAAGTATTAATTAGGAGTTCTACTCCAAAAATAAGGTTAATTGTTGAGTTATGGTTAATTTAATGGAGTAACATTTATACAGAGACGAAAATGTTTTTGGTTTTTGTTTAATTGTTCTCTTCAATATTAATTAACTTACATTTGCTTGTGGTTTTACTTGTTGCTTCTTTTGATTCATACATGCATGCTTTCGGCGGACCAAATTGGCAGATATAAAAGCTAATCTGAATAGAGTAAAACGTACCACAATCAAATGCAAATTCAAGAAGAGAACAATTAAGAAATTAAGTTACACTTCTCTGCTGTTTCTATGACTATTTTGCTTTCTGTTTCTTTTATTTTTCTCCTTCTGTTTGGATATTTATAGTAAGTACCCTTTTTTTTTATTGGCAAGAGGAGAGGAGAGCATCAAAATAGGAGCGGAATCCCAATGAGGCTGGCATCCCACCCGACGACAATCATTTGCTATAGGCCTATAGCAGTACTTTTACTATAGCTAAGAAGGAACATTGGAGTCTGACAAAATTCTGATGCGCTATACATATGCTTAGGTGTGCATGTATCCAATCAAAAGTGTGATTCCTTTCACGAAGTAAATTAATAAGCACCACTTCTTTTGTGGCTTTTAGGAGAAGGACCGTCAATGTATACATGGAGATTATAAATTGTGTTTGGAAGATTTCCCATATATTTTGTTGTAAATTTATGCTTGAACCTTCTGGTTATATTGTCAATCTTTTATGCATTTGTTCTAAAAATATGAATACTTGTATTTATTTATTTATTTTTTTTTAGTACTTGTAAGAAGAGTTAGCTTGTCAGTAAATGTTAGTGGTTAGTGAGACTTAATTCCCGGTAAATGCTACTCCCTCCGTACCTTTTTAAATGTGTTGTTTCATAAATCCGACTTATTTAATAAACATCATCATTATACCTTTCACTTTACTTTTATTTTCATTTTGGGTGCTGATTTTGGAGCTCCCTTTTTTTATGCAGGCACTCCAATGTTTAATGAAGCTACAAAACTACTATTTTTAAGATATAAAAATAACTGGAGGCACTCCAACACAAATTATCTCCTCATTTACTTAGGCACTCCAAACGGAAAAATGAACTAAAACCAAACATAAACATTAGGTTCTGAACATTAACATTAACATTACGTTCCAAACATTAAACATCCACAACATAAACATTAGGTTCCGAACAATAAACATGCATCTATGTCAGATTGCTTCACGCCACTTTTATAATAAAAAAAAACTAAACATTGCTAAAATTCTCCAAAATAAACAGCACGCAATTGAAAATGTTGATGCTGCCAAATCTTCATAACGGCTGCAACACAAGATATTTATATTTTTATACTCATTATCTACTATTTTTCTCTCAAAATGTTCATAAAGGCCGCAAATCTATATTTTAAAAGTCATAGTGAAACAAACAAAACACATCACTAAAGTTAGAGAATTCTTGAGAGAAAAAGTAACAGAATTCTCAAGAGACTTTCCATGGACAAAAGGATAGTTCTACAATCATAGGGCGAAAATCACTTGTCCAGGTTGTCCTGGTGCAAAACATGGAGACAATAATATAAGGACTCTACCAATGAAATATTACATATCGAAGTAAGCAATTCAATGAGTGCAGTAAAAGGAGTTGAATCTACTTTTTTTCTTATTTAAAAAATATATATTTATTTTTTTGGAGTGCCTGAAGTAAAAGAAAACAGTAAAGATTTTTTGGAGTGCCTAAAGTAATCATGAAACTTGCAGAAGGGTAATTTTGAAAAACTATTTTAACTTGGTGCCCTTGCATCAAAATTGGGAGTGCGAATATCAATTTCCTTTCATTTTACAACTCTCATAGCAACTTTTACCTCCACTTTCCAAGTTTTTATCATCCACTTTTACTCATTAACTTTTCCAAAAGAATAAAGTAATAATAGTACAAACTTTTACTCATTAATTTTTTAAAATACACATTTATTAAGGGATAGCTCAAAATAGAATACTCTACTTTCGTTTGGGACAGAGGGAGTACAATGCTATGCCATGTTTTGATTAATGTTATGTTTATTTATGGTTTAGAGGGCGTATGGTATGCACCTTTCAAGGAGTTACCCATATTAGGGTAAAATCTTATGCATCATCACGCACGGTGTAACGTTATGCCTCTGTTGGTTTCAAAATTGTGTGCGGGTGAAGTAAATTACAAATAAAGACAAGAAATGTACATACAATGATATTTGTAAGAGGCCCATACAAATCTAGAAAAGTTAGATTAAAAGAAAATGGGAACTCAGAGTGGTCCACATTGACTGGATTAAAGATAATACGAAATTGCTAGAAAAGTGTTAAGTGTGGGCAAGACACCTAATACGGCCAGAGAAGATTGGAAGCATTGATGACAAATTGGATATTTTAGATTGGAAGATGTCTAGATTTTTCAGATGGATTGTTGGTATCTCATTTTTTATATTGCTTGATCAGGGCATGTCTGATCTTGGGTGAACTTTTAGTTATTGTCTGGTTTTTTGTGCTCGTGTCTATAACACCTTTGGTTCTTGACTCCTTTCCCAAAGTTGATCTCTTATCATCTCTTTATGGTCGGCTGTGGCATATGATTGTCACATGGTAAGGGTGTCAACATAATTGGGATGTTAGCTTGACATTATGATGCCGTCATACACACATTCCTTTTAATCATTATATGGGAAAAATTCAAAAAGCAAAACCCACACTTTGACATCAATGTCTCATCGCCCCCCCAAACTTTCAAAATTATCAATTGCACTCATGAACTATTATTTCATTATCAATTACACTTCTACTGTCTCAATCTATCACATTGCTAACTGAAAATGATGAGGTGGACACTATTAGTCATTAAACAGATGTTAACCCTGTTACATGGCTCGGATTAGAGGGAAATATGGATGAGTCGTTGCACTTTTGGAGGTAAAGTCTCAAATTCCTAAATTGCTTCCCTCCTTTCCCTTGAAACCTTATAAAACAGAGGACCACTTCTCAATTTTCTCCATTTCTTCCCTTCGGCGAACTAGGTTTGACAGACAACATCGTTTGAGCCATCGTTGAGCTCAGAAAGCATGCTCTGGACCCACCCGGATAGATCAATCGGACAAGTTGTAGTCAACCGTATTGGAGAGGAGAGAAACCCTGTCTTCTTGATCCATCACCATCTCGAGTTGCTCTAGCACCCTAAGAGCTCATCCATGCCGCCTTCTTCCTCAAACATCTTTAGGAAATTGGCCGCCGCTATTAATGAAGAAGAAGAAATCTCGTCGATTTGTAAACAACTTAGCACTTCTGTGTGTTCTTCATTTACTAAATGCTCCAAGAACATCAAGGATAATACTTATACAAGCACCAAACAAAAGTTACACTTTTGAGACATTTACTCAAACATTTGGTGGGCGGACAAATCATACGCATGATACATGAGTCCATCTACTAGGATCTAGCACAAGCTTATAAAAGGGAGAAAAAGAAGTTCAAGCTACATTGAGAAAACCAAGTGTGCCAGTTTTCATTGTCGATTAGCCGCAAAAGTTAACATCAGTTCTAGGTAAGTACTTCCACCATCGAATAAGATGGCAGAAAGAGTGTAGCAGAGAACAGGAGAAGAGAATGTTAAGAGAGAGAGAGAGATGACCTTTGCCGCAGAGAGCACTGGAGATTTTTTCTCTTGGGCTGAACAAAGAGAGAAATGAAGGGAGGGTTTTAACCTATTACCCATTCAACAAGTTAAGTAAATGAACGGCCAACATCACAATATAATGATCAACAGTCCAGATTCCATCCAAATTTTACTTTATAATATTTTATTCCTCAGTAAGCATGCATCCACCTCAGCGTTTTCCGTTAGCAAAGTGATGGATTAAGACAGTAGAAGTGTAATTGATAACAAAACAATAGTTTAGGAGTGTAATTGATAATTTTGAAAGTATGTGGGGCGATGAGACATTGATGTCAAAGTATGGGGTTTTTTTTTTAATTTTTCCCTCATTATATTATCTACTTTGATTAATAAAATACATTTTTGCTATTAAAAAAAATGTAATACAACCAAAAAAGGTATTCACGAGAAGGCCGAGTCCCACACATAGAATCCCGTTGTCATGATCCCCACCGGGTATCACAGGAGCCCAATACGAAGTAGAAATGAGCAAATTCCGCGGAGAATCATGCACAATGATAAAAATATCTGGGAGACTCCACAAGCTCTTCAATAATTCGATTGAGATGGAAGAAGTGGGAAAAGTCAAAAGAGAAAACGTGGACATGGAGATGACATATAATTGTCTATTGTAGGTGTGTGTGGTGAGGTGTCTTTGTTTGTTCTAGGTCTTGTCTTATGTTTGAAGACTACTTGAACTACCTCTCTTTTTGCCAATGAAAAGAGAGGCCTTGGCATTGTAAAACTCAAACATGAATCAATGAACTACTATTGTGCTTGTTTATTTCTTCTCTTCTTTTTGATCCTTTCCTACTTTGTATTTGTACGTACCTACTTTGTGTTTGCACTTTTGGTATTAGAGCCATGGAGCTCCAAACTTAAACCCTTTCTTGGAACTTCTTTTCCAAAACTACTTCAAATCTTTTCCTACCTTAAAGAAGCATATACTCCACTAAGTATCTTCCACACCAAAAACTTGTTGGAATTTATCAAAATAAAATGGGTTTTTAGTTTAGGGTTTTATCAATATATTCCTTGTGCCTTGAGAAAGTTTCTAAAAGAGTTCTGGGTTGTTGGCTACTTGAAAATGTGCGAATCTTGGTGAAGGGTGCGACCTTTGGTGACAAGGTGCGTCCCTTGGTGAAAGGGTGCAACCTTGGTGAAAGGAAGCGACCCCATGCGAAAAGGTGCGTTTGGGTCTATAAATAGAGCCCTAGGCACAATCATTTTGCACAGATTCTTAATGCCATTACTCTGCCAAAATCCTTTCTAGTTGCTTTCTTGTTTTGTTACACCTTTACTCTATAGAAATGGTGTTCACAAATCATTGGTTCATTTGATACAAATTCGACTCAGCATTCTGTCTGTCCTTCGTTTGTGCAGACACAAGCAAAAGATCATTCAATTGATCGGGCTTCATTGTATCCTCAAACAAATTCCTTTTCAACCCGGTGCACACCAAATAGTGGGGGCGAATACTGTTTTCAGAAAGTGACTTTGTAATGTGCCTCAAAGAAAGTTTCTACAGATTTCTCTCTGACTCTGGATTTGCACCAACAATCGAAGACAATATTCTGGAATGGCATCAACATTAAGGTCTCTGGGACAATTGACACAGGATTTCATGAAATTGGACAGGTTTGATGGCGAAACTTCAAGCGTTGGCAAAAGAAGATGCACTTCATGCTCACAACATCGAATGTCATATATGTCCTCATTACACCATATCTAGAGGAGAAAGAAGATGAGACATTGGAGGAGGCACGGGTGAGAATGAAACCTGAGAATGATGAATACATCTGCAATGGGCACATTTTGAATGCACTTTCAGACCCATTGTTCGACTTGTATTCAAATACGGAGACAGCAAAGGAGATATGGGAATCATTGGAAGGCCATTACTTGACTTAGGATACAACAAGCAAGAAATTTTTGGTCAGTCAATTTATGAGTTATAAAATGGTAGACAACAAGTCAGTGATTGATCAACTGCATGAAATTCTGCATATTCTAAACCAATTTAAGATTAAGAACATAAACATGATTGAATCAATCGTGGTGTCATTTGTGGTCAATAAACTTCCTCCTTCCTGGAAAGACTATAAGAAAAGTCTTAAGCACTAAATCGAGGGACTTACGCTGGAGCAATTGGTTGTTCATCTCAGTGTGGAGGAACAGACAAGGCGTCAAAAGAAGGGAGAACTTGGGGATAGTACCTCTAAAGTTAATGTTGTGGAAGAAGGGAAAGGTTCCAACAAGGGTAAATGTAAGAAACAGAAAGGCTGGCAAGCCAACGACCGAGTCGATGAAGCGAAAGGGAAAAGGCCAAAGATTGCGTGTTGGCATTACGGTCAACTAGGGCACTTCAAAAATGATTACAAGTCTAAGAAGAAGAAAGATCCAGAGGAATTAGGTCCAAAGGGTAAATTCGTGGCCGTTGTGTTCAAAATTAACCTAGTCAGGGATGCCGGAAACTGGTGGATCGACTCAGGGGCTACAAAGCATATTTGCAATGATAAAAGGTTTTTCATCGACTATGAAGTGGTTGAAAATGGTTTGGTTCTCTACATGGGAAATTCGCCAACTACTCCTATCAAAGGCAAAGGCATAGTGGACTTGGACTTCACTTCTAGGAAGACTTTAACTTTGACTGATGTTTACCATGTACCAGAACTTAGGAAAAACCTTGTATCTGGTAGCTTGCTTAATAAGCATGGCTTTAGGCTGGTGTTTAAGGCAGACAAATTTGTTTTGTCTAATAGTGGCACATTTGTTAGAAAGGGCTATGTGTATGAGGGCATGTTCAAACTCAAAATCAATAATACATTCATAGTTTCTACTTACTTGCTTGATTCTTTTACTTTGTGGCATAATCATTTAGGACATATTAATACTAGGAAGATGGATATGATGGTTAAATTAAATTTAATTTCTGAGTATGATAATGATTTGGTTGATAAATGCAATGTATGTTCACTTACTAAAATCACTAAGGTTTCATTTCCTAAAGTTGCTAGGACTACAACTTTGTTAGAATTAATTCATAGTGATGCATGTGACATGCATAACACCCCTACCAAAAGAGTCAAGAAATACTTTGCAACATTCATAGATGATTATTCTAATATTGTCATGTTTATTTATTACAGTCCAAAGATGAAGTTCTTGAGAAATTTATCACTTTCAAAACTGAGATTGAAAATCAATGTAGAATAACAATAAAACAATTAAGGTCAGATAGGGGTGGTGAATATTATTTTCCTGATTACTGTGAGTTAGTAAGCATTAGTCATGAGAAAACGGCACCGTATACTACACAACAAAATGGAGTGGCTAAACGGAAAAATTAGACTTTAACAGAGATGGTTAATGCTATGCATAGAAATTCAGGATTGGGCACTGGTTTATGGGGCGAATCCATACTTACCGCTGCTTATATTTTGAATAGGGCACCTCTAAAGAAGTCACAAATAACTCCGTATGAGTTATGGAAAGAGAAGAAACCCCTAAGTTACTTTAAAACTTGGGGTTGTAAAGCAATTGTGAGATTGTCGGAACCCAAAAGGAAGAAATTGTGTGAGAAAGGAATTGAATGCATATTCTTTGGTTATGCTTTACATCGTAAGGCATATAGGTTTCTTGTTTCCGAGCCAAATGATTTTAATGGGGCTAATACCATAATTAAGTTGCGGGATACTATGTTTTAGGAAAATAGGTTTGTACCTATTCCGAAAGAAGTAAATGAAGAGAATGAACCTATCTCTTATGGAGGTCGAACTTAGGAGAAGTAAAAGGGCTTGAGTTGCTAAGTCCTTTGGTCCTGACTTTATAGTGTATCTAGTTGAAGGAACTGGAGACACTACATGTAATCATACCATGCTTTCACTTCATGTGGAATCGGATCCCTTGACCTATAAGTAGGCTATGAAATCGCAAGACTGTGCTTTCTGGAAAGAAGCAATCCATAATGAAATGGATTCTATCATAGGTAATTGCTTGACCGTTCAGGTGATTAATAATTAACTAAGATTTCGTCCCAAGCGCAGGACTCTCGACCGGTGTAGCATAATAAATCCGGAAGTACCGGAGTCGAACCACAGAGACGGCTAACGGTGCTTGACTCAAAAGTGTAGAGTTTTAGTTTGAACTGGCTCTTAGGTAGCCACCCTTTGCTCAAATGATTTACTTAATTAACTGGATTAAACTAATTTATCTACTGGACTTTCGAATTTAAAAAGGAGAGCACAGTCGTGGGCACTACGGTGCTCGCAACTAGCCTAATCCACATTCACTCAGGCCACAATTACTCAATTAATAGATTTAAAAATATGAAAAGAATATTTCCAACAAATGCGCACAGTTTGTCACCAATCTCCGCGCGCATTTGGAATTGGTAATGCCAGGGTTTGTTTGCTAGAAAAACTTCCGTATTAAAAAATTGTGCATTAATTAGAGTGATTCGGCACCGAGGTGGAACGTGAATTAGCCTAGCCACGGGACACCTTCGCCCCGTGGCCGCACTCAATGCGACTACTCACGCATTATTGGGGAAGTAGTAAAAATAACACAAACCCTAGATCTAAACATAATGAAATAGTGAAAACAATAACAGAGAATTATACTAAAGATTGTGCAAAGAAATTACCCTTGATTAATTAAAGCAAAACATCAAAACCACGCTGAGAATCTTGAAAACAAGTGCTGAGAAAGAATATATGAGATCTGTAGCCGAAAACTTGAAGAACTAAAAAGTTTGTAAAATTCGTGGAACCTTAAAAATTGTGGAACCCTAAACTAGGTTAAAACTTAAGTATTTATGCTAAAACCTAATAATCCTAATGAAAATCGGAATTAATTCACGCGGATAGGCCATACGACAGCGTTTAAGGGGTCCCATAAGCTCTAGGTAGCGCTACACCAAAAGTGGTGTAGCACTACCGCTTCGTTACCTCTAGCTGGATCGTTGACTCTTCCCGTTGACCATTGACTTTTAACAATCCGGTAGCGCTACACCACTTTTGGCGTAGCGCTCCTAATCCTTCTGTTCACTTTTTGGACCTCTTTGTGCCAATCTTGAGCGCTCCAAATAATTAGTGTAGCGCTCCCGGACATATTTTCTTGAAATCTTGCTCCAACACTTAGTCTCCACAAAGGTTCTTCTCAATCCACGCATTACCCAGCCATAGGACACTTTCCATTAGCACCAAATCACCTCAATTCCCTGCAAATTAAGCATAAACACCCAATGCAACCACGTGCACATATTAAATAGAAAATGAGGATTAAATCCATGATAATTAGGCCAATTCTACCCTACTCAGGCGATCAAATGCAACCATTTCACGGGCCAATCACATCCCCCAACTTGAGCGTTGCTAGTCCCTAGTAACGAACGAAATGAAAATAATAAAAACAACACAACGACTCAATAAGGGATACGAGGGTTATGCAACCCGTACAAAATCAAATGAGCAATTTAAACATCATCTCTTTATTACCCACAACTCGGCCACATGCATGCCCTAACAAAAATCCGAATACTTCCACTCCTCAACAAGGTTTAAGATAGAGAAACTACCACGTGTCACAATATCACTCATACTCACTGAAACACTCTACATCCCATGTGAGGCGCCTGGCGAACAACGTGGCATGAACAGAATCACCACGTGCCAGTCAAAATAACGCCGAAATATGCAATGGAAGCTCACAAAACATAATACCACACATTCATAATCTAAATATAACACATGCATGCAAGAGAGTCAAACGACGTGCTTCGGGTCAACTAAGGGCTTCATTGGGCTTATAACGACCGCAGTTAACAACGAAAAAAGGGCAACATGCAAAGGGTGACGGCCTATAGAAGCTCATGGTCAATCTACCCAGACTGGCCGTCACCAACACAGATAAAGACAACTCAAATATCATATACTAACAACTAAAGTTCTAAACGTCATAAAGAGCAAAACATCACAGATTAAGTTCAACAAAACCACCGACCACACGTACGGTCACACCACCGACATGCACAAAAACTCAAAATGTCATAGTTCTCAACACTAAACATATAAAATAACAAGCTATAAACACAACACCCCCAGTCCAACCACTGGCCAACTCCGCGCTCAACACTCCTTCGTGATCACGTCCTCGAAATCATAGCTCAATTCCAGCTCAGTTTGCCTCTTAGGGTTCCATAACTTTGGTGAGTTTAGGTTTGGAAAGGTTTAGAGGTTAAGGTTTGGATGGAGAAGAAGAGGGGAACAATGAGGATGATGAGGTAGAGAGAGAGAGAGAGAGAGAGAGTGGGGAGGAATCAGATGGTCCCCCTCAACTTGGATGTTTTTTTCTTTCTCTTTTTTTTCTATTTTTTTTCTTTTTTTCTATTTTTTCTTTTTTTCCTTTTTTTTTCTGGTACACTTGGAAATTCATAGCAACGGGTCAAAGGGTCAATTGACTGTCTTTCCACGTCTCTCTTATTATCAAGATGGGTGAATTTGGGGGAAAAAGAAATGGATTGAGGTTTAGGGTTTTTCTTTTTTTTTTAAAAACCAAAGACATGACACCCCAAAAGCAACATTTAAATTTCGATGCTCCTTTATTCCATTGATTCGAGGCCTTTAAAATGTGCACAAAGTTGGACCACCAAACTGACTCACCAACCGAACACCGGTTTCCTAGGTTTGACACAGGAACTGACACAGATGGGTTTAACAAAGGATTAATGGAACATATTTAGTGGTCTAATCATGCAAAAATGGCCTTGTTTCATCCCCTAAACACGTCATCAACCCTCTCACATGCATATGAAACATTTAAATCATTATCCGTGGTACAAACGCCTACTATTTTATGCAAATGCAGAAAGTGGAGAACAAAGAAACATGGGATGCTTTAAGGACATATTGTGCACAACATGGGAACACCTACTCAAACTTGTTTATGATGTGGAAAATACTCAAAAAGGGATGTCAGATATATGCATGTGAACAAGTTAAACAGGCAAACATTGAGACAAAAATCTAGCATGCTCACCTAACTCATACAAACAAGCATAACAATCGTATCCCCACACTTAAAAATTAACCAAAAATTTAAAAATGACCCATAACCTACTAACAACGCTCAAAACAAAAATAATGTGTACAAAGTACACCCCTTCCCCCAACTTGAAAATTGCTCTGTCCTCAGAGCATGAAGACAAAACATGAAAAGAGAATATAAGGGAAAGAGATGGACCGACAGATGGCAGCCAACCATCATGACCCCGGCCGATGTATGGTGAATTTGCTGCCACTGTTGTGTTTTGTCATTGGAACTGCTTCCAGGATCCGCTCCTTCAGACCTAAAAAGGTCTAAAGCTAGTCACACAGAGCCGCGCCGAAGCTTTATAGGACTTACAACCGCCACATTTCGTGGCACCCCTGCTTGAGGCTCCTGAATGCCGCACTCACTCCGACGGAGAGGCCCAAACTACCAAGGCTGGTGTGGTAGCATGCTCGTCCTGCAAAAGACTTAAGAACCAACTACCTACTCTGCAACAAATGACATTAGTACTGCCCGCTTGTGGAAGCCGGGCCACAACAGATAAAGAAAGCAAATAAAGAACACAACCAGACCTTCACGCAGTCTCACGTGTCATACTTTTCTCCCCATCCCCCAACTTGAATTGAAGAGTGGGTGGCTATACAAGACCATCAAGATGTTTTTCTGTTTTTTTTTTTTTTTGAATTAATTTTAACTAGGAGAGAGAGAGAGAGATCTTTGAAACGTGGAATTCAAAAATTAAGCAAATCCACAAAGATGAATCCTATGAATGCACTACCCCACATTAAGCTTTGCACTAAAAATTGAACTCGGCCGGACCACAAGAAAAGATATTTCGAGTAAAGCAATTGCCGAATTGTTTTAAAAAATTGAAGTGCCTTTAAGTGCTCACGTGAAACCAAATTAATTTTCGAGCAGTGGACATAATTTGCAATAGAAGGAAGATAAACAAAATCGTAAACATCAACACCAAGAAAATCAATATGTTCCACTACCGTTGACTGTGACTCTTCTACCAAAACCTCATCCGCCAAGGTTGGTTTCTCAACTAAGTCCTCCTCAACAAAGTCGTGGTCTCCAAAAATAAGAGACTCGCTCTTAAGCCCATACTTCCTATCTTGCTCGTCCATTAAGGACTGCAAATAATCAATCTCAACGTCCCACTCCTCAGCAGTGGGAGATTTTTCTATCGGACCATCACACGGAGGGCAGTGAGTTCCTCGTTCGCTAGACTCATAGGACCGCAAAAGGAAAACGTAGGCAGCGCGGATCAACAGTGGAAGATACATGGGTGGGGTTTCGACCTTTTCATTCGACTCAAGGGGGAAACATTGAGCAGTGAGCTCTGCGCTCACTCCCAACTCAGAAGGTTCTACCAAACCATCATCAACCCCACCCTTAATGAGAAGTGAGTCAACTTTCTCTTCTATCTCTTCCCTAGTAGTAAGCTCATCATCTCCTCTAAATTCAAAAGACTGTGGTAAGACCAAGTCAACCTCCTCAACATCGTTAACTAGACCTATTTCCTCTTCCCTAGGAATAAACTTTTCATTCCCTCCAAACTCGGAGGAGCTTTCCGACCACGAGTCAAAATCCTTTATACGATCATCAACCCGTCCCTCAATGAGAAATGGGTCGACTTCCTTGCTTCTATTGACTTGAGGCGGGGAAGGAAATGTCTCCCACTCCTGTTGGATTTGTCCCATTGCCTCTGTGAGTTGAGTCAATTGGGACCTAAGGTTCCCAATTGCTTGGGTGGTTTCTGCGGTGAAGGTCATCTGCGATTGCACAAAAGACTGTACCCTCTCCTCAAGCTTCTCATCATGAGGGGGATAAGTCAGCTCTGGGGGTGGGCCACTAGGTCTTGGAAAAGGGAGCCAAATTGGGTCATGTGGTCTTGGGCAAGTTCGAACGACTGTATTTCTGGCAGAGGCAAAGGCAGTGCCTGTGGTGGCACTGGGGGTCCGGAATACCACGATGAAAAAGATGGGTGGTGGGACCACCCTAGATCATACGCATTTGGATATGGATCCCACTGCTGATTAATAACATTCACCCTAACCTGATTATTACTATAACCTTGTTTTAGTGCATAAAAAGCGGAGCAAGTATAAATAGAATGCCCCCAACACTCACACATCTCACAGAATTCTTCCATTCTCACCTCGTTCACCCAGTTGTTTCCTTAATACTTTTTTTTTTTTTACTCGACGCAAGACACAAAATACTTACCACTCGACTGACTTTAGATGACTCAACCTAAAAACAAAAAGATGCTAAAAAAAACAAAACACACTAAAACTCACACTCTTGAACACACGTCGCCGTCCCCGGCAACGGCGCCAAAAATGCTTGACCGTTCGGGTGATTAATAATTAACTAAGATTTCGTCCCAAGCGCAGGACTCTCGACCGGTGTAGCATAATAAATCCGGAAGTACCGGAGTCGAACCACAGAGACGACTAACGGTGCTTGACTCAAAAGTGTAGAGTTTTAGTTTGAACTGGCTCTTAGGTAGCCACCCTTTGCTCAAATGATTTACTTAATTAACTGGATTAAACTAATTTATCTACTGGACTTTCGAATTTAAAAAGGAGAGCACAGTCGTGGGCACTACGGTGCTCGCAACTAGCCTAATCCACATTCACTCAGGCCACAATTACTCAATTAATAGATTTAAAAATATGAAAAGAATATTTCCAACAAATGCGCACAGTTTGTCACCAATCTCCGCGCGCATTTGGAATTGGTAATGCCAGGGTTTGTTTGCTAGAAAAACTTCCGTATTAAAAAATTGTGCATTAATTAGAGTGATTCGGCACCGAGGTGGAACGTGAATTAGCCTAGCCACGGGACACCTTAAGCCCCGTATCAAGACTCAATGCGACTACTACTCACGCATTATTGGGAAGCAAAAAAAAATAACACAAACCCTAGATCTAAACATAATGAAATAGTGAAAACAATAAGAGAATTATACTAAAAGATTGTGCAAAAGAAATTACCCTTGATTAATTAAAGCAAAACATCAAAACCATTTGAGAATCTTGAAAACAAGTGCTGAGAAAGAATATATGAGATCTGTAGCCGAAAACTTGAAGAACTAAAAAGTTTGTAAAATTCGTGGAACCTTAAAAATTGTGGAACCCTAAACTAGGTTAAAACTTAAGTATTTATACTAAAACCTAATAATCCTAATGAAAATCGGAATTAATTCACGCGGATAGGCCATACGACAGCGTTTAAGGGGTCCCATAAGCTCTAGGTAGCGCTACACCAAAAGTGGTGTAGCGCTACCGCTTCGTTACCTCCTGCGTTGACTGTTGACTCTTCCCGTTGACCATTGACTTTTAACAATCCGGTAGCGCTACACCACTTTTGGCGTAGCGCTCCTAATCCTTCTGTTCACTTTTTGGACCTCTTTGTGCCAATCTTGAGCGCTCCAAATAATTAGTGTAGCGCTCCCGGACATATTTTCATGAAATCTTGCTCCAACACTTAGTCTCCACAGTGCTCCTTCTCAATCCACGTACACGAGCCATCTGGACACTTTCCATTAGCACCAAATCACCTCAATTCCCTGCAAATTAAGCATAAACACCCAATGCAACCACGTGCACATATTAAATAGAAAATGAGGATTAAATCCATGATAATTAGGCCAATTCTACCCTACTCAGGCGATCAAATGCAACCATTTCACGGGCCAATCAGTAATGATATATGGGTTCTTGTTGATTTGCCACTAGGTTCCAAAGCCATTGGTTGTAAATGAATTTTCAAGAAGAAAATGAAAGTTGATGGCACAATAGATAAGTTTAAGGCACGATTGGTAGCCAAGGGCTTCACACAAAAGGAGGGTATTGATTACTTCGATACCTATGCACTGGTAGCAAGAATCTCTACTATTAGAGTTCTTCTTGTTGTGACTTCAATTTATAAACTTCAGATTCACCAAATGGATATGAAAATTGCATTTTTGAACGATGAATTGGATGAAGAAATTTATATAAAGCAATCAGAAGGTTTTGTTGTGCAAGGTCAAGAATACAAAGTATGCAAACTTGTTAAGTCTCTTTATTGACTTAAACAAGCACCTAAGCAGTGGCATGAGAAAATTGATAAGGTATTTATGTCTAACAGGTTTAGGATACACCAATCGGATAAATGTGTATATAGCAAATTTATCGAAAACTAAGGTGTAATTGTGTGTTTGTATGTGGATGACATGCTTATCTTTGGGACTGATTTAGATTGCATACAAAGCACTAAAGATATGCTTTCATCTAGTTTTAGTAAGAAAGATATGGGTGTGGCTGATGTGATTCTAGGAATTAGAATTAAAAGGGAGGAAGGGAACATAGTTCTTACTCAATCACACTACATTGAGAAGAGACTAAAGAAGTTTAATCACTTCGATAGTACTCCCATTTCTACACCTTTTGATCCACATGTCAAGTTATATCCTAACACAGGTAGAGCAGTATCACAATTGGAATATTCTAGGGTGACAGGAAGTTTGATGTATGCTATGACATCTACTCAACCAGATATTGCATATGCGGTGGGTAAATTGAGTAGGTATACTCATAACCCGAGTGATATTCATTGGAATGCGGTGAAGCAGGTATTAAGTTATCTAAAGGAAACTATTGACTATGGGATAGTCTATAGTGGATATCCTTCGGTTCTTGAATGATACACGGATGCTAGTTGGATAGCAAAGAATGAAGATCACTTGTCAACAAGTGGATCCATGAGTCTTCACTCTTGCTGGAGCAGTTTCTTGGGGATCAAAGAAATAAAGCATAATTACAGATTCGATAATGGCAGCCGAGTTTGTGGCACTAGTGTCGGTTAGCTAAGAGGAAGAGTGGCTAAAAAGTATGTTGTGGGAGATACCCATGTGGCCAAAACCTATGCCACCGATATCTTTGCATTGTGATGTTAGTCGACAATATCACGGGCTTACAACTAGGTGTATAGTGGTAAGTCCCATATTAGACTTCGACATAGCTATGTGAGGAATTTAATAACCGATGGGGTGATAACCATCGATTATGTCAAGTCAGGTGAAAACCTGGCAGATCCTTTGACAAAAGGTCTTGCAAGAGATTTGATGTGGAAAACACCACAAGGGATGGGACTTAAGCCCACTAAAATATAATCACTCCTGTTGAAAACTTGACCCAACGCATGATTAGCCTTAAGTCCTTTGGTTCAATGAGCAAACTACACCATAAGTCGTGACGGCAAACACTTTTTGGTTACACCCTTCCTATGGAAAAGTGTTTGGTACTTGTAATTTAAAAGGAGGAGATGAGCTACTTAGCTCTTAATAGACTTTTAACGATTTAGTTAGGTGGATGTTGTTGTTACATGGGCATTCTTAAAAGTCTATTTATATGAGTGTGAAGGTGGTGCCGCCTTTTATAAGTTCAAGGGATAAAACTTTAGGCACTCACAAAATAGGATATAGACACACAGCCAACCCACATGTCGGCAATTTTGAATACCTAAGTTAGGTAAGATGCGTGCGTGAAACGTGTCTGGTTGGTCACTATAAGATCGTTGGTTAAAAGACAAGTCTACCATGCATTCTGAGTAACTTTGATGTGTTTTACTAGGTGATGGTTAAAATCGTGAGATACCTTCATTGATACACAAATCTTTTCAAAGGAACCAAGGCTTCTTCATCTTTATTTTGAAAATGGTGGGGGATTGTTGGAATTTATCAAAATAAAATGGGTTTTTAGTTTGGGGTTTTATTAATATATTCTTTGTTCCTTGAGAAATCTTCTAAAAGAGTTTTGAGTTGTTGGCTACTTGAAGGATGCAACTCTTGGTGAAAGGGTGCAACCTTTAGTGAAAGGATGCGTCCCTTGGTGAAAGGGTGCAACCCCACGCGAAAAGGTGCGTTTGAGTCTGTAAGTAGAGCCCTAGGCACAGTCATTTTGCACAGATTCTTAATGCCATTACTCTGCCAAAATTCTTTCTAGTTGCTTTCTTGTTTTGTTACACCACTACTCTGTAGAAATGGTGTTAACAAATCCGTGGTTCATTTGATCACAAATTCGACTCAATATTCTGTTTGTCCTTTGCTTGTGCAAACGCAAGCAAAAGATCATTCAATTGATCGGGCTTCATTGTATCCTGAAATAGATTCCCTATCAACCCGATGCACACCAAATAATGGGGGCGAGTATTATTTTCGGAAAGCGACTTAGTAATGTACCTCGAAGCAAGTTTCTACAAGTTCCATCATCAAGGTGTTCAGATTTCTCTGACTCCCGGATTTGTACCAACAAAACTTCATTAAGTATTTTGGTTATAAAAAATCTTGTATGGTAGGGTTAAAGTTAGGGATGGCAAAATACCCTGCCCCACCCCTAACCCGCCCCGCCTAGAGGTGTCAAACGGGATTGTCGTACCGTGTCGTGCCACTCAACTTACGTGTCTGCCGTGCTTCGTGTCATGTCGTGCCATCCTGTGCCCGTTTTCTTTAACGTGATGCAACATGTCGTGACATACTGTGCTCATGTCGTGCCGTGCCAATTTACTTTACCGTGTTGTGTTGGGTCATGCTGTTTTAAAGTCGTGACCTGCCATTCTGTGCCTGATTTAATTACTCGTGTCATGCCGTGACGTGTCGTTGACTAAATCGTGTTGTGTCGTGTCGTGCTTTTTTATTGTCGTGCCACATTGTGGCTTGCCTTTTTAATGGTGTCGTGTCGTGTCGTGTTATTTTGAATCGTGTCATGCTGTGCTAGCCCGTTTACTTAGGTGTTGTGCTTTTTGCATCATGTCGTGCCGTGTTGGCCGGTTTACTAAATCGTGTGTCATGCCGTGCTTTTTAAAATCATGTCATGCCAAATACCAATGTGCCATCAATTTTCAACTTACATAGTTGAAAAAAAAAATCACAAGTTACATAATTAAATAAAAATGAAAGCTATTAATCATTTAACCTATTACAACTTCCAAGTTACATAATTAAAAATATATATATATTGAAAGCTATTAACTATTTAACCTATTACAACTTACAAGTTACATAAAAAAATTGAAAACTATTAACCTATTAATACATACAAGAATTCCAAAAATGTACACAACCATGGAATGCCTCCTTCCATTGGAGACAAAATAACTTAATAGAGCAGACAATTATAGGAAACATCCAAGGAATGCCACCTTCCATTGGAGACAAGATAACAGTAACACAATAATATGAAGCTCTTGGTCACCTAAGACCCCTGTTGTTCAATTTGTATCTTTTCCTCAACAAGGCTTGAGTTGAAACCACCTACATCTAACGAAATGAGGGAATATAAACTTGAATCGGGCTCAGCAAGCATCATTGTCCATATAAATAAAATTTAAGTGCGCAGCAAACAAGTGCAGCAACAGGTGTAGCAAACAAGTGCAGCAACAGGTGCAACAAGTACAACAAACAAGTGCAGCAAACAACTAACAGGAACATCAAACAAGTGCAGCTAATGCAGCAATAGGTGCAGCAAACAAGTGCAGCAACAGCAGTGCACAAAATTGAAAGCTATTAACCTATTAATACATACAAGAATTCCAAAAATGTACACAACCATGGAATGCCTCCTTGCATTGGAGACAAAATAACTTAATAGAGCAGACAATTATAAGAAACATCCAAGGAATTCCTCCTTCCATTGGAGACAAAATAGAGCAAACAATAATAAGAAAATCCAAGGAATGCCTACTTCCATTGGAGACAAGATAATACTAACACAATAACAATATGAAGCTCTTTTTCACCTAAGACCCCTATTGTTCAATTTGTATCTTTGCCTCAACAAGGCTTGAGTTGAAACCACCTGCATCAAACGAAATGAGGGAATACAAACTTGAATCGGGCTCAGCAAGCATCATTGCCCATATAAATGAAATTCAAGTGCACCAAGTGCAGCAAACAAGTGCACCAATTGCAGCAACAGGTGCAGCAAAAGGTGCAGCAAACAAGTGCGTCAATGGTAGCAGCAAGTGCAACAAACAAGTGCAACAATGACAACCACAGGTGCAGCAAACCAATGTAGCAAAAATGGTACAGCACACAAGTGAAGCAAACCACTGCAAGAAACAAGTGTAGCCAACAGGTGCAGCAACAAGTGAATCAACATCGATCCACCACCACAACACCACGTCCACCACAATCGACCACCACAACACCACACAACAACACAAGTCAATCCAATCAACATCATTGCCTTTTTTATTTTGAAATGGGCTCAACAATCATCATTGCCCAAATTGAATCACTATAACACATAAATTCAGGGCTTAACAATTGTCATTGCACAAATTCAATCACTATAGTCTATAACACATAAATTTAGGGCTCAACAATTATCATTGCACAAATTCAATCACTACAGTCTATAACACATAAATTCAGGGCTCAACAATCATCATTGACCAAATTCAGAATTCACAAACTGAAAAGGATGCAACATTATGTTGTCATTTAAGACAATCATAAGTTACAAATCACAATTCATGTGTTATTTTAAGTTTGAACATGGAGATAAGGGGTTGTGTCTGTGACTTATGCATTTCAGACTAAAAGGACACACACACACACACACAACACACTACCACTATGACACACACACACACACACAACTGAAGTGGGGGCAACATCATGTTGCCAAACCCACACACACACACACGTCATAACTGAAGTGGGGGCAACATCATGTTGCCATAAGTTGCCAAGCCACTTCACTCCACTTAGTGGAATGAATAAGCCACAGACATAAGCCCCGCATAATAATGAATATTAGGTTAATCACTATCTATATCAAAGTCTGCGTAATAACCTCTAAATTCTTCTTTACCTGAGCTTTTTTCAATTCAAAGGCGTGCATCCTCCCAATCTTTCAAGCACATGAGACAATGTAAAGACCCGTAAAAATTTTGTCTAAATTTAAAGAGAATGCTCTGAAATTTTTAACTTGGAGTTTAGAGTGTAATCGCAAATGGTTTTTAAGTGAAGAGTTAAGTGTAATATAACTTGGATTTTGGACTTGATGATAACACATGAGGAATTAGAGGGGGGTGTGAGTGACATTATATATATATACACTGGCGATCCAGTCAAGGATCCCGAATTTCCCGGATTGAAGACTTTTCGGTGTTTTGATGCTTTTAAAAATTGTTTTTGGGAAATCCGAGCCGTCCAATATGTTCAAAAGGTGTTTTCCAAGGTCCACGCGAGAAATCTTCAAAAAAAATTACCGGGAAAAGCTTGATCCAAGTAGTTTTTCGCAAAAACTGTAAATATAAAGTTTTTGCGAAAACTACTTGGATCAAGCCCTTCCCGGTATTTTTTTTTTGAAGATTTCTCATGCAGAACCTCGAAAACACCTTTTGAACACATTAGACGGCTCGGATCATCAAAAAAATATCGGGAAGATGGAGTCCTAGATCCGGGACTCCCAGACTAGATCACTACTCATATATATGTGTGTGTGTGGCTGGGAAGAGAGGGAAAGAATACAAAAAAAATCAGAGAAGAAGACAAAAAGAGGAGAGAGGAAGGGAGAAGCTACGGCTGCCTCCACCTCCGGCGACCTCCATCGCCACGTCCGACCACCATCTCCACCTCCCCACTTCACCTCTGCAACTATAGTTCTCATCTCCCTTGTTTTTATCAATTTTAACCGAAATTTTTCGTGTGTATATTTCGATATGAACAACAATTTTATTATAGCAGACTAGGTCTCGGTTTTTGGTTGATTTCTCCTTCATAAACTGTTAATTAGATTTTGGTTCCTTCATATGATTTAAAGATAACTCAGAGAGATTTCATTTGCCTCTGGAATCACCCAAATCCATTGAGAATTCGATTTACTATGAATGTTTGAAATTGGGTCTGCAGATCTGGAAATCTGTTCCGGGACAGATTTGTGTAGCCTGTGTGTTTTCCCATTTTATCATCTTTGGACTTCGAATTGGATTTTGGTCTCTTCTGTAACGTTGAAGCTAATTTCAATATGAAACTTTTGGCACAAGAATCACTCAAAAATATTAGGAACTCGATTTATGATGATTTTTCAAAGTTAGGCTGTCAAGTTCATCCGTTTTCCTACCGATCTCTATTTTGGCCGATTTTTTTGATGTAGTTCTAGAACTTTTAAATTTATGAAAATTTTACACAAGCTACCCATGGATGGTATATGTGTTCTGTAAAACTTTCAGACGTTAATTCGAATTACAAACAATATGAAAAATCGTGAACCGAGTTGTGCTCTATTTCACTGTTCTGGTGGATGTGGGTTTTATGGCCTTTGGTTTTTGGTGCGTTAGACCTAGTAAATCATCTCCATATTTATGAAATTTTTATATTATGTACATAAATGAGTATACCAGATTGTGTCCAAATATTGGAGTAAAACATGAAATGGCTATTTTTAAATAATTCACGCACCAAGCTGCGTTCTGGAAATCCTAAAATCTGGGCAGATTATTGAGGGCTACGTATTTTGTAAATTTCGTGATAATTAACAAGTCTATTGGTTATGGGTCCCCATGGACATTAATCACTAATAAGTTAGTGATGTTTTAGCTTGGGCATCATTGAAAAATATTGAGTATGCGATGTTTTATGAATTTTTTAACATAAGGCGGTTCGGCCGAAATTACGCGTAGGATGCGTCACTGACACATGAAAGCTTGGAACTTGAGTCTCAGAAGTTGGGGTTTTGCTCAAAACCCAATCAAGTAGGGATTTCTCTCCTCTCTCTATATATCTATGTGTTGAGATAATAAACTCTTGATTTCTACATACGGTTTTCGTAGATGTTAAACTATGAAATTTCTAATTTATGGCTTAAACCAAAATTGGGGTTTTTGTGATATTCATATGTATATGTTATATTGCTTTCCTAGTAATGAAATTGGGATATTTATGAGTGTATTTGAGGCATGGATTGATGAAGATGTGTAGACACCCCAATCCGGACCCTCAGGATTCTGGAACTTCCCGATGATGAAAATGCCTGATAAGGACACCCAAGGTTTGATCAACAACTTGAAAAACCTCTCCATTAACCTCCCATCAAATCACCAAAGCATCCCTTGGAGCTCCGGAATGTCCCAAGACTTTGAAATACATGCACCTGGATTGGCCCTTCAGGCACCTGGATTGGTCAAGTCCAGGCACCTAGACGGGGTTCAGGCGCCTGGATCACTTGGTTCAGGCGCCTGAAAATGCTTAATTCAGGCGCCTGGATATCAGTCCAGGTTGAGTGTGTTTTAAGTTTGTTAGTGGGCGGGAACGAAATCTTGGGGGATTTTGCTGCAGAGATCAGTTAGAGAGAACATGGGGGAGATCATTACACCTATTCTTTACCCCCTAGGTGAACCCTTACCCTTTTGAAAGGCTCAAGTGGCCCTCTTTGGACCCTTGTTTGCCTATAAATAAAGCCCTTCACTCTCATTTGCAGAGGAGAAAAAAATCACACACTACTCTACTGTTACTCTGCTCAAATTTCTCCAGAAAACCCAACTCATCCTTTACCCTTCAAACACAACCCATTTCAACTCCAAAAATCACTCATTTGCTTCATAAATCCAACACTTACATACCTCTATCAACTGAATTCCACCAAGGTATCCATAATCATTCATCTAGTTCCATATATCCCAGAACCACAAGTCACATTCTCAAAACCCATCCCAAAAATCCATTTCAAGTCTTCGATCAAGCTAAAGAAGGTAGTTATTCTACCAAGTTGTCCAAGTAGGCCCTGAGGGGGACTCATTCAGGCTCTTTCTGGTCATCCATACTAGTAGAGAGCTTGAGAGAGGTCTGAAAATCATCAGAATAAGAAAGCATTTTGGATATTAGAATCTGGTCGCCTGGATCACAGCCTTATAGGCGCCTACATCAGGTCCAGGCACCTGGATCCCTTCCATGCAGGCGCCTGGATCTCATTTTCCTTTGTCATGCATTCTGCTTTCTCTTACATTCTAATCATTTTTGTTACATCACATGCATGTCTGGATTTACAGTTCTTTGTATCTTGTGTTTGAATCATCATTTAAATGTTCACTTCAAGCTTTTTTTTGAGCTTGCATTCTTACCTTACATGGGGGATTTCATTAAAAAGAGTCATTAAAAACAGGCCTAAGCATTACTCTTGAGTTCTGTTCAGCAGCTCTAAGGTTTCACTTTAGGGTTTCATATGAAACTTCAGAATAATCTCTCATAATAGCCTAAAATGTGCATCATCATGTTGTTATTGATGCATTTAGAGAATTATTTTGAGCTTTAAACCTATTACTGAGTTACCACAACATTTCCAGAATGTATGAGAGCTGATTAGAACATTGCATTTGTTTGATTCTGCTAGAAATGTGATTTCAAGGTTTCTGTCTGGATAGTGATCCAGGCGCCTGGATTGACCCCTTTCAGGCGCCTGGACTCAATTCAGGCGCCTGGATTTACTATTCAGGTGCTCATTCTATGATCAATTTCTAAGGAAGTTTAAAGTATTTTGGTGGGGTTTTAGTGTAAATTCAACTTTTTCAACATATAAATCACTCATTAATAGCAGTTCGCATAATTATGCACTCATATTTCATTGACATTTTTGTTGTATTCAATATGCTCTCACATGAATTTGCATCAAAAGTCCAACTAAATAACATTTTCAAGATCTTTTAAATATTTAGTAGAGACCGGTAAACATGCCGGGTGTGTGGGGTGCTTTGAATTCCTTCCCCTCGCGTAACCTAGCTTTCGGACCCGAGAAATCTCATTTAAAAGACTGGTAAAGCATTTTCCATTTCAAAAGGCAAAAGAGTCATTTTCAAATGGTTTCTCGGGTAAAGTCCTCAAATCCGGGTGGCGACTCAATTCAATCAGTCAAATCATTTTTTGAAATCAAAGCTGTTTTTGTGGATGTAACGTGCTCCGCGGGGTGTCCACAAGATGCTTACGGTTTTGACCCGTGATGAAATTAGGAAAATGCCCTTAATTGAATGAGTTTGGGAAGGTTTGTCCTGTTGACTTCTTGGTAAGTGAAACTGTTGGTGGGATATTTTGATTGTCTAATCTTTTAGTCTTTTGCATTCCTTAGTTGAGTTGTTGGCTTGTGGAGTCGGACATGTTGTGTTGTTTGTTGTGGTGTGTTGTTGGTTGCGTGTTATTGTTATATGTTGCTTGTTGTGTGTGGTTGTTTATGTGTTGTTTGTTGTGTATTATTCCTTACATTCCTTAGTTGATTTGATTGTGTTCGTGGAGTTGGGAATTGTGTGGTGTTCGTTGTACATTTTATGAAATGTGTCTCGATATTGAGGAAATATCTATCGAAAAAATCAAAATGCATGGTTATGTTGAGAAACTAGGGTCTTTGGGTGTGATGAGAAGCAAGAGGAGTTGATTTTTAAAGAAAAGACTGGGACAAAGTCCTAGTGATCCTAAGGTGGTGTTGAAGTGGAAATTAAGTGGTAAAGAGTACTTCTGATCGGTTAGAAACTTTCAAGCGTGGTTTTGTATATGTGGTGTCGTGTATGCATGAAGGTGTATTTGTGTGTATATGTGTATGTGTATGTATGTGTGTGACTAGACGTTCTTTTAAAGGAAGAAGGACTTTTAAAGTTGGGCTTACGCATTGTTGGTTCACTCACAAGTATGGTGCACTACATATATATAGAGAGAGTTTGTGTTAGAGATTTTTCTATTAGGCTAGTGTAGCTTAACTTATCAATTTTCAGGTATTCGATGAGGAGGATGGCAAGAAGTGCATTGAGTGTGCTTGAAATCTTTTGAAGGCATCATTGATCATTGTTTCTTATTGAAACTTAGTAGGTACTCATTTGGGAGATGATCATGTATTTTTTTTTTTAAACTAAGATGGGTTTGTAACCTTTTTTAAAAAAAATTGTTTGGAAGAATGTAATCAATTTATCTTTCAAATTCATGTCTTTCCAAAGAAAGATGGGTTTTTTTTTAGAAGAAGCGTTGTGGTGAGATAAAAGAAGAAAATGTATGAAGTATGCACTTTTTATTTCTAAAATGTTTACTTTTATTGTTCCAAATTCGAGGGCGTGACAGACAATACAAAATGTCTGAAGCTAGTCTGTTCCTCTTCTCATCCAACACTCTTTTACCTGCACTAAATCCAGATTCGAAGGCCACTGAAGACACATGAGTTGTTAGTAGATCACATGCCATGATTGAAAGAGTGGGATAAGTCATTTGATGAGATATCCACCATACTAAGATATCAAAATTAATCATGTCATTCACACTAACAGATTCTAGGTCCAAATATTTAAGAAGTTTAGTGCGTGAAGTTACAGAGTTATGTCCTAATCTTAAACTTGAATTGAGCAAATACCAAGATGCATCATTACTTGTAGAAGAAGTCAAAGAAGAAGAAGTACAAGATTTGAAAAAAGGCAAAGTGGATTGGATGTTGTCACATAGATTTGAAAAAAAAATGAAAAAGGTATATTTTCTTATTGATATTATGATGGTTTGATGTCATTCCCTTGTATATTGTAGAGGTCGGTTCTCTAGATTCTAGTTGAAACATGCTCAACAATAATGCCTAAAATCGATGACTATTTTGATATGTGATATAATATAATGCATATTTAAAAAGTAGGATTTCGTGTTATGGATTAACTTAAATTTTATATCTTGACATAAGCATATTTTTCTTATCTAGAATTGAAAAAAGTAAGGTTTAATTGGTGTTAACCTGTATAAGTTTTTTTTTTTCGTGGAAGCCTAAGAACTTTATTAATAGCAAAAAAAGTACAACTGGGCTATCGCCATTACAAATTGAATAGCGCCGGCAACGATCGAAGGCCAAGAAAATGCCAAAGGAATAGAACACAGCATACTAATCCGCAAAACATGAAAAAAGGTAATGCTATCACCAGGAGATATGAAGGCGCGGGCAACGAGCGAAGGCCAACAAAAGAACAAAGGAACGGAGCAGAGTTGGCAAAATCCAATTACACAGGAGCAAACCTAACCACGTGCTCAGATTGAACGCCACGTGATGGTGGCTCAATTTGGGGGCGTCCACATGAGGGTGCCCCATGAAGGTGTCCCACATGCACGGTTAGGATGACACCATGTGATGGTGGTTTTCGGAGTCGCGTCGAACAAGTGAAGGGGATGTAGATTATTCTAGAGAGTTCTAGATTACAAATCTTACGTGATAGGAAAGAATCCCATGAATAAAGGGATTGCTATTAATTTTCCATATTGGAAGAGGACTCCAATATGGGCAAGGATTCCTAACGTGAATAGAATCCTTGCAGAATAAAGATTATATTGCTATATGAAACAAGTCCCATATAGGAAAGGATTCCTAATGAGAATAGGATTCTAGGGCAACAAGGACCCTTGGTAAACAAGTTGCCTACGCCTATAAATAAGACCTTGATCATACCCATGAAGAAAGTTATGCTAGATCTCGTAGTTATATGCATTGTGTGAATTTGGCTTATTTAGTAATGCATTACTAACTTAAGCATCAAAGGGCCCTTGCCGACGAGAGGCAAAGGTGCTCTAACCATTTATTGTCTTGCAGGGCTAGGGTTCCGGTGAAGAGTGCTTATTGTTGATATCATAAAGGTGTGAAAATAGCATACTCAAAATTTTTCCCTCTTCACAATGTTTGCATGTGTGGCGGATAAACAACAGAAACAAAACAAAAAAAAAAACTAAAATTACACTAAATGCATCAAAATGGAAAACCACGACCATTGAAAATACACCACCGACAAGTATGCCACAAACCATTCAGAGCTTGCCACAAACCATTCAACAATCCAGCCATACAACACCCTGCATCAAACAAACTACAAGTTCCCTCGTTGTGTGACCTCTGGTCTGCTCTTCTCTGTTGATCTATCACTTCGGCATTGCTCTTCAACAGCATATCGTCCCCCCACTTATCAGATGTGTGCATGCATGTCCCCCTTTGCTGGCCTATCATAGCAATCCGTGTAAACCAAGCATGTGGTCTTGAGAAAGTGTAGTGACCCGACTGCTGCGGTGACTTTGAGGTAAAGTCTAAGGAGAAGACTAGGGTAAAGCTTTGGTGATTTTAGCCACTAGGGAAAAGACCCAGGTAAAATGATGGTGACTTTGGTCCCCAACCATGCGATGACTTAAGGTATATATTTGGGGGTATATATAACTCTATCCCACATCTAACATCTACGTGGGTGATCCTTAGTATATAAGTAATTATGTGAACTGCTACTAATAACTTGGGCATAAAAAATTTTGTGCCATGTGGTTAGGCTCCAACAAGTTAGTGGTCTACATGGGCGGTACGGGTGGAATTAGAGAACTCCTGTAAATGATCGTGTAGGCTCGAGGTTGCTACATAGAATCTGAGATAACATCCACAAAAAAGGCTCGGGTAATGTTGTGGTGACTTTGGCTAGGAAAAGGCCAAAGTAAAGCGGGGATTACTCTAGTGCTTAACTTCGTAAGGTATAAAGTTTTATAACACCTCGTCCCACATCAGAAGTCTACATGGGTGATCCTAAGTATATAAGAAACCATGTAAATTACTATTTGTAACTTTGGGCTTAAACATTTTAAGTCATCTGGTTAGGCACCAACAAGTTACTCTGCCAGTGGTCTACATGGGTGTTACAAAAACAATAAGAATTGAGAGAAAGGAGTTACTAAAGTGTAAGTGAAGGAGTACAGGAAGAATAGGAACAACGATTGTGAGAAGAACAAACGTTTCTACAACTACTATTGGTAGTGTTATACATCTTTTCTTACGAACTTCAGTTTTAAGAGTCTGAAAGTATAAATTATTTATATAGATATGAGGCTCAAGTTAGAGAAGTGGAGAGGGAAAGACCGCATAGTTAGTGTATAGTGAAGGGAGGGATAATAGGAGACCGTCTTGTTGCTAGTCTTGCAACGAGCCTTGCAATCATTCATCAACTTCAAGGCAAGTTTAAAAGCTTGACAATTCACTTTGGAGCTTGACGAATAATATGATGGTCCTCCCCACCCAACAACACTTATTTCACAGGGGTGCTTATGGCAGTAAACAATTCTTATGGTTTTGATATCGATGGATAATATGAATAAAACTCTTGTTTGATTAGCCTGATGATTGTGTTGGAATCTCGGTTTCAATAATCTGGAAAATAAACAGAAAAACAAAAATAAGAATGATCAGTAAACGTATCGGGCCAATTTCAGTACACCGGAAATTGGCGAGAGACGTTTCGAGTCGAGGCGAGTATTAAAATACCCTATCCTTAAGGCAAATTCACCCTCCACTACGGTGCTGATGGAGAAACTTGGGCGTTTGCCTCCCAGGAATACCCGACTTTCACCGATCGGAAGCAGCACTACAATCTGATCAGTTGGTAAACCAGGAAACTACACAGAACTCTCAAAACTTTTGATGCAGTAAGTGCAAAATGTTATGCAATGAAAAACTTTAAATTCATGAGAGGAGGAGGGTCCTATTTATAGATAAATAGGCACTCGAACGGAAAGGTACGAAATGAAAAGGCACGGCTGTTTGGAACGGACGCAACTCGTCGGAAGTGAATAGTCACACTGATTCGGTAGGAGAGGAAAATAAATCAACCAAAGTGATGTAACTCTTGGTTTATAAGAGATTCAACTCTTGGTTTATTAGCCTTAAATTCAAGATAAATCCAAAGGGATTAATAACTAATTAAAAGATATTTTCACCCACTCAAAATATTAATTATTTATCTAATGAAATATTTTGGAGACAATTTTCATTCACTCAAAATATGATTAAAAAATCATATTTTTCCTACAGATTGTAGACTATTTAGTTTTGTTCAAAGAACGACTCAAGGGAAAAAGGTGGTGGCCAAGGGAAATGATTACCCCCACCAAGCACACCCTTGCAATATTTGATATAGTACATTCATACACTCTAACTCAATAATCCTCAAAATTAAATAACCCTAATCTCGAGTGATTAACTAATTAATCAGGGAAATGATAAAATTACCATAATTATAGGCTGGGTCTCACTGTTAGTCTAAGGAAGTTTATTTTATTACATGTGGCACTTCATTATATGCTAAGTATGAAAAAAAGAAAAAAAGATTTTATTATTTAACTACTCATTGAGAACTAGGATAGAAGTTCCACTACTAGAAAAAAACGCTTTTTGCGTCAAGACAGGACCGTCGCATATACTCATCTTGTTGTCGTAAAAACCTTTTTGCAGTGGCCATGGGATGGCAAAGAGGGGGACATCCTTGGTGGGGTCTCAAAAAGTTTTTTGCGTCAGCAAGCACTTGTTGGTAACTCTTTGCAATAGTGAAAGCCACTTTTTGCATCGGCCTTACTACCGACTCTAAAGATTACAAAAAAAATGAAAATTTTAGCGTCGGAGTCAAATGTTGTCGCAAATATTATCGTTTCGTGTTGGGTATATGCAGCCGCAAAAAGGTTGCTATTTATCCCCAATTTTTGCGTCAGGTATATGCAGCCGCAAAAAGGTTGCTATTTATCCCCAATTTTTAGAATAGCTTTATTAATTAAAATGCCAATAAGTTCTTGTAAATGAAATTCAACTAACAATCCCTCATCTACAACCAACCATTCATTCATGTAAAAATTACACTCATTCATCCATTCATTTTTTTTATCGGCAGCAAAATTTATTGATACTCAATAAAGGGTACATCAAGGAGAACCAATCCCAAGCTCAATGCTAAGGTTTTGCAAGGCAATACATCAATGAGGGACTAAAAAGTAGAGCCAAAAAGGAAAAGAAAGGTAACCCAAAGGTGATATCAGCTCAACTACCAAACATGAAGAAATACTCAAAATGGGGAACCAAACTAAACTCGAGCTTTCCTCCTTGGACCAAAGATACGTATAATTTAGGATCCAAGCATAGACACCACTCAGCAGCACCTGAATTAGACCAGTGTAGGAGCAGTATCCTCCAACAAAAAATCTTCATACGGACCACCATATAATAGTAGACTCGAAGACGAAGGCAGCATTCCAAAACACAGACAGATATTGTACGACAACTTCCTCATATATTCTGCATCATCACAAGACATTCCTTGTACAACAGCTTCCCCAGACTAGATCTCAGCAACTTCAATTGGAACAGACCTCATATTTAAGCTGAATCGAATGAAAACTATAGACAAATGCAAGAGCCAAAATCTATTAGGAAAATATCATTGAAAAAACCTTAAAACTGAAATGAACCATACAAAAACATGAATTAGAGATTCATAACAAGAATTAAACATGAAGTAAAACATAGAGAGTGCTGATCAAGATACTAATATGGATTACTTTATATGGGACACTTAAAATGAAAATATAATCTACCTCATCCCGTCCACTCTTAATCTTAATCCCCGTCAAATAAATGCCTGACTTTGGATAAAAAAAAATGTCGAGCTAAGGAAAGAGGAAAAACATGTGGGTCCATCCCCTTAGTTCCACCCCATACTCTCCCTCCTACCCTGAAATCAAACATGCCCGAAATACCATGCTTAAATCATTACACATAAAGAACAAAGACTTCAAAGAGTTCCAAAATTGTGTTCAAACCGTTCCTAGAGGTAGAATTTAGAATTTGTACCAACGTGTCCTTCAAGGAAATGATTTAAGAATCCCATGCTATAAACTTTAGACTTGCCTATTTCAAAATCTACAAAATAGCATGATGCAGACCAGGCTGTTGAGACTTGATTGGAATGGTTGCGGCCTCGTCCGCGGCACAAATGACATCAATAAATAAACCACACGGGCCAATGTTGGCAAAAAGGCTCTGAGTCCGCGTTTGGAAGCGAAATGGGCAATTTTGCCATTTTAGGAAATCACTGATTTGCTTATAACTTTTAGTAGGAAATTCCATTTTATTTGCCGTCTGTTTTGGCAACCTTATAATTCTTCCTAGTATTTGATTTTTCAGTCAAAATAGAATTTTCCTTTTTGGTAATTTTCGTAATTTATTTGATTTCGACTGGATTACGGTTTGTTATTTGATTCCTATTTGGATTAGGGTTTGTTATTTGATTCCTAGTTGAATTAGGGTTGCTTTAGCCTTATAAGTATCATTGTAAGCCTAGTGGCAAAATTCGGTTATTATTGAATTGAAGAAAATGAGTTTTACTCATATTATGGTCGTTTAAGGAGGGAGTACCTCCGGATCAATCTTATTGTTCGTGTTTCTCTTGCACGATTGATTTCATTTCCATAGGCTGCGCTACATTAGTTGGTATCAAAGCTGCAGGTTCCGATCCTGAGATAGTTGCCAAAGGACGTGCTGGGGGTCGGGGTGGGCGAGTCAACCGTACAGCTATTCTTGACAAAGTCTATGAGTGGGATGAAGTCGCTCAAGAAGCTCGGATTGAGGACGGAATTTAGCAGATAGGGTTGACACTCGAGGCAGTCATGCAACGCCTTGAGGCCCTAAAAGTTGGAAATCTGACTCACTGTCATCCTGTTAGACCTAATCCTCATGAGGAGGAGGGTTTTTCAGAAGATGAAGATTCCAACCCTTTTGCTGGTCATTACCATCAACGGGGAAGGGATAGCGAGATCGTGGCTAGAACCCATGACTCTCATTCATGGGAGAAAAGTATCAAGATTGACCTACCAAAATTTCAAGGCAATCTATCACTAGAGGAATTTCTGGATTGGCTGAACGCTATAAACGAAATCATGGATTTCAAAAGGGTTCCTGTGGATAGGAGGATTCCTCTTTTGGTGACCAGATTCAAGGGCAGAGCTTCTGCGTGGTGGCAGCAACTGAAAATCAGTAAGAGTCGGAACGGGAAGTCCAAGATTACCGATTGGGAAAAACTGAAGAAGAAGATGCGGATGGAGTTCCTTCCCCATAACTATACCCGTATCATGTACCAGAGATTTCAGAATCTTCGCCAAAACATGCGTTCTGTCCATGATTACACCAAAAAGTTCTATCAACTTGTGGCCAGAAACGATTTACTAGAGCCTACGGAGCAGCAGACTACAAGATATGTTGGTGGTTTACATCAGCAGATTCAAGATGAGTTAATGATTTATGATTTGCGTTTTGTTTCAGATGCCCATCAGAGGGCTTTGGTGTTAGAAAAACGGTTTGGCAATAGACCAACAGGCAGTTGGGGTAGCAGTGCACGAGCATCTGTAGGGGTTACACCACCAACTCATGCAGTACCTTGTCAACCCGTAGTGCTGGTAGCAATCAAACTGGCAACGTTGACCTATAAATGTTTTTAAATGTGGGGAGTCAGGGCATCGTATGGCTAACTGTAGGAAGGGAGACTGTCAAGGAAAGGCCCTGTTTGTATAACCTGATGGGGCCATTCACGACTCAACTAAGGGTTATGATCAGGAGGTTGTGTTCGATGATGGTAGTGAGGAGATGGAGGAAATAGTAGTTGACGGGGAGACTGGCCCTTTGCTAGTGGTCTGAAGGGTGTGTTATGCGCCCCGGGAGTCTGTGGCGGAGTTGTGGCTGCGTAACAATATCTTTTAGTCAACTTGCACGATGGGTGGTAAAGTCTATCACCTTGTCATTGACTCGGGCAATTGCAAGAATGTGGTTTCTGAGAAGGTCGTTTAGAATTTGAACTTGAAACAGAGGCACACCCAAATCCCTACAATCTGAGCTGGCTAAAGAAAGGTAATGATGTGAAGGTTTCTAAGCATTGTTTAGTTTCTTTTTTCATGGGTTCCAAATATAAAGATAGTGTGTGGTGTGACGTGGTGGCTATGGATGCTTGCCACCTCCTATTGGGGCATCCATGGCAGTTTGACCGGAAAGTATCACATGATAGGGGAACTAACACATACAGTTTGGTGTTCAGTGCTTCCAAGATTAAGTTGTTGTCGTCAAAAGAGGTGGCCCCTTCAGGTTCGAACCTATTAGCTCGAGCATAGATGGAGAAAGAAGTAATGGAGTCTGGGGTAGTGTTTGCGCTGATTGGGAAAGATGTGGAGCTGGAACAATCTGAAAAAACTATTCCAACAGTTATTCAACCTCTATTGGCACAATTTAAGGATGTGTTTCTAGAGGATCTGCCAGATGGGATTCCACCTCTGCGAGACATTCAACATCGATTGACCTTGGTTCTGGGTTCTAGTTTGCCAAATCGAGCCCATTATCTAATAAGACCGAAGGAACATGAGGAATTGCGAAGGCAGGTGAAGGAACTGTTGGCCAAAGGCTTTATCCAGGAGAGTCTTAGCCCGTGCACGGTTCCAGCCTTGTTAACACCAAAGAAGGACAGAACATGGCGGATGTGTGTAGATAGCTGGGCTATCAACATGATCACTATATAGATACTGCTTTCCCATACCTCGACTGAATGATTTGTTAGATCAGATATCAAGGGCAAGGGTGTTTTCAAAGCTGGACTCGAGGAGTGGTTATCACCATATTCGAATTAGGCCAGGGGATGAGTGGAAAACTGTTTTCAAGACTTGTGAGGGCCAATATGAGTGGCTAGTTATGCCATTTAGTTTGTCAAACACACCCAACAACTTTGTGTGTGTGATGAATCAAGCGTTGCGTCCATTCATTGGTAAATCCATTGTGGTGTACTTTGATGACATTTTGATTTATAGTGCCACTTCAGGTTTACATGTTCAGCATTTGAGGGAAGTACTCGAGGTCCTACAGAAGCAGAACCTGTTTGGGGGTCTAAAGAAGTGTGTTTTTATGACTGATTCGGTCCTGTTTCTGGGGTATGTCATTTTGAAAGATGGACTAACTGTGGATGAGTCTAAGGTGGAGGCAATCAGACAGTGGCCTCAACCAAAGACTCGTTTGACATTTGAAGTTTTCATGGGTTGGCTTCTTTCTATCGTCACTTTCTTTCGCATTTCAGTACCGTATGGCCCTAATTACTGAGTGTATGAAAAGGGGGCACTTTTCTTGGTCAGAAGAAGCATCAGAGGCATTCAATGAAATAAAGCTGAAGCTGACAAACACTCTGATTTTAGTTCTTCCAGATTTTTCACAGCCTTTTGAGCTACACTGTGATGCTTCTAAAGTGGGTATCGGGGCGGTCCTTCGCCAAAATACTAGGCCATTTGCATACTTTAGTGAGAAGCTTAATGGGGCAAAGATGGGATATAGCACCTATGATGTGGAGTTCTATGCAGTAGTGCAAGCTTTACGGCACTGGTATCATTACCTTATTCACAGCAATTTTGTGTTATACTCTGACCATGAAGCCTTGAAGCATCTCAATAGTCAGGATAAAGTGTCCCACCGACATGCAAAGTGAGTAGCCTATATTCAATAGTTTACCTTTGTAACCAAGCATAAGGCTGGAGTCCTTAACCGAGTTACGGATGCCCTCAGCCGTCGATCTTCCCTACAAACTCACATGCGCACTGAGGTAACTGGTTTTGATTCTTTTCGTGAAATGTTAGCTGAAGACCCATTCTTTTCTCATGTGTTAGCTGATATTTCTGAGGGTAAACCAAGTACATTCCACCTCTAAAATGGTTATCTATTTAAAGGCAATGCGTTGTGCGTCTCCAAATCAAGCTTGCAGCTCAAAATTATTACTGATTTGCATAATAAGGGTCATGTGGGTCGAGATAAGACCCTTGCGCTGGTGGCTGGATCCTACTTTTGGCCCTCCTTACGGAAGGATGTTTATCGGTTTGTGAAAGCCTATCATGTCTACTGTATCTCTAAGGGTGGAGCAACTAATGCTGGTTTGTATATGCCTTTACCGATTCCATCGCAACCTTGGGCAGATGTGAGTATGGATTTCATTTTGGGCTTGCCTCGTACCCAGAGGGGCAAGGATTCTATCTTTGTGGTGGTTGACAAGTTTTCTAAGATGGTCTACTTTATTCCTTGCACCAAGACTACCGATGCTATTAAAGTGGCGCAATTGTATTTTGATGAGGTGTATCGTTTGCATGGGTTGCCAATTTCTATTGTTTTAGACAGGTATACTCATTTCTTAAGCCATTTTTAGAGGTGTCTGTGGAAATTGGCTAACAGCCAGCTTAATTTTAGCACTGCCCATCATCCCCAAACCGATAGTCAAACGGAAGTGGTCAATCATTCTTTGGGTAATATGTGGCACAGTTTGGTGGGTGATCATCTAAGCACTTGGGATTAAAAATTAGCACATGTTGAGTTTGCTTACAATCATTCCGTGAATCGGAGTACTGGTCGTTCCCCATTCCAGATCGTCTATGGTTGCAACCTGCGGTCCCCTATTGACTTAGCACCAGTGCTAGACCTAAAACGTGTCCATTGGAAAGCACATGATTTTACAGGAGATCCATGAATCAACTAAGAAGAAGTTGGAGGCATCTACCTTCAAGTATAAGCAGGTGGCCGATAAGAAAAGGCGAGTGTTGGAATTTGAGGTGGGTGATTTTGTGTATGTTGTTCTGACCAAGGACCACTATCTTAAGGGGGAATACAACAAGCTGAAGGCCAAGAAAATTGGGCCTCTAGAGGTTCTCGAAAAGGTCAATCCAAATGCATCTCGCTTGAATCTACCTAGCCATGTGTGCACGTCTGATGTGTTCAATGTCAAGCATTTGATTCCATTTTTTGGGGATAGTTCATCTTCTGATGATTGCAATTCGAGGGCGAATTCATTTCTAGAAGGGGAGGATGATGCAGCCTAGGTTGCTGAGACTTGGCTGGAACGACTGCGACCCCGTTCGCGGCACAAATGACATCAATAAATAAGCCACACGGGCCAACGTTGGCGAAAAGGCTCCGAGTCCGCATTTGGAAGCGAAACGGGCAATTTTGCCGTTTTAGGAAATCACTGATTTTCTTATAACTTTTAGTAGGAAATTTTGTTTTATTTGCCGTCTGTTTTGGCAACCTTATAATTCTTCCTAGTATTTGATTTTCTTGTCAAATTAGAATTTTCCTTTTTGGTAATTTTCATAATTTATTTGATTTCGACTTGATTAGCAAATCAAATCCTTTCGTAATTTGTTTCCTAGTTGGATTAGGGTTTGTTATTTGATTCCTAGTTGGATTAGGGTTGCTTTAGCCCTATAAGTATCATTGTAAGCCTAGTGGCAGAATTCAGTTGTTATTGAATTGAAGAAAACAAGTTTTACTCATATTCTAATCGTTTAAAGAGGGAGTACCTCCAGGTCGATCTTATTGTTCGTGTTTCTCTTGCACAATCGATTTTGTTTCCATAGGCTACGCTACATCAAAGCACATTTTACATGTACAAGCACAATGCAGTTGGAACTAAATCATGCACCAGATTTCCAATTAGGTCCGATTTTGAAAATAGTTCAGCTCAAACCGCCTGAACTTATAGTTCTTTCTCCGCAATCGATAGCTTAATCCCATCAATTCACTTTCATCCTTACCTAACTATGCCAATCCCAATAATTATACAATTCATTAGAAACGATATAGTCAATTCCTCATTCAGAAATTGTAAATTCAGTTCAAAACCAAACCACCACCACCGATTTTACAAATTCATAAAGGTCGCTATAAGCCTCAAAATTCAATTCTAGTTTCACAAATAAAACAAAAGATACTACGGATTTTGCAACCTGGTTCAATAACCAAAGCTAACCAGTAAATCGACAGTAAGACTTACCTTTCTGAGTTTGGAGTTTTTTTTGTCATTCACGTTAATCTTTTCCATGCATTGAATTAAATCGAAGTTATGATGTCACCATTCTTTGTCAAGACCAATGACGTTGTCAACAAGTTCCACAACTACAAACCTTCACCACTATGATTCGCATATGATTTTCGGATCTTGGCCTTTATAGTCCTGAAAAATATTTATGTCCAGCATTTTCCTCTCCCTCTACAAACAAGAACAACAAAAGATTATTTCAATTCACAAGAGTGCACATAAAATCATTATGAGATACCAATTAGCAAAGATGATTAAGTTCCAATTAGCAAATTTGCAATTGCCACCATACTTTTGCTCAATTCTATAACAATTAAGTAAACCTAAGCAGATATGAGATACCTGTGTTGCTTGAGATGGTAATGTTGCATGAGATGCGTGATTCACCTAAATAGTCCCAGTGTCGGAGCTTTTCCTACCTCAAGTAAACTTTTCTCTGTGACCTCGGCCATGGTGAGAGGGCATTTGCTGGCTTTCTCTTCATCATATCTGTCTAACGGTCTTTACACACTAACTTATGTGGGTTTTCTCCCTTTGTTGAACTATGACTACAACCTCTATCTTTTTTTCATAATGATATGAGTTTCTATTAAATAAAAATAAATAAATAAATTCTTCGGGAGGGGGAGTACCATGCTACCAAGTATAAAGATTGTGTCTATTAATATGCAAGGTGGAGTAGTAGAAAAGTGTTGTTTTGGGGGAGAGAGAGAGAGAGAGAGAGAGAGAGAGAGAGAGAGAGAGAAGTTTATAGGGTGTGTTAATAAACCCTAACACATGAAACCTTCATTTATGTTATGAGATGACTAGATACATCACTTAGCTAGCCAATGTGGGACTAATAAGTTATTCTAACACTCCCCCTCAAGCTGGAGAATAAATATCACAAAATTCCAGCTTGTTACATAAAAACTCTAAACACGGTTTAAACAAAGGTTTGGTGAAGATGTCAACCAACTGAGCTCCTATAGAAACGAATGGAGTAGATAACACACTAGCATCTATCTTCTCATGAATAATGTGACAATCAACTTCTATATGTTTCGTTCTCTCATGGAATACTGGATTTGAAGCATTATGTATTGCTGCTTGATTATCACAATACATAGGAATAGGTAACTCCACATCAAAACCTAAGTACTTGAGTAAAACTCTCAACCACACAATCTCAGAAGATGTGTGTGCCATGGCTCGATACTTCGCTTCTGCACTAGACCTTATGACCACTATTTGTTTCTTGCTTTTCCATGTGACCAAATTGCCTCCAACAAAAGTACAGTACCCCAGTAGTGGACCATCTATCAGACAGTGATCCTACCCAATCAACGTCGGTAAAGGCTTCAATATGCAAATGTCCATTAGACCGATAAAATACACCACGTCTAGGATGAGCCTTAAGATATTTCACAATACGAAGACAAGCTTCCCAGTGTGGAAGTCGAGGAGCTGACGTAAATTGACTCACCACACTGACAACTAAAGAGATATTTGGGACGTGTATTTGTAAGGTAATTCAGCTTACCAACTAAGCAACAATACCGGTCTGGATGAGGAAATATCTCCCTTTGATCAACACAAAGTTTCACATTAGACCGATAAAATACACCACGGGTTTTGCTCCCAACAAACCAATCTCTTCAAGAATATCCAATGCATACTTCTGTTGGGACAAATTAATTCCATCATTGGATCATGCTACCTCAATACCCAAAAAATACCGTTGCTTACCCAAATCTTTAGTATGAAATTGACACTATAAGAATTGCTTCAACTCATCAATACTTTTCTAATCACCTCCAGTAATAATGATATCATCTACATACACAATCAACACTATTTTCCCATGCTCTGACTAAAGAGAGAAAACAGAGTGATCCGAATGAGATCGACGCGTACCAAATTGTAGCAAAGCATCACTAAATCGACCAAACCAAGCTCGAGGGGACTGCTTCAAACCATATAAGGCTTTGCGAAGACGACAAACCTGACAACGCTCCCCCTGAGCGACAAACCTAGGAGGTTGCTCCATATAGACCTCCTCGAGCAAATCATCATGTAAGAAGGCATTCTTGACATCCAATTGAAATAAGGGCCAACCTAGATTAGCAGTAAGAGAAATAAGAATCCGAACAAAGTTTATCTTGGCAACTGAGAAAAGGTCTCTGCATAATCAACCCCATATGTCTGTGCATAGCCTTTGGCCACAAGGCGGGCCTTATATCGCTCAACAGTTTCATCCAGATGATACTTGACTGTGAATACCCAACGATAACCAATAGTAGTTTTACCAACAGGAAGAGAAGCCAACTCCCAAGTGCCATTATGATGAAAAGCAGACAACTCAGCCTCTATAGCTTGCCACCACTCAAACACAGATAAAGCCTCATGAACAGTATTAGGAATGAAAACAGAAGAGACTGAAGTAGTAAAAACACAAAGGGACGGTGACAAATGATTATAGGAAACAAACTGAGCAATAGGATGTATAGTGCAAGACCGAATACCTTTACGATGGGTAATAGGACGATCAAGGTCATCGAGATCCCGCAATAGAGGAGAAGAATGAGCGGTGGGCGAAGGTGGGGCTATTTGGTAAGATGGCGCTAGCTGAGATGGCTCTGATGGCTCAGGTTGAGATGGCCCCGATGGAAGTTTTGGACGACGAACATACACCCGGCAAAGCATCCACACGGCTACATGAAGGCACTAGCCTTTTAAGGTTCTCAAGTGATGGATGACCAAGACGACAATGATGTTGATATGGTGACACTGATGACTAAAGAACAATAGAGCTAGGGTGAACATCATCAGTAAAGTAATATAGGCCACCACATTCAACACCGCCACCAATCTTCCTCCTCATCTTGAGATCTTGAAACACACAACCATTAGGGAAGAATGTGACTGAGCAATTTAAAGACTTGGTAAGTTTACTAACAGACATAAGATTTAATGGAAAACGAGGAACTTGCAGTATGGAGTCCAAAGTAAGAGAGTAAGTAATATGAACAAAACTCAAACCAGTAACATTGGTGGTAGAACCATCAGCTAAAGTAACACGAGATGGTTTACTAAGAGATTGACAACCGAAAAGAATAAAAGGAGTACCCGTCATATGATCAAATGCACCAGAATCAATAACCCAATGATTAGAAGAATGAGAAGACGCAATGAAAGAACGGAGGAACCTGTCTGAGATAACGTAGCAATGGAAGAACTTGTCTGAAGTGACAATAGGCGTTGGTACTGCTAATACTCCTCTGCTGAGATAGTCACCCTACTATTGGCTGAAGACTAAGCAAACTGTCCAGCATCCCCAGAAATAGCAGCCTGATGAGCTTGGGGAAAACCATGAAGATCATAACAATACTTCACTGTATGATTTGTTCGCCCACAATGGGTACACTGTCGAGTACCATAACCAAAAAGACCACGACTAGAGCTACCACGACCATAACTACCTCCCCCTGATGTGTGACCATAACCAGAGCCACCATGACCATAACTACAAAATCCAGAATTAATATGGCTCATCAAAATGATACACTAGAAAGTAATCACTATGGAAAACGCAGATAAGGGTTGATTGAAGCTTGTTGGAACAAGAGAGCAAATTCCAATCCACTATACAAGACTTGAAATCACCAGAACATACTCGAAATCAAGAGAGCAGGTTCAAAAGCCACTGTATAGGACTTGAAATCACCAGAACATACTCGAAATCCACTTTGTAGAGTTTGAAAGTAACTAAGTAAGCCTCGAAAGGCTATTGGGTATCAATTTTGAGGGTTTCTAAAGTTGAAATAGACTCGTATAGGTTGGATTCGTGGTCTATTGGGATCAATTAAGGTCGAAGTTAAGGTTTCAACCACTGGGTAAAGGATTTCAGAGATTTTTGGTATGGATAGGAGTCGATTTAGGGGTTTTCGGTAGAAATATGGAGAAAAAAATGAAATGGATAGAACTCTATTTAAGGGTTTTTGGAATTTTTGATCTTTGGTTTTTGATAAAGGAAGATTTCGAGTAACAAGGGTGTTGGATTGGTTGATGGTGGGTCTGGTTTAGGGTTTCGGTTTGTGACAACAGAGGCTGGGGATGACGATTGGCTGTTTTTTTTTTTTAGGGTTTCTAGGATGGATCAACACGCTATGATACCATGTTTTGGGGGAGAGAGAGAGATAGAAGTGTATAGGGTGTTTTAATCAACCCTAACACATGAAAACTTCATTTATATTATGAGACGACTAAATACATTACTTAGCTAGCCAATGTGGGACAAGTACTAATAAGCTATTCTAACAAAAAGCAATAAATTGGATTTAGAATTAGAAGTCAACCTTTGCAAGTTACTTTTAACATGAAAAATGTTTGTCATTTTGGTTCTTAGTTCTTCACTAGTTGGCCACCAACTGCTACACTAAACACTGAAATGTCATGTTCTCATTTAGCTAGGATGTTATAACCTTCCCAAACATTCTGGGTTAAATTTGACTTCAAGGAAATGCCATCAATTCAACATATTTATAATCCTTTTCAATAACTACATGCCAATTTTGAATTTTTTTTCTTGAACTTTAGCATATATTTCATTCATAAACAATTCTAGTTCCCAAATACTTTTCAATTTCATTCAGCATATATATTTCTAATTCTTTCAATAATTGCAAGCCAATATTGTGCATTGTGCTTCTATGTGGATACCATTGTATGAAATAACTAAATTCCGAATCTTGTTCCAACCAACATTTAAAATATATTATTTAGAAGTTCCACAACTAGATCACAATAACTAAATTTCATAAAACTTTCACGAGCTTAGAACTCAAGGTAATATATACTCGGCGACAGTTAGATGTATCCTTTGGAAGGCATAACATCAGGGACGGATCAAGGAATTCTCCACAGCGGGGGCACCAATGCTAAAGTCAAGAGCAAATAAACTAAATAATACTCCAAAATTTAGGAAGCTGATTTTGGTACTCCTTTTTTCTATGACATTCCAAAATTTAATAAAGTTATAAAATTACTCTTTTCAAAATATAATACTCCTGTAGGGACTCCAAAATTTAATTCTGCCAAGTCGGCCGAGGGTAGACTCATTGTCCAGGTCCGATCATCTTCAAAGGGCCGACTTCTATCTTCGTTGTCTTCCAATATCTTGGGGAATCATAATCGATTCTTTCATCATCAATTCATTCATCATTGTCTCTCATCTGAGACTCGAATGATATTGGTTGTGTCACCATCGGGTCGCCTCTTGATCGAGGCACTCCTGTCTGTCACTCGAAAATCTGGCTAAGTATGGAAAAGTATCTTTTTCGGAAAGTTTCGATTTGGCTGATAAAAAGTCCCGGTATTTGTTCCTTGGATTTTTCTAAGCATAATGGTATAATCGGATGATCTTTTCAAGTACGGGAAGATTGTCTTTTGCCTCTTTTCTTCGGAGAAAAACGTGTCATTTTTCACCTTTGTACTAAAAGTGGGGAGATAAGATTTTGATAAGATTGGAATATCAAAATTTTAGAAATGCCATTGTTTCCAAAATGGGGGTACTTCCTTATTTTCATAAATAAATTAAAGTACTTAATTTTAGTTTATGAAAATAATTGTTACTTCCTTATTTGTGTTCCCTTATTTGTAAAACAAAAAAAAATTCTGAAATTGAGGGGGGCACGTGACCCCCATGCCCCTGTGTGTATCTGTGCCTGCATAGCATTCAGAAATTTCTTAACGAAGGACAAATAAGACATGCCTACCGGGTGGCCACCAAGTTCCCCATGAATCCTCCACCAATCTCAAAATGATTCGAATTTTCAAATCTTACTTCTAAAGCAAGCTTCTCTAACTCCTTCCCTGCAGCAAAATAGACAATAATTTCTTCAAAACAGAAAACAAAGTGCAAACTGCAGACAATTAAGGCAAAATCACGCGTACTGGTTCCTTTCATCTCCTGACAATTTTGAAATGCATTTGCACAACTGATCTGTTTTTTCTTGTTTAGAGAATTGATTTTGAAAAAAAAAAATTGCTACGTGAATCAGAAATTACAAAGGTTAACACCTACGACTCTGCACACATTGCTATAGAAACTCTTACCTTTCTTTAGGCACTGTAAAGCAAAATGGCAAATTCCATATCATCCTATGACTGGATAAGAGGTGTTACAGGAAGAGAACAACCTTAGTTTAAAAATATCAGAGCAGATTGGAATTTTCAGGGATGGTTATTCTACAAAAAGCTAGAAACTTATGCACGAATGATGAAGATATACAGTTGGCTTGCGAAAAGCAACAAAGCATAATTAAAATTACGAGGAAGAAAAATGTCAATGGAAATTGCTTATCTACATGAAAAAATTCCATCCTAAATGATGTGGAAATGACATTTCTAAAAATTAGTAACTTGACCAATAGCGTTGAATGTCCTTATTGTAAGTCAAAACACTTCTCACGCACCTTCAATCCTTTACCTGTTAATGACCATGATTTTGACTGTTATTATCTCTTACCAATTCCTATAACTTGAAAACGATACATGTCTTCTTGTTATTGTTCTTGACTTGCAAAATTTCATAACTAAATCTTCAATCCCCTTCATTACATTTGTTTTAATCAATATCCCCTTTCACAAAATACATATGTAGGGCTAAATGGCTAATAAACAAACTAAGGTACTCGGGTTCAAGCTTGCGTTCATTGGTTGACAGCTCGTTCAAGATTGGTTCATCATGTAAATAAACGAAGGTTGAACATTTTTTTAAGCTCGTTAAGCTTTCAAACCAAGCCCTAACAAACTACCAATCAGCTTGTTTTGCTTATTATATATATAAAAAAATTCCAAATACTCGAAATTGATACTTTTTTATATGGGATTTACTGTTGTCGCAATAAAATGGTTTTTTGCAATGGCATTATTTGGTAACACAAATAGGTTGACACTAAAAGCACATTTTCTTGTAGTGTTCATTTCATTTTCTTATGGTATCATATGCCCCCATTTTGTTATGCTTCCAAGTTTGAAACAAGTCCTAACCCTTCAATTTCTCTCTCTCTCCCTCTCTCTCTCTCTCTCTCTCTCTCTCTCTCTCACACACACACACACACACACACTCATAATTAACTTTTTGGGCAAGGACCCTTGGCTAATTCAAAAATCATTAGATTGTGATTTTCTTGAAAAACACACCCAACGATACAATTTTAGAACTCCAAAATTGGCAAATTGATGCATTAATTATAGATACAAATAAGTACAAAACCCACATACAACATATGATTTGCCAACATTAAGTCCTAGCTGAATTCAAAGGGAAGAAAGTAGGGGATTTAGGCGAGAGACTCGTAGACGAAAAAATGACAAGGTTAAGGCTTAGACATAGAGAGAAATGGAGGGAAGGGATTAGATTTTGCACTAGCGAAGGTTAAAAAAAGTGAGAAGGGAGGTGTGGTGGTTGACGGTGCAAGGATGGGAAAGAGCGGAGGAAGGTGGCTTAATCTAGTAAAGGGTATTGGTTTTTGGCAATGGTGAAGACAAATATGGAAGAGAAAGAGGAGATAAGGGAGGAAAGGGGAAATAGAGTGATGTCTATGTAATGGAGGTTGGGATTTGTTAGAGACAGATGTCAACATAATAGAGACGAGACATGACATGGGGACATAATAAGGACACGGGATCTGAATAGTTTTCTTATGTTATAACGTACTCGAGAACTTTGAATATGTAGTTGCTCATTTTGCAGTTAAACTCTAGGTTTACAAGCATGTATACCAAACTTCAAGTCTTTTAAGGTATGTGGGGGGCATGGGGAACTTAGGTTGGTGTATTTAAATCTAGGCTTACAAGTATTTTTACAACTTAGGTTGGTGTTTTTTTGTGTCTTATAGATCTAGCAGATGAACTATGAATTGTCTGTGGATCAAAAAAAAAAAAACTATGAATTATCTCGTTTTATAGATCCGGGGTTCAATTGCAACACAGTGATACAAAAATGGATAAATTGCAACACAGTGATAGATCAAGGGTGTAAGGTGTAATTAATTAATCCTGCTCTAGGCCTGTCAAGTCCGACCTGCACTAGGGTTTCCTATTTCTTCACTTCTGTTAGATCCTCCGCAAATCCTCCGGTTAGACACTTGGTTGGCAGAATGTCTGATGAGTCCAATTCCTCTGCAAAAAATGAGAATCTGAGCGTTGGGTCCAACAACAAGCGAGTGGGGCGCGAGTATGGTGACTCTGGCTGGGTTACTAAGAAGCCTAGAACTGATGCATTTGAAGAAGAAAAAGAAGAAGAGAAAGCATCGGAAGCTTCAAAGGAAGGATATGAAAGGAACAGTCACTTATGCGACCAATATGGCCCAAGTGTGAATGAAATGGGTTTTGAAATTGAAGCAGAGGTGGCAGAAGATAAGGGTTCAAGGCACACGATGGAGGATGCTTGGGTTGTGCTTCCTGACGCCAGTTTGGAGTTTCCTGGAAAACTTAGGTACACTATAACTATGTAACATTGGCTTTGCTTAATTGGTTCAGTTTCAACGCTTATTTGTACCTTGTGAGTGCAGGTTGTTCTTGTTATTAAGTATTCTATTGCCATTTCCGTGATTATTTAGACAACTGAGAGAGAGAAGTTAATGTCACATTATAAACTCAGAGGGAATCATTGGAGTCAAAGGGTTTAAATAAGTAAGAATTAAACTCAATGTATTGGAATGTATATGTAACAGCAATATAAGTACCAGCGAAGGAATGAATGATATGGAATCATGAGATGCCGCAAAGTGAACGTTTTGGTTATCTATGTTCTGTAATAACAAGAATGGAAAGGTTAATATCCGTAACCATAAGAATGAGAAGTAGGTTGGCTTCTGGCGTAGTGCATGGTCGGCAAATATTGACGAAATTCAAAGGGGAAAAGTTGTATAATCTTTACAAGTCAGCCATTCTGTATGGGAGTGTTGGGAACTAAGAGACAACACACAATAGTGATGAGTGTAGCCGACGTGAGGATGTTACAGTGATGCGTGGGAAGATGAAAAAATTGGTGAATTTGGTAGGGATAAACCAATTTAAGGGTGAAGGGAAATAGTCTGCAGTGAGTTGGTCACCTGCGATGCAACAAATAAAGTTTAGTGATAAGAGTATGAATCTGACGTAATGTATAGTGTTGACCTATGAAGCATGGATAATGATACAGCAGACAGACACGATGTGATAAAGATAAGAGAGAAAATCTAAAGAAACATGATACAGGCTAAGGATAAATTAAATTAATAGAAGCAGGACACTTCATGCCTTCCCAAGAGTTAGGGATGGGGGAGTGCAAATCTTTTTTTTTTTTTTTTTTTAAACCAGGGGAGTGCGAATCTAGAACTCATTGTTTGATCAATATAATTTTGAAAAGGATATAATCACGTATGTGATAATGAAAATTGAAACAAAAAGCTGCGTCCCAGGAACAAAAATAAACTAAAGTAAAACAAGTTGTAGTAGCAGGAAGCTCAAAATAAGTCGGCTAGTCAAATTGGTATGGCATTCGGACTACCCATGGATATTGAAAAGCTCCATAATATCCTGGATAGAGTTCTAACATGTAAGGTATGATCGGGAATGGCGGCCATCATAGAATATTAAAACATCTCAAATAATGAGGCTCATGTCCATGCAAGAACTTTGTCCCTTGTATTACAATAACAACTGCCATTTGCTCCAATCACCCATTTTGACATTCATCTCTGAGATAACAAATAACATATACTCTATCCATCTCATATTGTTTGCTTACATTTCCATTTTGGGATGTGCCTTAATGTTGGCTTTATTTGAAAAGTCCATAAACTAACCCTCATAACTGATAAAGGACAATGTTGGAAATCTAATTGAAGTTTCAAAAACCAGACATGCATTAATTGTGTGTCCCCTTAAAAAGTTGAGTTCACTTTGTAAAAAGCAAACGATTAGGGATGAAAGGAGTATATCTCAACCAAAATATTTGTTTACATATGTATACAAGTCCCACCATATAATCCATATCAAGGTTGTGAATCCAGTTCCGTACTGGCCAGGACGTACCGTTTTGGATGGAATCTAGTACACTAGTGCTGTGATTCTGTTTCGTCGAATTTTCCGGCATGTACCATCGGTACTGGCCATCTCGGTGATTTCCGGCAGTATGTACCAGTAAAAAAAAGAGGAGAGAAATAGAGGGAAAATAGAGAAGAGAAGAAAATCAGAGCAAAGAACCGAAAAAGTTGGTCAATCTGTGCATGAAGTCTTCTTCTATATTCAGATTTTTCACCTCTTTAACATCTGGTTGATCTATCTTCATTTGTCGATCACTCGATCTGGTTTCCCATTTCGCTTGAGTGGTTTTCACAGTTCATATTCTCCTTCTTGGGAAAATAGGGGATAATGACTAGAGAGCCGCAAAGAGCTGGTTTGGGGAAGATAAACATCATCCCTGGAATTAAATAATTCGCTGGAAAGAGGATTTACCTTTTGGAGATAAGTTAGTTTTTTATGGGGGTGGATAATTGAATGCATCTTTCGGAGATAAGTTAGTTTTGCGGTGTGTGCTTTTATTAAAAGCACAGCCTTTTATCATACTTATTGTCTTTTTAGTCTTTTTTTCAGCCTACTACATTTATATAAGTAGGAAAATCTATTTTTTTAGTATTCAAATAGTATTGGGTTATACAAAGAAAGGTTAAATTTATAACATATGAAGCACAGATACAATATGGCAAAGCCCAAAAAAATATTATTCGAATATGTCGGGGATACAGCCATGTAAATACATTTTTAATTTTTTATAATTATTGGTCTGCTACTAGGCATAAGAATGAAGCCAAAACAAGTAAAAAGAGTAGTTGAATTACCAATACCATGTGATAAGTACATGTCCAATATCAAAAGTCTTTCCAAACAAAGAGATCAATATCAAAACTAATACGAAGCATCCAACATTCTTGCCAAAAGTCCAAAACAAAAAGTTAAAGTTCTTATTAATTTCCACTCATGTCAACGTTAGTTGTTAAGTACATATCCATATCAAAAGTCTTTCTAAACAAAGAGATCAATAACAAAACTAATACTAAGCATTCAACATTATTGCCAAAAGTCCAAAACAAAAAGTGAAAATTCTTATTAATTTCCACTCACATCAACGTTAACCTTCAATTATCAACTTCAGTTACATCCCCTTTGCCTTTAATTGCATCCCCCTTTATAGGCATGTTCTCAGCTTTCTTCAACTTCCTTTTTCATTTCAGCAAGGTGTTGAGGAGTCACTTTGGGACATACTTTGAATCCATTACCAGTAATTTTCAAGAGATGTGCATCGACTCTAAAGTATGAACCCCTATATTTACATTGAGAATAGTGGGAATTTAAACTTGATGTGTCCACCTCCACCTTTCAGTTCTTCTTATTTAGTAACATAATTCCAAAGAAAAGTTTGATCTTGTGTGCTCATCCTAAAAGTTAGAATTTTTTGTACAAAGAAATAGGTTCAGTATGTAATAGGTAGATTGTGCATGCTACCATATATAATATTACAACTTGTACATATTAAAAAAACTAAAGGTGTCAGTATTTTGTGCTTGCTATCCTCCATACTATGTAATTTATAATATTTATCATATTACTATATCCTCCGTGGGTGTAAGGTATGAGAAGAGTACTTAAGGTGTCTCTCTGAGGATGTGAGGAGTCCCTCTGAGGATATGGCAGGTGCTACAATGGTGCTCAAGACCACCAGAAGCAGAGGAGGAGAGAGCTTAGGGAAATCTTAGAGAGAGAGAGAGAGAGAGAGAGAGAGAGTAGTTGTAGTAGTGAGCCAGAGAATAGGAGTGGCAGGTAGGTCTTGAATGTGATTCCCTTGAATGATTCGTAAACTCTTGTTTATATAGGAGCCTTGATGCCTTGGAGGGAAAGGAAGAATATCTTCCTCATTAATGTGTATCAGAGCACAGGTTTCTCTGAGTGTTATGATCAGAATTGGAGTTCTTATCATCACACTCTCAGAGGCACATCTGAGTGATATATGGATGTCTATATCATGGCTAGATGGTAGGTATGATACAAGCTCCTCATATCAACGTGTCAGCTGGGATGTTGCAAAGATCTTCTGTCAGATGTTGGTAATGTAGCGAAGTCCCCGCTATTGTGCGGTCATGGAGCTCACCTCGAGAAGGCGAGTCTTGACACTCTCTTTACTCTTGCCTCCAATCCAGTACCTCCTAAGGTCCTGAGCGTGTACCCAGGCACTGCTCCCGACCTAGGGTCTTGGGTTGAGTTGTCAGGCTCGTGAGAGCCTAATTAAGTGTATGGATGATAGGAGATGCCTTGGACAGACTCGTAGTGATGTGCTTTGGACGCTCCATGGAGGAGGTGCCCCAGAGGAGGTGTCACGGGGGAGGGCATTCCGGAGACCACATCATCCACCACTTTCGAATTATATATATATATATATATATATATATATATATATATATATATATATATATATATATATGCGCCGAATCTCATTAGGGATCCTGGATTAGGTTTTCATCCGGGACTCCCCAAATTTCCATATTTCCCGATCAAATTTTGACGATCCAAACCGTTAAATTTGTTTAAAACGTGTTTTTAGGGGTCCACGCGAGGAATCATTAAAAAAAAAATTGATCGGGAAGGTCTTGATCTGATCATAAACAGTTTTATTGAAAATTAATCGAATCAAGCCCTTCCTGATCATTTTTTTTATGATTCCTCGTAGGGACCCTTAAAAACACGTTTTAAACACATTAGACTATTTGGATCGTGAAAATTTGATCAGGAAATATGAGGTCTGTCATATAAAGTAAAAACATACTATAAGAAACAGAGAGGGAGAGAGTCCACACCAATCGAGAGAGAGAGAGGGAGGGAGCGATCAAGAGAGAGAGAGAGAGAGAGAGAGAGAGAGAGAGAGAGAAGGAATGAACCTACTTTGAGTGATGATGTGGAATAGGTTACCAATCCCAATCTTCTTAGTCGTATTATCATTTAATTTACTAGGGTTTCTATTTTATATTTTATATTTATACTGTTATTACCTTTTTCCCTTATAGTTTTTTCTTGATTCTTTAAAACATTTCATTTTAACCCCAGCCGTATCACTGGCGTGTATGACATGTACTCGTAATTAAAATGATTTAATTTTAATACAAGAAACTTATGTGTTGTATCCGATGCCCATGCGTGACTACTTTCAAAGTATATGTGCTTCATAGTTTATAACGGGACACAATATATTTAATTCATGTCCATTCATAACAAAAATTGAAAACCGTACGCCTAAACCGGTAATGTTACACACCGGACCAATGACTGAACTGGTACCATGTTAGGTACGGTATTTAGAACCTTGATTATGGAGCTCGGATCCTCATAAATGGCATTGGATAATACATGGCATTGCACGAACTAAGTCCAGTTACATAAGTAGAAAAACTGGTTACCCGACAAGACAAGATACCAGTATTATGCAAAACCTGTTTCTGGCGCCGTTTTAGGGTTTTAGCGGTATTTTCAGGTGAGGTCACGTTCTAGCGAGATTTTCAAGTGAGATGGATGGTTAGGATTTGAGCTCAGAGCTCTAATACCAAATGGTGCAAACCAAATCAAAGGATAGATGATTTAGATAGATTTAATTAAGAGATTGAGGATCCCAAATGGGATACAACGAGTAAAAGCTCTCTAATATAATATATCAAAAACTACTAAATGAAAGGCTCACACACCTATTGATAGACTCACTAACACTAGGCCACTAAGGACACAAAATGACACTATTACCCTAAAAGTTATTAGACTTTTCCTCTAAAGAAAACAACTTGTCTTCAAGTTGGACTACATGATGTAAGACACTAAAATAAAGACAATGTAAAGTTTTTATTGTGCAGCTTCTGAGTTAGTCATGTTGCTGCATTCCTTGATCAATGTGTCACCGTCAACACAACCAATCTTCAATATGAGCTTCTTTTTATATACATACATGGCGTCCATACTTGTGTGCCAAGAAGCCACCCATTTGCCATGTCTCTTGTGTAGAATCACATAATAAAAATAGGCTATCACACTTGTATCCATTGCACAACACCAAGAACCGTCTAACATGATGTGCAAAAAGTCCAAATTTACTTCATACCCAAGGTTCGCTCTAGTGAAAACAATGTCCAAAGGATCTTCAAGCACCAAGTAGTTTACATTCTCTTTCGGCAACTTTGGAACTTGTCTAGGCACCACAACATCACAAACTTGAACATCTTGCACCAAAGACAATTCAAGAGGCATCTCATGGAAGCAACTATTAAGCTTTGGCTCTACAAAATCCTCTAAAACAAGCGGGACATCAAAAGCAACCTCTTCTGGTTTTGGTATCACCCCAACTCTATTCTCTTTTTTTTGTACTTCCTTGCTTTCTTGCCTTGCTGTAGGGAAGCTTTCCTTGATCATATCAACAAATCTCTCTTCTTCATTGCCGGCACTAAACCCTTCATTATAGATAGGAACATCTTCAAATCCTCCACTAGTCTCAAAGGAAGAACATCATGTGGGAGCTTATCAAATTTAAGAAGAACATCACCATCAATATCCTTATACTCGCTAGGATACTCCTCATACAAGGGAATTCCTTCCAAATTACCTCCAAAGCATTCATTTGGAGACTCGTCAAAGATGGGCACATCTTCATACTCATTTTCAATCTCAAATACACAATCATCTTCAAAGACACCATCAAGTTCTTCACTTAAATATTCGTTGAAGATGGGAACCATGTTCCTTTACGTCTTCAAACACATCCGGAGTGAGGTTCATCTTCCCCTCAAACTTGTTCGTTTTGATGGGTCCATAAAATTCTTCAAGGTCATCACTAATGTTTTCCTCCTTGTAGTTAATAATAAACTTAGCTTGACCATGAGAATCATAAATACCTTCATGAGGTAATAAACGATGCACCTTTTTAATCAAGGTAGCAAGTCGTCTTTTCAACAACAATTGCACCTTATTATTCAAGGTAACAATTTGTATACTCAACTCTCCAATCTCATTCCTAAAATGATTTTGCTTCCCAAAGCTATCAAATTTATCCCCTGAATTTCTTATAACATCTCTACCTCTATCTTCTCTCGTACCTCTAGCTCCTCTATGAGTCGTAACACCACCCAAAATCAACTCCCACAACCAATTCAACCTCAATCAAGCAAAACTCAATCAATTGGGACCCCAAACTTCAACAAATCACTACCAATCAACCGTAACAACTCCAAATACTAACCAAATTGAATCAAATCGCAGCAATTTGACACAAATCAGTGAATCACAACAAACTTCAACAAATTAGGAAAACCCAGTTGAAATCTAACCTGAAACACCTGATTTGAGCCCCGAAATGGTTGTTCGCAACTGATTCTTCTTCAACCAGAGGCAGTTCAAGCCTTAGTCGTCTGATTCGAGTACAATCGAAGACAAATCGCACCCTGTTCGAGTAATTCGAACACTGTACAGCAAGAATTGCACCCTGTTCGAGTGATTCGAACACTGTACAGCAAGAATCGAGCCCTATTTCCAGTTATTCGAACATCGTAGAGGCCCTATTCGAGTGATTCAAACACTGTACAGCAATTTCGAGTGCCGAAATGGTCTAATTGAGGCTCAAAATCATGATTCAAGTGTCGAAATGGATGGAAAGGCAAGATCGAGGGGTGGAAAAGGGTTTCGAGTGCCTAAACCTTGTTTTCAAGTGCGAAAATGGCTGAAAATGGTCCGTACATGTTTAATTTGGAGGTTTATGGTTCGATTTAAGCTTCAAAAGGGTAGGAAATGGACAGATTTGAAGAAAACGAGCCGAGTTGGTTGATTTGGGGTTTTCTGGTGAGGTCACATTCCGGCGAGATTTTGAGGTGAAGATGGATGGTCAGGATCTAAGCTCAGAGCTCTGATACCAAATGTTGCAAACCAAATCAAATGATAGATTTAATTAAGAGAAGAGGATCCCAAATGGGATACAAGGCGCAAAAGCTCTCAATATTCTTTAATTAATATATCAAAAACTACTAAATGAAAGATTCACACATCTATTTATAGACTCACTAACAGTAAGGACACAAAATGACACTATTACCCCAAAAGTTACTGCATCAGTAAGGCTACCGCTAACTTGGGGTTGGAGTAGGAGACGACAAGGTGTATGCTGTGTCGCTGCCTTATCCCCATTCTTGGAAACGCTATCTCCAAGACTTGAAGCTGCTTCACCATAACACTTACATCAAGCCATTATTGGATGACCGAGCTGCTCTTTCTCAACATGTCCAAAGTCCAAAAACATGATCCAGATAATGCCCAGCAACATTTGAGAAATACTAGTACCAAGACGTGATAAAAAAAAAAAAAAAACTCAATCAATTGAAAAGTAAATCAAACCAAATAAATCCTTGCATCCTAATGAATTGGGTCAGCCACATGAATTCTTTATGGCCATTTGGTTTTGTCAACACCTATGAAGCACATATAATTCTAGATGGGTGTTGTATCTGTTGTATACCGATACTCACAGACACGTATCCCAAAAGTATCCACCATATAGAAATTAACTTTTTGTAAGTTCTGATGTATCAGATACTTTTCGGATGCTTTAAGACACGTATCCGAACTTTTAGGAAATTATTTGTAACACTTCTTGCATAGTAGTAGAGTAAATTTGCTATATATATATATATATATATATGAAAAATGATAGATTTGTAGCACTTAACTTACTTTTTAGGGAGAGACATATATGGATTCTGGGAAGTACCTACTTTTTCTTAGCTTTTCGAACAATTTTATTGTGTCATACATGTGTTCGATAAAATTAAACTTCAATAAATAAACATGTAACCAAATATACTTCTATACCACAATTTTGCATTAGGAAAATACTATAGTTTACCTCCGTTGTTCTATTATGGGTATACAACCCTAAAAAGCTATAAAATGTCTTCTCAGTGATATATTCACTTTCTGAACTTGAGAACCAACCTTAACTTTTTTTGGCTTTGTCCTTCCTACAGATGTGCGCATTATGCAATTTATGATGGGCATGGAGGTCGACTAGCTGCTGAGTACGCACAGAAGCATTTACATAAAGATGTTATTTCAGCAGGCTTACCACGTGAGTTGGTGTGTTTGCTTGGTCTTATTTGGTGCATGTTTAAGCATTTGGTGGGTCATGGATGTCATGTTAACCTGAACTAAAGACACTGGCTATTTTTCATATTTCTGCCATAGATTCGTCATTCGTTCTGTCAGATTATAGTAGAGGTGGGTGGCCAATAAATGGGAGGGAAAAAAAGAGAGTGGATTGAGATATATTTTGAGGTGGATGAAACAAACAAATAGGAAATGAAATATGAATGCAATATAGAGGGCTCACAGATAAGCATAATTTTTATTTATTATTTATTTATTTTTGTTGACACTACCCCCAATTATTGGGGACTTAATGGGTTATGTTGTTGTTGTTGTATTTATTTTTGTTGAAGCTGAAGAGAGGCAGTCAGTGTTTGTTGTGAGAGGGGAGAGAGAGTGATGGGCCTGTTTAGTGGTATGGGGAAAGGCGGAAAGCTGAAGAGAGGGGGTCAATGTTTGTTGTGTGTGTTTGAGTGTGGATAGGAGTATATTGGTCTCACAATTTTATGGATTCAATGTCCGACAGTATTGTTTGTGAAACATTTGAATGTTTTATTGCTAAGACCCAGCTTGGCCTTCGAGAAGTTATTAGTTCACTGACATTTTACGTACTTGGTTTTCATATTGAAGGATCAGTAAAACAATCTGATGAATTCTGGATTTTTTTATTTTAATGTTTTCCAAGTGTGAAATGACCTTGTTGGAAATTGTCGTGATCATGATTTGTCCACCTCTCAAAGTTCATAGGGTAGCATGTTTAAACTTTGTTCATAATTGTCCATCGACGACAGAATACTTCACATACTTTCAACTTATGTTTCACGATTTGGGTCCATTGACTGAGTGATTCAACTCCCAGAAGCATTTCGTCGCGTACTACATCCTTCCTCGTCTTTGGGTGCCTAGGCTAATCTTGCATTGTAAATGAGGTAATCCTGCATTTGGAGGGTGTTCAGAGCTTTTTCATAACAAACCCCTTGGGTAATGTAATGTAGTCCCCTCATTCCACATATACAAGGTAAATTAGTTAGGGTGAAACCCTCAACAACCTCAAAGCGCAGGATTAGTTTGATGATCACTTAGTCAGCAGAGTTAAAATATGGGATCCGCTTGGTTATTGCTCCATCTACAGACCCTAATCGCTTGCTTGGGTGTAAATTATTTGAATTATGGTTGGTCGATGAACCCTCCTTACCTGGGGATTGCTATAATGATGCTTCGTGATGAACTTTAAACACACTAACCCTTTGAACTTGTGAGGTCAGTGAATCATAAGCACATAATTTTCCAGCAAAATTATTTTGTTGAAGTCGTATATCCATCAAAGACCCCTGCAGTAAAGGTTGTCAAATCATGAATCGAATTCACTGTTTTTTCAAATCATGTATTCGGTCAACATTTTCAAAGCAATAAACATCCGTTCGCTCAAAGCAATAAAGATACATTATGTGTATAAAAGGTTTATGCTAAAAGAAGTTTGTTTTGAATGATTATTGGCTAGTTTAATAGATAATAAGCTCGCTTTATCACACCATATATATGGGTTGACGCTGTGAGCCACTCTGATTTATGACCGGACCCTACATAGCATAAGTGATTTTGCAATGATGTACTAATTAGAGAAAACAAGAATTCAGAAGATAAAATTAAAAACCATGCATTCAAAAAGTTATTCTTATACTCTATGATGCACGGACATGGACACAAACACGGACACGGCAGGGAACGCGCCATGTGTATATTTATTTATTTATTTACATATATATATATATATATATATATATATATATATACAAAATATATTTTAAAACATTTAGGGGACAAATTGAATTTTTTTTAAACTTTCAGGGGTAAAATTGAATTTTTTAAAAACTTTCAGGGGTAAAATTGAACCCCTAAAAGTTTTAAAAATTACAATTTGACCCCTAAAAGTTTTAAAATTTTCAATTTGACCCCCGCCATGTCCCCCCCGTGTCCCCAGTCGTGCCCCATCCAAAAAAACACTACAGCCGTGTCCCATGCCATGTGGCGTGTCGGGACACATGTCCCGCCGTGTCCCCGTGTCGGGACACTGCAATACGGGGTCCCGGAGAGGTGTCGGTGCTTCATAGCTTATACTCAACAACATTCACAATGCATTGTATAACTGTTGTTTAAGAAATGTATGGGAGTCTTTAACAACATCAAGTCCATCTGATATGATGACTCATATCCTACTAGACTTACTTTTTTTTTATAATCAAAATAGCAAAACATTTCACGAGTAAATATTGTTTTAGCCTTAGACATCTTTAGGAGATGTATTTTTATATTATTGAGGGAAAATTCTGAAAAACATGATAGAACTAGATCCTATTAAATTCTCAATTTACCAAGGGATCAACTTATTTTCCACGGGTATTTTATATAGTCGAATTAAACACTATGATGTTATGTTCTTTTTAATTCTTCACATTTTAAAAATGATTTTCTTCATGAAGTTGTTCGAATTCCTAGTCAATTGGGTAGGAAATATTATTTTGAATCTTAAAAAAAAATTACTGAGTTTCTTCAGGAAATGCAGGAGAATCCACTCCTAAAGTCTATACTTACATACTACACCAAGACGAGAGTCACTTGACTTTATATACTATTAGTAAGCCTAAGCCCTGCTGAAGCTTTCAATTGGAAGTCGTGGATCAAGATCTTAAGATCTAGCTAGAAAAGACTTATTACACCTTGGGGAAACACCAAAACGAAATCCTTCCATAAGCGTCATGAACTCTGATTCGATCCGGGTATTCAATCCCGTCGCTGAGATGCTCAGTTGACTCTTTTTTCTTTATAAAAAACCTTATGGTAAAAATGTTCTGCATTCATTGGATGTGTGAGAGATCAATAACTGAAAGAATCATACATTATGAATCCAATTGGGAATCGTGTGGTTCATCACCGATTCCATCCAAATCTTGATTCTTCTGTAGATTGGTATTGTTTTGGCATGAATTTTGAATCGCATGGTTCTTTTTCTTTCTTTCTTTTTTTGACAAGTAATAAAGTTCATTGGAAACTAATTATCAAAGCACCTATGGTCTTCTCTTGGAGATCTTCCAATCAGAAAATCAAGTACTAAGAGTTTCAGTGAACCTATGTAGCACAGACACTGACACAAACATAGATACGGACACTGGCATGGGAATTTTGAAAAAAGGGACACGGACACAACAGGGTCGCCAATATATATAAATATTAAATAAATCTAAAAATTAAAACTTTAAAGATTAATAATTACAGTTTGTACGTGTCCCCATGTCCGACACTCCGATATGGCGACCTCCTCCCGCTTTGTCAGGTATACTACGAAGAATGGCATAGATCTGTAGGAAATACCATTCCGGCACAATATGAGGCAGGGTGGACATCGGATTAGCAGGTATATAATTGTCGGGATGTCCCAAAACATTAGGAGCATAAAAAATCCAAATGGAAAAAACGATAGCAAAAGCTACCCAACCTACTAGATCCTTTACATAAAAATAAGGGTAAAAAGAAATTTTATCCATCTCTGAATGTACACTCAATGGATTATTCAATCCATATTGATGCAATGTGGCCAGATGAAGAAGACTGGCGCCTAGTAAATAATGAAGACTAAAAAAACGATTTAAGGTGGCATTGCCCATAGAGAAACCACCCCAAAGCCAAGTCACTATGGTGGCATTGCCCACGGAGAAACCACCCCAATGGTACATAAACGGGCTATTGTTTTACTTGTTTAATGATGACTAATCGCCACTTCTTGCCCATTGATGCAGATTATAATTTCACCTATCACAAAGGTATTGGGAGAGAATTTTTAGTATCAAGAGCTACAAAAACATGGAGAAAACAAAATAATTTCAAGGATATGGAATTCATGAAATTATGAGAACCATTTTACCCTGTTCCCTCCAGCACACAACCACCTATCTCCTTTCCAATCTCTATCTTCTCACCCTCAAAAAAAAATCCACCCCTCCCCTATCAACAAGCCGCCGCCACCACAGAATTGTGAAGCCATTAAAACACCTGTGTACCCCTTCTTCTTTTTTCTTCTTCTGATTTTATGTTATTTGGATGGTTATCTTATACCTTGTTTCTCTGCGCCTTTTTTATGGATTTGAATTGTTAGTTAGCACTTAGGAATCTCTGACTCATTTGTAACTTCATTTTATCCTCCCCAATCCATAATAATGGAAATCTATTTTAAATTTGTTTCCATGGCTTCATGTTACTTTGGATTTAATGATGTACTTTTATGGACCATGGTTTCTCGAATCAAAGTTTCACTCATCGTGCTCTCTGACAATCACAGTTGGATGTAAAAGCTGCCAAGAAGGCTATACTTGATGGTATGTTAGTATGCACTCTTCTCTATTCATTGTTTTTTATTAGTGGAATGTCTTTTGGTAGTTTGCATATCTTTGTATTACCGTCAAAGTCAATGGAGATTTCATTTGCTGTTTTCTTCTACAACACAGGTTTTCGACGAACTGACGAGACCCTCATTCAAGAAAGTGCTGCAGGTATTGTTAGGTTGTTGCTTTCTGCACAATAAGCGTTCCAGTCAATTGTCTTTCTTAAATCAGTATCTGGTAATGTTAATAATTGGTTCACTGATCATTAGATTATGTTATTTCTAGTGCTTGAATGTAGAGCTTCATGTTTAAGAACGACAACTTTTTGCAAGAGAGATTTTTTTGCTGTTTAGGAAAAATAAAAAAATTTGCAAGAGATTATATTCCCATGTACGAGGACCTACTTTTTTATTTAGCCACTGACTAGCAGTTTTGGATGTGTAAGCCCACTTCTGGGTTGAATGGTTTAGGGGTTTTATTTGGCCAGTTAACATTTTTGTCAGGTGTTGGTTTCTGTGGTCCAACATTAGCACCCTATGATTTCGATTGCAATAATTTTGTGGTAGGTAAATGTTATTTAATGTATATATGGTCTAACATCTTTACATTAGAGTCTTATGTTTTGTTTTTTTGTTCCTGTAACAGCATAAATAAATATTTTCAAAAGCGTGTCCTGTCACGTCCTCCAATTTTGAAAATTTACATGTCGTGTCTTGTCACATGCCCCTGTCGGTCCTACATATTTTGAGATGTTGAGAGATACATTAGTTTGTGCGGATGTTGGGCTTTCATAGTCTTTATTTGAGTTTTACAATGCATTACTTAGACATGCTTTGAGACGGCAGAAAAATTGCTTTCAGGGTTTGAAAAATAGTTCTACTGTGGCCCTCCCCAATTCCTGTTCTCTTTCTGTCTTGGACATGCACACGCACACAGCAACCCACTAAATTTCTTGACAATTTATATTTCACACGTATAGGAATATAAGCAGTTTACTCTTTCAAAGTTAAGTTTAAGCCTCAACACCTTGGCGTGCACTTTACTATGGGAAGTTAAAAGCTAAAAAATGCACCACTTGATGCTTCCTTGTTGAACAAAATTTGAAACAAAAAAATATCCCTGATCTAAAAGCACAGAGACATCGTCTTTCTGCTATGGTTTCTGTACTTTGTCATCTTTCATTCATTTGATAGATCCTGGTGAAGTAGAATTTCTCTATCTTTTTTTTCTTTTTGACTAGTGGGTTGTATATTCTTCTCAGGGGGGTGGCAGGAAGGTGCTACAGCTGTGTGTGTTTGGGTATTAGGCCAAACAGTAAGTTTACTTCTATTCTCTTTTTTTTTTTGAACAGTGAAGTTCACTTCTATTCTCACTTGATACGTAACGGTTTCTACTGCCTGAAAAACATAGTTATTGAACGAGATTGCATTTTCTGAAGGTACCATTTGATTGAGTATGGTCAAGGTTCTACCTGAAGCATTACTCAAAATTTTCTGCTTCGGTACAGTTAATCATTTGGTTGTGATAGTGAGTAGCTTTTACTTGTAACCAAATTCGTATCTCTCGATCTTTTCCTTTTCTTTCTAGTTTTCATTTTGTTTTCTTAGTCCACCAAAGGTTCGGTTGATACAGAACTGAAAGCATCATGAATCTTTTTCGCTTTGATTGTAGGGTAAGGCTCTTTATTTTTAAGTAGTATTTGGTGATATTTTGGTCTGTCTTGTTCTGCAAAGTCCAATGTCTGTTGTTAAGGCTCTTTATTTTTAAGTTGTATTTGGTGATATTTTGGTCTTACTTGTCCCTCAAAGTCCAATGTCTGTTGTTTCATGTTTGTGGCATGCATTTGTTGGACCTTATGGGAGGGTGATGCAGAATAAAGATAGAATTCTGGATGTACTTGGCAGTAAAAGGATTGTGTTGTGATATGGGCAATCTGTAATTTTATTTAGAGTTTTAATTTATCTTGGAAACTTAGATAAGTTTGGATTTTAATTCTTATGTACCGTTCTAGATTAAGGTTCATTGATTGGCTATGTATTTGTACATAAATTGTAGTGTTTCTCAGACTTGTGTCATTAAAACATTGAGATGGATTCCTCTTTCCCACTTTCCTTCTCCTTCTTCTCTCCTCCAGATATCTTTCTCTGATCCTTACTCCTACGTCCTACCTCATTTTCAATTGAGAGTTGAAAATGGAATCTCCCTTCTGTTCAATCTATGTGGTTTCCTTCCCGTTGCTTTGAACGGTAACACTATCATCAGAATCAAAGCGGCCTGGTTTTTTGTTCAGTTTGATCCTGTAAGATTATAAAAATAATAATAAAAAAATAGGACAGGATAAAAAAGACTATCATTACTGCATCATTGTCACCTTTTCTAGGCAGGAACTACCCGCTATCCGCCATCTGGAGGAACTACCTGCCATCTATAATGCTAACAATAGCGACACCGTAGACCCATCACCACTGAGCTTCAGAGATATAAAGTGATCCGAAGCAAACTGCTCTTTGCTGAAACTCATTGCCATTGGTTCCATCTGCTAGATCTTCATCAGCGATCAGATCGTTACCGACAACCTCTCCGGCATCGACTACTATCTTGGTCGTTGCTTCCTTACCTAGGCAACCACCGTCCTTAACTCTCTATTACTGAATTATACCCTCATCGAAGTCGTTCAATCGAAGCAAAGGAAGATACTGTACAGCCCGGATTTTCTATCCGGAGGGTGGGCACACACGATATGTATGCAATTAGTTTCGGGATCTATAGTTTTGCTTCCACATTTGGGTAATGAAGAACTGTAAAAGGGGAAGGATATGATAACTAGAAGACATTTACGCCTTTGCGCCTTTGATTTCGAGTGAACTCTACAAAGAAAGATGCATTATGATAAATGGGGATGAGTTCTAGATGAACAATTCACTTACATTGATACATATTTGTCTCCTTTTTGTCTATTTCCCTTGTGTGAGTATATGCATCTCATACACCATATATAATTCCTCTACACACTGGAATCCAGTTGAACTAGCTTGGGTTACAGAATCATCTTTCTACACAAAGGAACCCAACTCATTGAACTTGGATGGCTTGAAATTTACATGGATATACAGCAAAGACTCTGTAGTCTCTGTAACTCTCATCTTGGTATTTTAATTCGAATATAATTGTTATAGGTTATGGGTGTAGCAGTTGCAATGGATGATTTCAGTAGTTCACTTATTTGCCCATGGCAGTAACAACGAAAAGAAGCAATTCAATTGCATTTTGAATAATTTGTGAGGGATTTTTTAGTTGTTGCAAAAATATACCCAACTTCCAAAAGTGTGGACACCAAAAAAGGGTTCTCCCTTTCTATATTAGTATAGATTGATAACCTGATGCGAATACCTGCACAACCGATTCTGCCCAATAGCCAAACCAATCAGCCTAATGTTAACCAAGTCCAGCCATCTTGCTCATCCCAAGGTCTTGCCAAACCAATCAGCCAATATCTTAGCAAATTATAACATAAGAACCTAGCACCTACTCAAAACAGTTCCATTGCTGACAAGAAAAGTCACTTGGAAACTACAATATAGGGAGAACTTGGAGTTCACTTGTCTGCCAATAGGCTCACATCTGCACATACATTGCCATAAACCAGTACCAGTTGATGGCATAAAGTTGGTTGGCAGGATTTTCTGTAAGATTACAATCTCTGAACTCCTTTTCTGCCATTTGTTTAATCTTTTTGATGAAATTTGTCATAGGTGGGTTCTTTAACCTCTATTGGGGTTTTGATGGTTGACCACTTGACCTTGACGATTTTGAGGCCAAGTCCAAGAAACAGTTTTTCCTTCCCTAATATTGAAAAGGAAAAGGTTGGAAACCTTGTCCCCAACTTGTAGTTTTGAGTTGTGAATGTTAGTTATGAATCCCAAGAACAATCACTAGATGTAGTGGTGCCATGCTTCGTCTGGAGTTTTGCTATTGTTTACCAATCTGATTCTGTTCTTGCCTTAATGTTTTGCATTTTCTATGCGGCATTTTGTTTGTTGGTACGAATCAGTGTATAAATATGATAAAACCTTTCATAATAGCGTTTGGAATTTATATCGGTGTTTGTTTTTCTTTTTTAAAGGTAAGTTGCTCATCTCTATTCTAAGTTAGATGTGGTAGGCATGTTTTGAACACTTAACTTAAAATTTAGAAGATTAAGTAATGTAAAACAAAATATGCCATAGATATTTTAGAGAGAGAAACTCTCAAAATGGGATACAAAGAGTTAAAATTCTTGATAATATATTCTTAAAATGATAAAAGCTACCAAATGAAAGATTCACACCCCTATTTATAGACTCAAGACCGTACTAACTGTAAAAACACTAGAAATGACAATAGTTCCCTTAAATTGTACTGCATCAGTACTCCCCCTCTAAGAAAACAACTTGTCCTCAAGTTGGACAACACGACTCAACAACTAAATAAAAATAAAAAAATGGAACTCTAGAGGTATTTATTATGCATCTCCGAAGTAGGCATGTGGCTGCATTTCCTTGATCCGCGTGATCCTCATGCAATAACCCATCTTCACTATGAGCTTCATTTTATGAACATTCACCGCATCCATTCTCGTGTGCGAGTACGTCACCCATTTGGCTTGCCCCTTATGAACTACCATATCCTCGAAGTAGCACTCGACACATACTCCCAAAGCATCCCTCAAACAATTCCTTGTAGAATGTAAAGAAGGCATCTCCACATTATATTCAAAACTTGCTTGATTGAATATCATGCCTAAAGGATCAATAAGTTACCTTAAGTACTCTTTACCCTTCTTTGGCAACTCTTGAACTATATTGGGTACCAAGGCAGTACAAACTTGAACATCTAGGGCAAACTCGGGAGGCAACACTTCCAAACCATCTTCAACCAACAATTCATCAAGTTTTGAGAGTCTAAATCATTCTCATGAGGTTGCGCATCATCTTCAATTTCGAAGTCACACTCATCAATCTTCATGTCATAACTCTCGTTTAAGACTTACTCACTATCTTCCCAAAAATTGCAAGGCTCATGCATCGAAGGCTAGACATTTCTTGTTCTTCATGACTACCACCGATGTCTTCAAGTCCCCCTTCATTGTTTCCATCAATGTCCTCATTTGAACACTCATAATAAACGGGAAGGTCTTCATAATCTCCTCCAAAGATAGAAAAATCTTCAAATCTATCTTCAAACACCTCTAACTCTTCTCTTGGAAACTCATCAAAGATCGGAGCACTATCATACCCTTACTCTTCATTGTAACATGATTCTCTCTCTTGGAAACTCATCAAAGATCGGAACGTTATCGTACCCATACTCTTCATTGTAACATGATTCTCTCACCTCCTCAACAAAGAGGGAATTAAGAACATGCTCACAAGCTTTTTCACCAACTTGCAACTCAAGAATTAGTTCTCCATACTTTAAGCGTTCAAATATTCTACTAGGTGACGGGTTTCTAGCCTCCAAAGTGCCAATTAAAGGTCACTTTTCAGTTGGGCCAGCCCTTAAGGGCTCACTCTTACCAAAGGTAGTCGAGGAATTGGCATTGGGATGATGATGGAAAGGGAAGAATTCCTCCTTGAGCTTCTTCTTCATCTCATCCCAATCTCTAATTCTTTCTTTGCCTCTCCCTTGTCGACTAACTTTGAGTTGTGTCCACCAATCTGAAACTCTCCTTCTAAGGCAGCTAGATACCAATTTCACCTTCTTTTCTTCAGTAACATGGTAATACTCGAAAATACTCTCAATGGAGTTCAACCAATCAACGAATTCCGGTGGACTTCCACAAAACTTGGGAAATTCATTCTCACCCAACTTTGTTCTACGCCAATGCAGAGTTAACAAAGAATCCTCAAATTTCATTCGAGTATTCTTAACATATTCACTACCTTTGGTTGGAGGTTGCAAATGTCGCATTTCCTCAATCAAAGTAGTAACTTGCATACTCAACTCATCAATCTCATGGTATTGGTTGCTAAACACATGTTCTTTACCAACATCTGCCATAAATCTTCTACCTCGACCTCCTCTCCTACCTCTTCTTCCTCTATCAGCCATAACAACACCCACAATCAACTTATACAATCAATTCAACCTCAATCAAGTAAAAACCCAATCAATTGGGACCCCAAACTTTAACAAACCACAAGGAATCAACAGTGACAACACCAAATACTGACCAAATCGCAATAACAGCAACAAATCACAGCAAACCCAAGAAAAATCGCAAACCCAAGCAAATATTAGCAAATGGCACTTAAGTCAAACCTGAAACTGGACTGTAGAGGGCTGGAATCACTGGGTTAAGCTTGAATACACTGATTCGAGTCTGGGTCAAGTACAAACAACAAGATTCGAACCTTAGATTGCTGATTCGAGAGCTTTGAACGTGATTTGAGTGCTAGTGTAGGATCTCAAAGGTCTGAAACACAATTTTGAGCACCAAAATGGACCTTAATCACCGGTTTTCGAAGCTTGAAACTAGCATATCAATGGCCGAAACAGTGATTCAAGGCTGGTAAACAGTGTTTCGACAGCTGTAAGCATGATACGAGTACTGAAAAGGAGCTAAACGACTGATTCGAACTAAAACGAAGGCTGTTCGAGCCTTATTCTAGTGATTCGAAACCTATAGCAGTACTTCGCTGGTCGTGGTCACTGTTTGGAGCTCTGAAATGTCTGGTATGATTTTGAAACAGGCTGGGTTTTGCTCGAACTTCACAAACGATTGCAGATCTGGCCTGTATTGCTTTCAAAACAGCAGGATAGGGTTCGAAATCTACTAGGTCATGCTCGAAATGCTTCGAAATGGCCCGAAATGGGGTTTTGGTTGATCAAAACAGCAAAGGCAGCTCCAAAAATCGTCAATCTGGGGGTTTTGAGGGTTGAAATTGAGATTTAGGGTCTTGGGTTGAGTAGATGTGGAGAAAACAAGTGATTTGGGGGCTTCGACAAGATTTTCCAGCGCCGTTTTAGGGTTCCAGCGAGGTCAGTTTTCAGCGAAATTTTCAAACAAGATGGATGGTTAGGATCTCAGCTCAGAGCTCTGATACCAAATGATGCAAACCAAAATATACCATAGATATTTTAGAGCGAGAAACTCCCAAAATGGGATACAAAGAGTTAAAACCCTTGATAATATATTCTTAAAATGATTAAAACTACCAAATGAAAGACTCACATCCTTATTTATAGACTCAAGACCCTACTAACTCTAAAGGCACTAGAAATGACAATAGTACCCTTAAATTGTACTGCATCATTAAGGCTCTGTTTGTTTGGACTGTAAATGTTATCCCCAAATTGGTTTTCAGATTTTTTGGTGTTTGGTTGCACAAAAAGTGAAAATAAAAAATAAAAAATCCTGGAATCAGTGCAAAATGACTTACGCTTGTGATGGTAGCAACTCGTTATATGAAATTGGATCGAGATGCCCGATTCAACCCTTGTTCAAAATTGAGTTCATAAACGGCCACCAGGCATCAACTTGGACTTTTATGCTTTGTGGGGAAGTCTACATGGAAGCAAATCACCACTCTTTTCAATGAACGGAAGTTGTATTCTCTCTCAACAAGCCCATGAACCCTAGCATCTCTCCACTCATGCATATGTATTTGTATGAATGCATACATATTTCTGCCAAACAACCCCTCTTTAAAGCCCCCTCTCCATGCGAAATGTATTTGTCGAAACAATCCATTTTTTATGCGCATGTACCAAACATTCAAAAGTAAAAGTTCAACTATTATTTTACCCTTAATGATTCTCAAAAAATACTCTCAGATGCAAAATATTTTACATTGAAACAAATTGAGCCTAACTTGTTCTTGCTTTTTTGGCGACAAATGTGGTGAGGCAGGAAAATAATGTTCTGGTGGCCTTTTTGGGTTTTCCTATTACCAACCATAGAAGGTTACGAATTTTTACCGGTTAGTGTTATGTGGTCTTGAGTAGAACTCAAGCTAGCTCATGAAGCTTGCATACTTCATATTATTTTGGTACTCAAGCAATGTGGGACTTCACTTCACACCCTCCCTCATGCGTAGGGTGCTCAATTGGCAGCACCTATTGCATGCAGGCTAGAGACACGCACGCTACCCATCTGTGGTACTTAGCCCGATACCAAGTTACACAGTCTTGAGTAGAACTCAACCCCCAAATCTAGCTTATGAAATGAGGGTTCCCTCACGCTTATCTATTTCGTATAACTTTGGTACCCAGGCAATGTTGGACTTTGTTTTACACCCTCCCTCCCTCACTTGTCGTATGTTGCTGCATGTAGGCCAGCAACATGCACCCTACCCATCTCTGGTTCCTAGCTTTGAAACCATGTTACGCGGTCTTGGGTAAAACTCAACCCTAAAATATAGCTCATGAAGTGAGGGTGCCCTCGCACTTATATACTTCATATTATTTTGGTACCCAGACGATGTGGGACTTTACGTCACAAATTAGCCATTTCTTCAGGATGTCACTGCCTATGATCAATCAATTTAATTTCTTAGCCATAATTTTGTGGTTCATAATATTCATGGTTCGGTAGAAGAAAAAAATTTGGACAACAAAAGCATTTAGAAGGACATGATCTGTGGTGATGTAGTTGCTTCTCTAGATATCAATGTATTAGTGCAGTTCTGAACCGAATCCCTTGGGTAATGTGATTGACTCTTGGCTAATGAATGAGCTCTTGTACTTTTGAGTTTTGACTAAGGTTTGTCCATGTAGGACAAAAATATGCACAAAATTTTCAATTTGCTTTGCAAATGTTGGTGTGTGTTGTTGCAGTGTTCTTATATTTTGTCATGGATACATGGCAAAGTTATCTTTCTTGTGCTCCGTGTTCTCTAGGTGTTTGTTGCTAATATTGGGGATGCAAAAGCAGTTGTGGCGCGGTCATCTGCTGCCGATGGTATGCAGAATACTTTAGATGGAGGAACTCCATTGAAAGCTATTGTTTTGACAAGGGAACACAAAGCCATCTATCCGCAGGAACGTGCACGAATTCAGAAGGTAAGGTCTTTGTCAAGGGAATGGGGTAAAGAAATATACCTTCTTCTCGTTGTGTATTCCATGAGTCCAACGTTATTAAATCCATGCAGATTTATAGGTGACAGTATTCGAGAGCACTCTGGGATGATGGCATTTATTCCAGAAAGTTAATATGGAATGACTAAATGTCTACTATTACAACCTAGATGCCTTTATTTGAATTTCATAGTCCAAGTCTGTGCATCTGCCGATATTCAGATGATAATAATGTTGATAGGGAAACTGATTCTATAGCACTGTGGGTGAGGGTGATGATGACCAGTGTCAGCATGACTTGGTTAAGCACATTTGTCTGGGAAAGTAGACAATCTCAATATCATTTTTCCCTTAATATTCAAGGTGGCGGTGAAGCGTAATTATCGTTGCTGTGACTGCAGTATAGAAACTTGTGCAAGTTAATAGGAGTCAGAAATAACAAAGAAAGCCGTCACAAGAAATGGGGATGAATCACAATAAACATTTTGAGGGTTCCCGTAAGACCCAAGAACAACATTGATCTTTACCATTCACATTTGCAGATATTCAATATCTACTATAGGAATTTGTCAATGTATTGTTTTCCAAAAAAATCAAGTCTAACATATGTAGTAGATTCTTTGCAGACAAGTCGGGCCTTTTTTTTTTCTTCCTTTCCTTTCCACCATTTCCTCTGTACGAAGTGGATAAGTTCATGATAAAACATAAATCGAAAGATGATAAAATTTATTATCCTTCACAATTTAGTCAATCTTTGTGAGGAGAGTTGCTTCTAATGATGTTCTCTCTCTCTCTCTCTCTCTCTCTCTCTCTCTCTCTCTCCACACAAATTTTAACCACCACTGTCAACCAAAAAAATGTAAAAATCATGCTTCTAGAGTTTTGAAAGAAGCATAAAGGTATAATCAAAGATGAATCAGAAGTGACAAAATGTCATGCTTGTACAAATTTTTTTTTTCTGAGATAGTGAGAAAATGTCATGCCTCTTAATTTTTGTTTTTGAGATAGAGAGAACTTAAGGGCACACATGTGATGCAATGTGGATGGGCGGCGTATGCATATAGGTTACTCATTTTGATATCACCATAGCTGTGTGAGAATATTGCAGTGAGTTGGGTTTCATTCATATAAATAGGGAAATTTTGGAAGATACGGAGCGAAATTTTCAAAGTATTCCTAGAAACATGGATTTTGTTTTTTATTGTTCACTTTGATTTTGAAGGGGAAAAAACCCAAACCAAACCAAACCAAGCAAACTATTTTGAAGGGAAAAAATAGTTGACTTAAATTCGAAAGATACCAAAAGCTGCGAACAATGCTTAAAACTTTTGTTAAGAGAGAGAGAGAGAGAGGGAGAGAGAATGAAACATTAATCTCCTCAATAAGGTGTGAAGTATAATTTTAGGGTTTCCATTTATTGTTATTTATCTTTTTGTTCAAGGTAGTTTACTCCTTTTGTGTTATTAGGGTTTTGCTAAGGTTATCGTTATTTATCTTTTATATTCAAGATAGTTTAGTATTTTTGTATTATTAGGGTTCCTTAGGTTTTTCTATTTAAGCATTATTCTCTCTCTGTCATTGTAAAACATAGACTTCATATATGCAAGAATGGTTTTGGTTCTCTCTCTCCTTTTGATTTGTATCATGGTATCAGTCTATAAGAGCCTTAGTTCAAGGCCTGTTGGAATTCATTCTCCGGCGGGCAGCTTTTGCCTCGCCGCCATCCGCCGGGCACTATGAACCTAAATCAGAAATATGCACTCCCTTTATGTCTCTCTCCCTCTTCTTTGAACAGCAATAGCAACACAGCATCAACAGCAACAGATGATGTAGCAGCAAGACGTAGCAACACAGCATTGTTGGAGTTCCGTCAGCCTTTGGTGACTTCTGATTGCATCTGAAATCAATTGTGTACTTTCCACCCAAGGTTCTTCAGCCCCTTCGAAGTCATCTCAATCAACCTCTCTTTCTCCCCTTCAGTTTCAACCTCCTCTCTTTTTTGCATCAATCGGTCTTCTCTTTGACCCTCTGACTCTGGCTCTGTACCTCTCTGTTCTGCAATCAGTTATGGAATCAGTCTGTCTTTGTTTTTGGTCTTCCACAATAAATCTGGAATCTGCATATGGCATTTGTTCTTCCTCCGATCTGCAGCATGTGTTCGGCATTGGTTCTTCCTCCTATTTGCATTTGTTAGGGGTTGGTTCTTCTTCTTATTCACATGTTTTAGGCACTCTGATTGGTATTGTTTGCTGCACCGCTTTGCACTGTTCGGTGCCACCGTAATAGTTAATTTGCAGTTTTTGGTTTTTTTTTTTTTTTGGGGGGGGGTGGTGTACAATTTCCATTTATTGTTAATTATCTTTAATGTTCAAGGTTGTCTAGTCCTTGTTATTATGGTGTCACTAAGGTTATCATTATTTATCTTTTATATTTAGAATAGTTTAGTCTTTTTGTATTATTAGGGTTTCTTAGGTTTTTCTACTTAGGCATTGCTTTCTCTCATTTTAAAACACAGATTTCATATATGCAAGAATGATTTTGGTTCTCTCTCCCCTTTTCATTTGTATTATAAGGATGGTAAAACCATTACATAAATATTGTAATAGATCAGTGAAGTTTATAGATTTTAAACATTCAATTCTTTTATATGCTTAAATGAAGCTTAAATCCTATATTATTTGAAATGGAGCATGTACCTTTAAACTTTTTAGGCTTTAAATTCCACACTACATTCAATTCTTCTCCCTTTACAGGCGTAGTTATCGTGCCCGTGCGCCCTTGCAGTCGTACAAGGGAAGACGTTATGTACAGAATATCCCTAGACTGGTTAAAAGGACTAAGAGGGGAGTTAGGAAGCTACAATTATTTGATGAAGCATTAAGGGATGTTACTTTTAATAATCAAGGTTGTTCGAGATTGCTAAATGGGATTAATTTGGGAAATAAAAGGTCTGACCGTCAATCAGACAAAATTGTTGTGAAGGGCATTAAGTTAATTGGGAATGTGCAACTGGGTCAAGATGCAAAAGAGGAAGCTGTTGTGCACCATGTGCTATTGTTCATTATAAGTGACAATAGTCCATCAGATTCTGTCCTTACACCTGATAAGATATTTATCGGTGTCGGTGAGGGCAATCCAGAAACTTGGATTGTGGATCCAGATGAGTCAGATAGATTCAGAATGCTGAGGAAAATGAGGTTCAAGCTTATGGGTGGCAAGGACAAAGATCATCCTCGTCACGGAATAGAGGTTGTGGATCGCTTCTGCATTATTGACGTGTGGACGGATTACAAAGACATGTTGATTAGGAATGTGGGAAATATTCAGAAGGGTGCCATATATTTAGTGGTTTGCCTCCGCCGGTGGGAAAGAATGCAAATATACATTGAGGAGTCGATGTATTTTAAAACTGTATATTAATCAGTTTTGTAATGGAGTGTTTAATGAATGAATTGATATTGTAATGTTCAGGTAAATGGAGGTTGAGGATATAAGAACGGGTGTCGTGGAAGGTGTTTCAACAAGTGATTTCAGTTGTATCGAACTTGCGTTGCCTAATTTGTTTTCATATATTTGAGGTTAAGAATGGGTAAAAACAAAGATTAAAGTGGATAAAATATTGATAAAATATTCACCCCTTTGTGCCCCCAATGCAAATGGTCTTGTTAGGGTCAATGTTTATGATCGGAGGTTAGATGGGAACGATAGTCTGCAAGCGTATTTTGTATTCCCTGTGGATTGTCAGTGCGAGTTAATCTACTACGGGAATGGATATTGTTCGCTTAACGAGAAACAGGTTCCGTGGGTAATTAAGTATCGAATCGAAAATTTTAATATTAAAAGGGGTGTCACCTATTGTAAAATGAAGGGGTATTTGAAGTATTCTACTAGCGAGATGCCGGATGAGCAAACTATGAGACCGCCATCTATTGTGGTGTTATCAAAAAAATACACCCGAGAGAATGTTGATGTATGGCATTGTGCTCCTAGTAAAGTTGTTCCAATTTTGTCCCGAACTATGTCATTGCGTTTGCCAGAAAAGAGGAACGATATGTTATTAGGAGGTTTTGGAGAAAGTGGATCAGTTGTTGAAGAACGTAGAGGTCGTCTTAGTGTATCTGAGGCTGACGTACGTAGAGGTGGTGTTAGCTTTACAGAGCTTGATCCTGGACCATCTGTTTCGGAAGTTGGTGCTAGAAGAGATGAAGTTGATAGGAGAGAGTTTAAAACCTTGGTATAAAAGGACACCCATTGCAGCTCCATAGTGGCTAAGTGAGACTTTTCAGATGATATTTTCAGTGTCATTATGGATAGAAGGTCGAAGTAGAATATTGACTAGCTCATCTGTGTTTACTGTATGAAAGGATGGTGCATAGGTCCAAAAAATACATTTGGTAATGCAAAATATTCACTCCTTGTTTATTTACTTATTCTGTGGAGTTTTTTATTCCTAAATTGAGTTACCTTGAACATACTCGTACATTTTCCTAATAAGCACTCAATTTTTAGGCTGGTGGTTCTGTAAGTTCTAATGGACGAGTTCTGGGCCGGCTTGAAGTTTCTAGGGCCTTTGGTGATCGGCAATTCAAAAAGGTATTCTAGTTCTGTCCTTTAGACAATTTTGGAAGGCAGAGATAAAAATAGTAATAAAAAATAAATAAAAAGGTTTATAACAATTTTATTTGGTTTCCTGATGTATGTTTGTGTGTGTTTTGTATTTTGCCTGTAGATGGTTCTCAAGTAAGCATAATGATGGCATCCATACTTCCGTTCCTTGTTATCGATTTCGTATTTCTTTTGATTTGACATTGATCTATTGTACTATCACCCACCTGATGTGCTTTGAGGATAACTTTGCTGAAAATTATACTTTCCAATGACTCGGATCTGTTGCTTCAGCCTTTGCTATACTAGAAAGGCTGGGGCGCTTCAGAATTCCTAAGATATGTCAAAGTTGGCTTATATCCCTAACCCCTATTTGTATTTCCTATACCAAGTCAGATAGAAAGGGATAATGGATAACATTTTGAATTTGAAATTTGGCTGGAAAGTTGGGGTTATGTCCACGAAACGTAACAAGCAGGGGATGGATTGAGACCTTGTAAAAATAATGTCAAAGAAATGTGGAAGACCATCAGATATGAGAAAATATTGCCTGTTTATCAATTAGGAAAAGGCTAAATGTGAAGGAAAGAACAATAACATGGGTACCAGACCTGTCTACGCAGTCCCTTTACTCTCGGTGATGATAATTACTATTGCTTGTGCCTTTGCTCCATGTTTTTGCTAGTGAATTCATTGTTCTTGATCTTTGAATCCTTCAGAATTTAAGATGCACTCATGCATAATCTCAGAGCAAGTGAACTGCAGGTGGGTGTCATTGCAACTCCAGATATTCATTCTTTTGACCTTACAGAGCGAGACCACTTCATCATTCTTGGCTGTGATGGCCTGTGGGGGGTAATATCTTCTTTGACCGTCACTTTTGCATTAATTCTTAAATCTATTCTGTTGAGGCATCTTTCAAGTTTATTATGAATTTCAAGTTGATGCTACTGGGTTTCAGGTATTTGGACCATCTGATGCTGTTGAATTCGTTCACAAGCTGCTAAAGGTTTGAATTCCTCTTTGATATTGCCCTTCTCTTTTTTTTTTAAGTATCAATCTACAGGTTTGAGGGACCATTTGTAACCCTCTTGAGCCTTAGGATTTGGACTACCAATCCCAAAGGCCCTCCAGATCCTTGTTTTATAACGCAAAAGAGGTCCGGACTATTATTCTGTTGGGATGAGAAGTGAGGCCCATAGGGGGGATTTGTAATACCCCTGAGACTTGGTATTTGTAATCAAATCCCAAGCGGGCTGACGCAAAAAGACAAAGTGGAGTGAACTAATTTTTTTTTTTTTGAACTATAATTATAATTTCCTTTGAAAATTTAATATTTTATTTTATTAATCTCATTTAGTAGATGTCTTCAAGTAGATTTCAAATATATAATTTTAAAATAAAAAAAAAATGGATATGTGAAACAAAAGTTATAAACATTTTAAGAATTAAAATAGTAAAAAGTGGAGAGATAGCACGATACATGAGAGAGAGAGAGAGAGAGAGAGAGAGAGTTTGAAGTTGTAATCTCAATATCCATTTCAATGGTTGAGATGTGTTTTTTTGTGTCCTTGGAACCGGCCCCTAGAAATATATACATATTCTGTCCGTGTGCCCATATTTTAAGAATCCCTGTGTACGTGCCCATGCCCTTGCATGTGTCCGTGCTACATAGGTAGTTTCTTTTCACGCAGGTACTGATATGAGCAATATAATGCTTCTGCCTAATAGTTGAAGAGAGTGGATTTGATGAGAATTTGCAGAGCTTTTGAAGTCTCTTCTGTGAATTGTGCGATGCAATCAAACCCTAGGTGTGACGTGTGAACCCTCTAGGAGTGATTCCTAGATCTTTCTTCTTCTTTTTCGTACTATCTATATAAACAGCCATAATTACAGTTCACAGCACCCAAACAGCCCTATTTCGCTTCTGTTTCTCCTGTTTTGTTATGTCATAACCCTAATCCTTCCATTACTTGTGAAAACCCTAAACTTCCCTTGAAAGTATTTTAAAGGAAACTATCTCAAACTTTACAATTGTGTGGCAGGAGGGCTTGCCAGTTGCTGCTGTGAGCCGACGCCTTGTTAGGGAAGCCATCCGGGAGCGCCGATGCAAAGATAACTGCACTGCAATTGTTATTGCTTTCAAGCGCAAGTAGTTAGAACTTAGAAGGTGCCCAAATTCTGCTCTGGAATAACTTATTGATGTGGTTCTTACATGCAAAATAGGCTTTCTGCTTCTTTTTTTCTCGTTGAAGAATGAAAGTGGGTCTTGGGTTGTTTATGATTGTGGAAATGTTTCTGTTGTGGTGTTCAGTTTCATGCTCTTGTCAGGCTTAGTTACATGGTGGTGGTGGTGGTATTTTTTGGTTTAGTTACGTGTTGGTGGTGGTGGTGGTGGTGGTGGTGGTGGTAGTGGTGTCTCTTCACCTCTTCGGCGGTGTGGAAGAAATATAGATACAAGCTGTTGTCATGGTAGCTTATGTCTTATGAACCCAAACATATTTCTATTGTAAGGGTTTGTAGTGCTGTTGTAAAATACACAAAAGATATTTCACTCTTTTTTTTGGTGGTTTTTAAGGGTATTTCATGGAAGAAAAATGGCTACCCTTCGGACGGGGATTTGGATCCTTACTTCTGTGCCCTTAGCATTTGGGTTTAAGTGGCTACTATTAGTATGCTAGATAGTATGATTGGCTAATATATTTACCCATTACAACTGAAAATGACGTAAACCTATTTGGAAAAAAGACGATCACAACAATCCTGTAGGTGCCGCACAACAGGATGCCCTCACTTGGGATGAGATTAGAGACTTCCCTCCGGAAGCAAACAGTGGCAGAAAAGAAAACGCTGCCAAGAAATCTTCTGCAACGTGAAGTGTGGGTTCAAATCCCTTCTACACGCGCACGCTCTCTCTCTCTCTCTCTCTCTCTCTCTCTCAATCTTCCAGAGTCGTTCTCTGAAAGGAGATGAGCTGATGATAAATTGTTCACTGCCATGTGTTTGGTTCAGAAAATAGTTGTTCATTATGCCCCATGTGGCCATAAAATGAACAATCTTTTATGGGCCAAATTAGAAGAATTCAATTTGAATGCTGCTTCGCCTTGTTTAACCTTACAATATTTGTTCATTACACCCCTTGTCACCATGTGATGAACAATATTTTGTGGTCTTAGTCACAGAAATCTGATTCAAGTGCTGTTTGTTTAGTCCTTAAAATACTCGTTCATTATGCCTATGTGGCCATATAATGAACAATGTGTTGTGGCTTTAAAATACTCATTCATTACGCTCCCATTTGGCCATATAATGACCGGAATAATGATACATACACAAACTTTGTACCACAACCAACCACAACCCCACTCACATGGGGTGTGGGACCTGCATGTGGGACCCACACCCCATGTGAGTAGAGTTGTGATTGATTGTGGCACAAAGTTTGTGTCACAATCATTTTTGTAATGACCGGTATATTATGGCTTAAAGAGCCTGTTCATTACGCCCCCATGTGGCCGTTTAATGAATGGTGTTTTGCGATCTAAAAAATTGCTCTTCACAGTCATTATAATGACGCCCTTTTGCGGCCTTAATTATGAGCCCTTTCGTGACCTCAAACATTGCCATAGCGGCCTTCATAAAAATTCCAGCCTCAAATTAAGTCTACCATTAGAGCCATAAGTAGTTCCATATTTTTTGATGTGCTCTATTTGATCCAATTATAAGGTGAATGTATTTGAATGTATTCCACCTTTTTTTTCTGAGTTCAAATGTCACAACACCTTTTTACGGACAATTAGCTAAAAGGTCAAGTTTGGGGCTTTAAATGGTATTTAGTTCACCCTAACTTATTTTAAAGCTTTTAATACATTGATAGTAAAATTTTAAAGACTTAAAGATAATATTAGACAAAAATATCCTTAACGAGTCTTTTCACTCACGCACCCCTTTATGTACTACGAAAAATTGATGATCAAAGGGAAAAAGGGAACTTCTGAGTTATGACGCACCAGTTCAAAAATAGAGTTCTAAGAGCATCTCCTATCCATCTCACTCTTTCTCCATTTTGGAGACTCAAAAAATTATATTTTATTCAAAAAGCAAATAAGGAGAATGAACAACTCCAACCCCAATTCTCCATTTTTCATCTCCAAAATTTCCCTCCAAAATTTTGCTCCCAAGTTCCTCTCCAATGTTTTTCCCTTCGGTAATGGTAGCATTACACCACCAGTAATATGATGCAAGTGCAACTAGATTTTTAATTTACTTTATGTGCTCCATAATTTCCATTTTTTTATGAACAAAAAAAAGTTATTAGAGTTGAAATGGTTTGAATTTTTTTTAAAGTTATTTCAAAGTGTATTTATACCTATGTAATATTAGGCTCATTTTGAAGATACTATTAATATCTTTTCAATAATATAAATTTTATAAAAATTGAGTGTATAATTTAAAAGTTATATGTCATTCAAGAAAATTTAGTAAAAATAAATTAGGATATGGTTGGTATTATAATTTGTTATCAACACATCCAAAGGATAAAATGGTGATTTTAAGTAAAAAGGGAGAAATGGAGATGGGTCTCCATTTGGTGGGAGATTCTCCAAATATAGAGGATGAGAGTTGGGTCTCCAAAATGGAGAACCCAAATGGAGATGGGTTGGAGGACATGAATTCTCTAAAAGAGAAATTTGGTTCTCCAAAATGGAGATTTTAGAGATGGGTAAGAGATGCTCTAACGCTAGCCCACTATACAATTGTCCTCTCTCTCTCTCTCTCTCTCTCTCTCTCTCTCTCATTCTGTCAACATCAAGCATCACTTTTAGCCTTTTAGATCATCTCCAACATTTCTCTATACTTTGTTGTCGGCTCAAAAGGACCAAAAAAATTAAAAAATTATTTTGTTTATTCACTTTTTCATCTGTGTATTTCAACACTATTTTCTATTTTGCTCTCCATCCAAACTAATTTGGATTTGAGCTTGTGATTTTGACTGACTTTGGGCTTTTTTTTTTTGTTAAATTCCTTAGAGACATCTTTACTCATTTTTCACGAAGACCCTCTAACCTTTAAAAGCATTCATATTCACCCTCTCATCTATGCGAAATGCACGACACCCTTTACACTATTAACAGAATGACCACAAATGACTATAATTCCCCTTAAAAAACACTCTCTTTCTTTTATTTTTTTTTAGTGTGTTTGTTTACAAAAAAAATTCTGTTTTCAAAAATAAAATTTAGTGAATTTGTTTTTTTATTTCAAAATCAAAGTGTTCATGTTTTGTTTTCAAATTTGATTTTTTTTCTCTAAATATGTATTTTATTTTTAAAAAAAAAACAGAAAACAAATATAGCTGTATATCTTTTTTTTTTTATTTTTTCAAAACAAATACTCCTAAAAATGAAACAAACAAATCTTTTTCTTTTTTTTGAAAATGAAACAAATAAACACATTTAGAAAAGTAATACATTTAGAACACATTTTTGGAAATTAAATTTACTACTTAATCCCCAAAACCCTCATCTAAATACTCTTTCTTCCTCACACAATCTCTATATAACCGGAAATAAACTCCTAATCTGGCATACAAATTACAACAAATAAGCTGCTCATTTTTAGATCACAAAGCAAACCCACCATTTCCTTTAAACGCCTCATCTTTTCCCCCCATTACTAGCAGTATAAACGAAGTCTACAAACCGCACAAACCGACTGGACAACACATCAGCCAAAACGCCTCCTGCAAATCACTGGTGGAAGTCGCGTCCTAGAGCCAATTGGAACCTCGCGTGAGAACCCCACCATCTCCGTCGGCTGCAAGGGCGGCCAGATCTACGTCGTCACCGACTCCTCCGACCATGACGCCACTGGTGAATGATCTCTACTTTTCGATTTAGGGCTGTCTCCAGTGGTGTGGTGGATGATTGGCGGATAGGGGAGGAGAGAGAGTGGCGGTGGGTTGTGGGAAGTGGCGGTGGGGAAGGAGACTGAATTAGGGAGATGAAGGAGGAGAGAGATTAGGGCTATATATATATATATATATATATATATATATATATATATATATATATATATATATATATATGTACGTATGTGTGGAGTGTCTTCGCGGGAGTGGGCTCTCTGAACCTTCTGGGGGTTGGAGTGGACTGAGTGGTGTCCTCGTGAGCCTTTTCCTTCCGCCGGTGGGAATGGCCTGCACACGTGAATAAACGCGTCAGTGCCTAACCCGGACGGTGGTGGTCCGGGGAGGCACTCCGACGATTAAGTCAGTCGCCGGAAAGGAAAAATGCTCTAAAGGATTTAGTGAAAGGGAGGAGTTAAGAGGGTAGTAAATGAGGAGAGAGATCTTTTTACTGTGGTAGTTGTGAGTGGGTATTTATGTGAAGGAGGGCGTCGTCGCCCCACGCCGCTTGTGCCCCTACGCGGCTTGACTTGTCATTCGCGACTCTAATGACAGTGAAGGGACATTTGTCCCACCTACGCAGGGCGCCATATTACCTGGGATGACGCGTCACGATCGCGTGGACTCAGTAGTGAAATCACCACCGAGACTATTTCCCTATCACCCACGCCAAGCACGGCGGCGGTGGCGTAGTAGGGATCACGATTTACCGCTGCGTTGGGAACGTGTAGCGCGTGCCCGGTACGCCTTCCCGCGAGCCAAGTGAATTCCCCGAGCCCCCACGCATCCGCGGTCGACTTTACCGAAGCAGCGGGTGGCCCGCCCGGGGACGCTTCGGCATACCGTCGGTGGCGGAGGGTCAGGGGTATTTCGAGAGCCAAACGGAGAATGCCACTCCCTAGGCACTTCTCGCTCGGCAAATATCGTTCAAATCCATATTTGTCCCGAACCACTCACACATGCTCCTCGCCGAGTGTGTCATCTGTTCGGCATCATCGAAGTGGATCAAACTGCATTCGGGATTCGTGATAATGAGACAAAGGACCCCTTTAGGCTAACACAATAGGGAGGGACCTCTCTGACGACCAGAAATCCGGCCGCTACAGTATGTATATACACACACATGTATGATATGCATCTATCTATACACATATGTACACATACAGACATATATCTAAGCTGGGGCATTTTCGTTCAATTGGTAACATTTAACCTTAAAACTTAACGGTAATGTAACAGAAGGAGTCTGGATGTCTAACCGTGAAAGATGTGGGGGTGAGTTTGAACTTTTTTAAAGGTTAAGGAGTCTGAGTGAAAAATGAGTAAAGATAAGAGGGTCTTCAAGGAATTTAACCTCTCTTTTTTGTATAGAACTTGAGTTCTTGAATTTATCTTGTTTTGAGCTCCTAATAATTTTTTTAAAAAAACCTTCACACAAATGTTTTTTTCTTTACACATAATTTCATATTCAATATTGGTCTTGTTTGATAGATGTTGTCGAGTAGGTTTCAAAAATATACTTTTTTTAACATTAGACATGATGAACAAAAGTTATAAACATTTTAAGTTATAAAAATAAAAAAGATAGAGAATAGTGGAGATGTGAGTGGAAGAGAAAGAGAGAATAGATGGAGAAGTTAGTGGGAGTGGCTGGCTAGTTGTAGCCAACGGAAAAGGATGAGGCCAAAGTGCCTCAGGGAGTAGAGAGGCCCTTGTAAGGTTAAAAATTGATTTTGAGTAGCTAGAGTAGCCAAGAGAGCTCATGTAGAGAGCCTCTTGCAGATGCTCTTAGAGGTAAACAATGTTTCTCTCACCTCTCAGCCCCACCATGTGAACAAATTAATTAATTTCTCTCTCTTTAATTTTTGGGATGGGTTCAATTTGAATGTTTAATTTTAGGGGGTTTAGACTCTTTGGGATAGGGTATAGTGGGTTTAGGCATTTGAGTTTACGCACTTAGGGTATCATACGGTTTCATAAGGTTTTAGAAGTTTAGACACTTTTATAAGGTTTTGGAGGTTTTGGCACTTTCATACGATTTTGAGGGTTTAGGCACTTTCATTAGGTTTAGGAATTTAGACACTTTCATTAGCTTTGGGGGATTTAGGCACTTTCATACATTAGAGTGGGCATTTTTGGAATGTAAGAGTGATTTGTCCTCTTGCCATTAAAGAATTATTTTGTGTCCTATTTGCATGTGTAACCCCATATCATGTCCTTGTCGAAGGAAAATCCTTCTTTTTAAGTGTTTTAAGTGTTTGTTTGTCAAAAAATATTCAAGTACAGGAATTTAGAGCTACCATGTATTGAACACACGTCAAAAACAATCAAAGGAGACTTCTATATCACTCGAACCAAAATTGTTCAATATGGACAAACAATTATATAGACTACTTATTATATTATTATTGTTTAATTATAAAAATATATAGGGCACCAATTGACAATTGGGTCTAGGATACTCAAATATCTTGGGTTGGCCCTGACCGTTGATTGGGTGAAGCCACACTGAGGACCGACTCCAGTAAACCTTCCAAACATTTCTCGGCCTCTCCTCCACGATCTTATATTAACTTTTAGAAACCATGAGATAAACAAACAATTGGGCCCTGCACTGCACTCCTCTCCTTTCCTTTCATGTAGGGACTCTGGTTGGGGATCATCTCCGGACGATCATCTGTGGACGTACTGTCCAAGCTCCTGAAATCTTACTAGTACTAAAATTCGAGCAAATTGGACCAACAAGTACTCTCAAGATCTCCATCCACTCTTAGCCAAATTCTGCAGTCTTTCCAATCTCTCTTCTTTTTCGATCTGGCAGAGATCCGTAATCCATGAAGATAGATATGATGAAACTTCTTCCACACCATGTGTGAGCCTGCTAATTACTAAAGGGTATGATGGAGGTGGAAAATTCTGAAATTGTTAATGGGTGACGACTTCGTTTCTCTCTTCTTTTTCTTTTTCATTATGGAAAGCAAAATCTTATCACTTCAAAACAAATTCATGCATACAATTACAAGAAGCAAAATATTTTCTAATTGGAAGGTACATATAGGCGTCATTATTACCCAAAAAAAAAAAAAAAACGAGACTAGAGAAATATAACACAGCAGTCACAACCCTAAACCATTACAATTACCTAATGGGCCATTATATATATTACATCCATGCACCATGCATGCCACAATCATCACTAACAAATTTTATTTCTGAAGCACTTTGCCCGCCTCGCTCTTCACTGCTTTCACATCGTCTCCTTTAGCTTTGCCACTGTTATCCCCTCCAGCATCCGAGTTGGTGTGAATGCTTACAGTGTTGTTGGTTTGTCCACCGCTGCCTGATTTTATGGGGGGCTCCGAATTATTCCCACTACTATTCCTTGTCGCTTTAGCATATCTTGCAATACAGAATAAACCAAAAATAAAATTAATTAGGCTACTATGACAAATGATCAAATTAATGTTGTGTGTAACCGTAAAAACAATCACACACACAATATAGTAATAAGAGAAATCGACAGCAAGATTTAAGTGGTTCTCCAAAACCGGGTACCTCCATGGGAGCGAGAGCGAGTCTTTGTTAATATTTGATTAAGTCATCATCCAGGGTTACAATAAAGACTATTTATACATGTAATCTATGATGGGCTAGATTAAGTTGTCCAGGGTTTTACAATAGAGACTATTTATACGTGTAATCTATGATGGGCAAGATGCGTCGCTCCGCTCCGCTCTGCATTTGACATTTCCTAGAACTTTTCGGTACCTCTTCATATGAGCTACAAGTTCTAACAAGGTGAAACATCATAGATTTCTCATAAGTATGAAGAAAAGATTGAAACACCTATTTGAAGAAAGAAATTTCATAACTTAATTATTAGTATAAGTTGCAAAAAGCTAGGAAAAATAGTTATGTAGTAACACAACAGAGGTGAACTTACATAATAATATTTCTGAGATGATAGGGTCTGGAAGTGGGCATTAGGAGGAAGTTCTTGGCCATGAAACTAACTAATTGAGCCATTGAGTAGCGTAGCATATGAAGGAGTTAAAAGGATGGATTTGTAGGTTGTAGTTGAGGGCCTGAGGCATATGCATGTATTTATAACACAAGATATGGTATTGTCTTATTCAGGCCCGGCCCTGTGGGCAGGCTCGGGAGGCCCGGGCCTGGGGCCCCTTCTTGTAGAAAAAAAAATTATATATAAAAAAAAATTATACAACAACAGCAACACAACAACAATAACATAACCCATTTAGGGGGTGTTCCACTAACAAAAAACTATTTTTTCTAAAAATCGAGACAGGTTATTCTTTCACAATAAATCACATGAAAAACTAATTTTTTCAAAAAACCACATTAGTGGAACACCCCCTTAGTCCCCAATAATTGGGGGTATGAGCGGAGGATGGATAGGAGACAGACCTAACCTTTGGCAATAAATGCACAAAGTGACTGCTTCCAGAATACCACTAAAACAGATGGATTGGAGATAGACCTAACCTTTGGCAATAAATGCACAAAGTGGCTGCTCACAGAATACCACTGAAACAGTGGTCCCCCTATACCGTCGCGTTTGCTACAAAATTATGCCCTCAAATCAAAGCCAAAAGGCATCAGAGAGAGCAGACCCAAGAATCATTTTGATTTATGTGCCCATTACCATGCTTCTTTTATTCAACATCAAGAGCATTGGCATTGCACAGTATAAAAAAAATTATACATAAAAAAAAAAATTATATATCCATATATATGTGTGTGTGTGTGTGTGTGTGAAGGGTCTCAAATTAAGAATAGGCCTGGGGCCTCGCGAAATACAAGGCCGAGCCTGATCTTATTCAATTACATGCAGCAGCACACCGCCAGCCAAAAATGACTGAATTCCTTGTCATTCCTCGTTGTAAAGGTAAAAGAAATGGCAAATTATTTTAAATTTTGCATGTGAGAGAGAGAGAGAGAGAGAGAGAGAGAGAGAGAGAGTAAAATGGCATACAACGGAGCAACACCCTTGCCATTTTTATTTTATTTTATTGCAAAATGACGGTATTCATTACCTAAAAATGAGAATGATAATAATAGTAAAATGGCGTTCATGGGTGTGGATGCTCGAAGTTGTTACATTCACCACAAAAAGGCAAAGGAATGTGATAACACTAAAACTGTTTTTGTTAATGCCAAAAATTCAGTGCGTAAAAAGCTTGAATACCATGTGCAAAATACATGACTCTTTTGCACTAAAATTTGAACATTAACACAAAATAGTTCACATTATCATTTTCCAAATAAAAAATAGTAAATATAAGAATATGAGCTCATCAAGTTCTACAGGCTACGACGTGATTACTTTTTCCACTCTTTTTGGTTTTTGATGATTTTTAGGAGCTATTGGAATCTGGGCCATCTCATTTTTCTCAAGTTTTTATTTTTTTTAAAAAAAATACTGTATGGAACTTGGTGTCCACCGCTTTGTATGGGATTCATGTTTGGGTTTAATGCAAATGATCGAAACCATTCATTTTTTGGAGAAATAGACAGAAAAATGCATTAAACACCAACTATTACAAACAAAAAAAAAAAAAAAAAAACCCCAGCAAAAATACAAGAAAAACCGGAAAAAGATAAAAAAAAAAAAAAAAAAAAAAAAAACAGGGAAAAAATCCTACTCATTCAAGTATCGGTAAGTGCTTAATCAATTTCCGTCCCTAAATTCGTTAGGATAATATTGAATGAGGCGATCAAGCCTTTACCAATATTCAAATGAGCTCACTTTTAGCAAGAGCCCAAAAGTAATATTTTAGATAAATTGAATGGTTCTAATCATTAGTGTGAGATCCCAACCTGTATTTTCGCAAAAGGTGAGTATCCACGGTTGGGCTCAGTTTTCATGAGTTAGATAATTTAAAATAAAAAAAAAACTGGCTGGAAACTTTGGAATTTAGGACACTCTGATGTAGATCAGATTTTGGAAAACTAGCAGTTTATTAGAATTTATTTTACTATTTCAATTTTAGTGTTTTGTTTGGAGATTAATAGTATGGAGTTATCTAGTTTCTCAATTTTAGGTTAATTAAGTTTCATATTTTATGTTTTTTTGTTTTACAAGAATTAGGGTTACTAATATTTTACTTCGTTTTTAGTTTAGGGTTGTTGCAACTATAAATAATTGATGCAAGCCCTAGGGCAAGGGAGTTGTTTTTTATTAATAAAATTTGAGTTTTAGAGAGAGTTTCTCTAAATTCTAATTCGTGGTTGTCCTTGTTGCGTGTTCTTATTTCAACATGCCACCCCACATCAGTTTGTATCAGAGCAAATTTTGTAAAACTAACAGTTTATTAGAATTTATTTTACTATTTCAATTTTAGTGTTTTGTTAGGAGATTACTAGTATGGAGTTATTTAGTTTCTTAATTTTAGGTTGATTCGGTTTCCTATTTTATGTTTTCTTGTTTTACAAGAATTACGGTTGCTAGTATTTTATTTCCTTTTTAGTTTAGGGTTGGTGCAATTATACATAATTGATGCAAGCCTTAGGGCAAGAGAGTTGTTTTTTATTAATAAGATTTGAGTTTTAGAAAGAGTTTCTCTAAATTCTAATTCGTGGTTTTCCTTATTGCGTGTTCTTATTTCAACACGCCACCCTCCATCACACTCCGAAATGAAACTTATGGTTCTGTGTTTGTAGGGTTATCGATCAGTGGTGCATAAATGAATATTCTAGGCATTTTCTTGTTAAACAATGGACTGCACAAATGATTGGATTGGTAAACGAGCAGATGTGGTCATAAGGTGGAGGTCGTGGGTTCGAGCTAATGTAGCAACAATGATCGACTTCTTATAGTAACCTAACACAAGAACACCATACAACCAAAAAATATATATAAAGCCTAGCAGATGAGCTAGCCGAGCACTAAATTGTTTGGATTTCCTTTATACAAATCATGAGCTTTAAATGCATGTTCAAGTCTTCTAATTAAGCAATCGAGTTAATTTCAAAGTAGTTTTTATTCGTCCGATCATAAGGCAAGCTCGAAAAACTTGAGTTTTGAAACATTACAAGTTTATCGAGTTAAATGATAGTTCAGGTTTGGTTTGAAAGTTTATAGACAACTTCAAAAAAAATAAGTTCAAATTTAATTTTATTTGCTTATGCACAAATTCAAAATCGATCGAATAACCTTTTAACTAATTGAAAACAAACTCAAACTCAAGTAATTTAATTCCTTTATTAACTTCGGAAAATGACCAAAAGATGGCAAGGAGAACAAAAAATGACAATTTCATGGTCATGGTTTCGGAAATGACCAATACACGACATGGAGAAAAATAATTCTACATACATGGCATTTTATCATTGCACTGCCCAAAATATCCTTGAGTGTATTTTCTTCCCCAAATAATACAAAACCCCAAGTGCAATGATTTTGATATAAGGTGCAATGTTAGTTCATACAATGTGCAAACCTAATTCAGTTACAATGCAATTTTGAGATTGTCCGTCCACAAAGATCCGATTTCATCTCACACTTGCAAGGCAAGTTGGACTAACATGAGTGCAGTGCTTTTATTGCACGGTGCAAGGGTTTTTATTTGCAGTGCAATGTTGTTCCATGCATGGTGCAATTTTGAGATTGTCCATTCAAAAAGATTTAATTTGATCTCACATTGGCAAGGCAAGTTGGATTAACATAAGTGCAATTCTTTTGTTGCAAAGTGCAAGGGTTTTCATTTACAGTGCAATGTTATTACATACACAGTGCAATTTTGAGATTGTCCGTCCAAAAATATTTGATTTGATATTACACTGGCAAGGCAAGTTGGACTAACATGAGTGCAATTTTTTTGTTACAAGGTACAAGAGTTTTCATTTACAGTGCAATATTGTTGTATGCACAATGCAATTTTGAGATTGTTTGTCCAAAAATATTTGATCTGATATTACACTGGCAAGACAAGTTAGACTAACATGAGTGCAATTCTTTTGTTGGAAGGTGCAAAGATTTTTCTTTTACAGTGCAATGTTGTTGCATGCACGGTGCAACTCTAGTACCTAATATTTCCAGGAACAATGGGAAGAGGATGTGTGTGTTAGGCTTAAAAAATGAGAAGGATATTTTAGACCTGTAATTTATTGGTACCATGTATATAAAATTATTTTTTTCCTTATCATATATTCGGTCATTTTAAAAAACCCTACCAAGTAATTGGTATTATTAATTTTAAAAACCATTTATTGGTCATTTTCCTTATTAACTTTCCACAATGGATATTTTTCTCATGCTAAGAGACAGACAGGCAGCTTTCAGTGATATATATTCACACCATCAATTATTGAGCTTTACTTATCCTTGAGCTACTATCGGGTGGTTTTTTTTTTTTTTTTTTGATGCAGAGAGCATGCTGTCCTCAAAGTCACAATAAGTTAGCGTGTCAACCACATGGGTTTTGTCTCGAGTTGATCCAAACCGTATAAGTTTTACAACTCAGTGCCAAACTAGAAGGATCTAGTCAATCGAATCTATCCTGCTGTTTTATGTTGCAAATATCCAATCAACTTGATTTTCCACGCTGACTGTAAAATGCATTGAGTTCTACAAAATATACTGTTCAGATCATGTTTCATGATCGAGAAGCCAGCCCCGATGGATTTTCGTTGGTAGTGTAACACAAATATCTCGACTTTGACTGAAGACTCGGATCAAAAAAGACAAAAGAAAGACTTTGACTAGTGACTTTGACACTCTAATAATTTAGAATTGAACGCAACGTGTCTCACGACACCAAAAAAAAAAGATGCAAAAAAACAGAAGCAGGCTTTGTCACAAACTGGATTAGAAATAAAGTTGTGGTACCTGACCTTTTCTTTTTGCAAAACAATGAAAATCTCTTGTTTATCTTGGAGCATGCATGTTACTGCTTTGTCCCACCAGAAAAGAAAAATGATTGCCATCTTCTTATCCGATTTCCTGCTACATGGTGTTTCTATTCCTGTAAATATCAATCATTTTAAGATGACAAACACTTTACACAAACAAATAAATAAACACTCGTGTTCTACGTGAGTTCCACGTACATGAGTGGTGCAGTATATGCAAATCCCACGTAACCTATATGAGTGTTGTGCATTTGTTTGTACGAATTGGGTTAGTAAAAAAATTGTACCATATACTTTCCCATAGAGGAGATATTATTGGTTTTTTGCTCGATTTCCTTGTTCGCAACATCTATGGTTCCGACCAAGACTTCTCCGGTCCAGACTAAGCAAGTTTGAACAGTTTGGGAAGTTTCTGCACGCATCGTCCGGACCAAGGTTTTGGTGGTCTGGACCGGCTTGGGTTTGGTCTGGACCATGGCGACGGGAAACAAGATTATGGTTATTTCTTGTTGGGCACTCATTTTGTCTAGTATAAACATGTATTATGCCTCTTTTATTGGTGTGTGAGCAAATATTAGGGCATTGAGTTTGGGTTTTGAGAGAGTTGACTCTGTTTTGGCTTTTGGTGTGTTTGGGTAGAAGATTTTCTAGATAATTTTTCTTTGTAGCTCTTTTGAGCATTCGTTTGTTAGTGAAGTCATTGATCGATTGCCCGTGGACTAGGCTTACATCCCAAAGTAAGGCCGAACCATGTAAATTTGTGTGTCTCTCTCTCTTTTCTTGTTTGTTTTCCCTCATTCTCTCACGTTTGGTTTGGTTAATTGGGTTTACTTCTCAACTAGTTATTTGTTCTTTGAATCAATATTCAATACCATCAATTGTATTGGGTGTGGTTGAGTCTCGGGTAGCCTTCCGCACAACAGCTATTACAGGAAAAACTTAGGAATCTCATGTGAAACTCAAAACATAGGACATTAGTATAACAATAGTACTTCATTCGTTCCAAATTGCCAGTCCTTCTTTCTATTTTGAAATGTCTCAAAATGTTAGTCGTATTTCTAAAAACAACAATCAAAATATGTCAAACTTTCAGTTTTACCCTTAAAAGTACTCTCTCCTAATTTATATCACAGTTTTTGAAATTTGTGTCATTTCTAAATCGTTTATATCTTTTAATGTACAATGTTTTTCATGATTTTTAAAACTTGTATAAAACAATTTATTGAGATCTATATTGCATATTTTTTGAGATCCATATTGAAATATGCAAACAATTTAAACGAACTTAATACCTTCACAGTTTTGAAGAATAATTTTGGAACTCTACGACAATAATTTTGTCTCCTTAAAAAGTTGAATTCCCCAAAACAGACAAATGATTTGGAATGGGGTACAATTTCACTGCAGTGATTGAAAACTTCATGAACAAAAGCATTAGGGGTGTTTTGGTCAATTTATTTTTTCGCATTTGTAAGTTTTGTGACAATTTTTTAAGATTTTATATTGCAAAGGAAAAAGTTACAACAGGGGTGGTTTGAATTTCAAAAACTTTTCACACGCAAGAATCTGCTCAATTGAGAGCCTTTTAAAAATTAAAAAAAAAGGATTAACTGAACCAATCATACCAAACCAAACCAAGCTTATGTCCTAATTAATTAGGATCGGCTACATGAATCTTATTTTTCCATTGAGCTCTATCTAGGGTGACCTCTTCACTTAGGTTTAGTAAGCCCAAGTCCTTTCGTATGACGGCATCCAAAGTCATTTTAGGTCTTTCTCCTCCCCAACCCTACTATCCACTACTATCATATCACTCTTCTTGACTACTGCGTCTGGAGGTCTACAATAAATATGTCCAAACCACTTCAATCTATTTTCCCTCAACTTATCATGTATAGGTATAACTCCTACCCTTCTACAAATAGCCTCATTTTTAATTCTATCATTCATAATCTTGCAACACATCCACCTCAACATCCTCATTTCAGCTACACTCATCTACGCACTTGTTGCTTCTTGATAGGCCGACACTCCATCCTGTAAAATTTCCCTTTCAGTTTGCTAGGAATCCTTCAATCACACAATACACATGAAGCATCTCTCTACTTGAGTCACCCAACTTAGATCTTATAGTTTACATCATCCACAATTGCTTGACCGTTCGGGTGATTAATAATTAACTAGAATTTTGTCTCAAGCGTAGGACTATCGACCGGTGTAGCACAATAAATCCGGAAGTACCGGAGTCGAATCACAGAGACGGTCTATGGTGCTTAACTCAAACAATGTCGGCTCGACGTTTGCAATTGGCTCTCAGGTAGCCACCCCTTGCTCAAATGATTTAATTAATTAACTAAATTAAACTGATTTAACTACTGGACTCTGAATTTAAAAAGGAGAGCACAGCCGTGGGTACTACGGTGTCCGCAGCTAGTCTAATTCACATTCACTCGAGTCACAATTATTCAATTAATAGATTTAAAAATATGACAAATAGTTTCCAACAGATGCGCACCACTTGTCACTAATTTCTGCGCGCACTTGGAATTTGTAATGCCCAGGTTCGTTTGCTAGAAAAAAAATTCCGTATTCAAAAATTGCGCATTGATTAAAATGATTTGGCACCGAGGTGGAAAATAAATTAGCCTAGCCACGGGGCACCTTCATCCCGCGGCTGCACTCAATGCGACTACTCACTCATTATTAAAAATGCAGCAAGAATAACACGAACCCTAGATCTAAACATGATTAAACAATGAAAATAATAACAGAAAGTAGTACCGAAGATTGCGCAACAAAAATAATCTTGTTTAATGAAAGAAGAACGTCAATCCACGTTGAGAATCTTGAAAACGAAACTCTGAACAAAGAATACGGGATCTGTAGCCGAAAACTTGAAAAGCTAAAACCTCAGTAAAAGTCGTGCAACCCTAACATGGGTAAAAACATAAGTATTTATACTAATCTCCTAATCCTAACGAAAATCTAATTATTCTCTGCGTAATTTACCAAACGACAGCGTTTAGTGAGCCCGGATAGCAGCTCGGTAGCGCTACCGCTTCACTATTGCCGTGCGTTGACCATTGAATGCTTGGGTTGACCATTGACTTAGCATGCCGGTAGCGCTACACCTATTTTGGTGTAGCGCTCAAGAAGTTTCTGTTCAGTTTTAGGACCTTTTAGTGCCCACTTTGAGCACTCCAAGGAATTGGGGTAGCGCTCCCGACGGGTTTTAATCACTTCCATGCAAAATCCGCTCGCCTCCAACTCCTGATCGACGTGCATGAACTCCCAATGTCTCAAAATCACACTCATGACCTTAGAATACCTGCAAATTATACTCGAGACACAAAAACACCACATGCACATATTAATTGAAAAATAAAGCTCAAATCGCAACGCCCAACATGCTAAAACCCCTACTTAGGCACTTGTAAGCAAGCTTCTCACGCGCCTATCAATAATCTCTCCATCATTGCTAAATATTGAACCTAACGACCTCTAAAGTGCTCACTTTATATCTTTTTTTGAACAGTTAACAACTTTATTAATAATTGAAGATTACAAAGATTAAAAGGGGATGAAGTGGAGAAACAACATGACTAGATGAAACAAAGTTCACTATACAGCCCCACAACAAATCCCAAAAAATGAAAAAACGAAGTTAACAAGATGCCAACTTATGGTAACCAATAGCAACAATGCTTCTGGACAAACCCAGAAGATCAACCAAAAAGAGAGAATACAGATTACGGGTCTCCTTCTAGTCAGGGATCCGGGACTCCGAACCTCCATGATCCGATCATTTTCTTGACGATCCGAGCTGTTCAATGTTTTCAGAAGGTGTTTTTAAGGGTCCATGCGAAAAATCTTCAAAAAAAATTACCGGGAAGGGCTTAATCCAAGCAGTTTTTGCAAAACTATAAAATATACAATTTTTGCAAAAAACTGCTTGGATCAAGCCATTCCCGTATTTTTTTTTAAAGATTTCTCACGTGGACCTTGAAAAACACCTTCTAAACACATTGGACAGATTGGATTTTGCCAAAACAATTGGCAACACAAAAAAAAATACCACAAATGCATCAATCCAGGATCCCGGATTAGAAGCAAGTGGTATAGATTACAGTGTTTTCAAAATACACTTCAAGTTGAATAGAAAATCATCAATTGTGAGCTCCTTTCTTCCGAGTTTTGGTTTAACCCACAAAACTATTCTGACTTTAACAAATTCCATATTTTTCTCCCAATCCGTGATGGCATGCTAAAAAACACAAGCGTATTTCTGTGGTTCCAAACTGTCCACATGACAACTATTGGAATTACGTCCCAAATCACTCTTTCAATCTTCTTTAACTTCTAGTTTTTCCACCACAAAAGCAATCCCACAACAGTGTTAGGAGTGACCTATTGCACCCCCCCCACCTATGAAGTATATTGGACCATAATAGCCCCAAGGGTTTACAATGCAACAAAAAGTGATCCGCAGATTCTAGATGGGATGAGCAGAACTTATAGTTGGCTTCTTCCACGTTGTGAATGATCCCAAGTTTGAAAAGATAATCCCCTGATTTGAAACAGTTCAAATTATGGTTTAAAAAAATTAAACAGTTCAAATTATTTTTGTATTTACAAATTGTGTGATCGGAACTGTCGTCCCTGTATACACCTACATTTATCTGCAGGATATGACTTGTTGGCTAACCTTCTTGGACATGCTATGTAAATTTTCATTAAAATTGGCATGGTGAAAAGTCTTGTGACTCTTCAAATAAAGTTATTGAAAAGTGTACATTTTAAGACTATTTATTAGCTGAGAGTACTGGAATTCTTATCTTCAATTCTCTATTAAGAAGTGTATATTTATCTCTCCTTATACCGATTAAGAATTGAAGAAGGGCATATGTGTTACCAATTTATCTCACTATTTTGTATTGTTGTTTGTTTGTTTAATTGCTTGAAGATATCATTACTATTATTATTTAAAAACAAGAATGAAGAGAGATTTATAACGCATCATAAATATGCCATAAAAAAAAGTGTTAAATCAGCTAAGAATTTTGTGAAAGCCTAAAATCATTGATAATATTTGTAGACGGAATAAAAATGAAAGAAAACTTGGAATTGAAATGGATAAGCCAATACTACAATATTCCTTCTGTAAGGACCCGTATTTTTAATTATTTTTCTGGAAGTAAGGTTGGGGAAATGTGAGGAATAAATTAAAATGTTTAAGTGACGTATTGTGGAGTGTATTTAATTAGTTGGAGCATTTTTGCAATACACAAGTCATTACAGGGACTGGGGGTGTAATTGTTCAAAGTCTTATATGTGTTCTGAGAGAGGAGAGAGACAAACACATCCCCTCCTCTCCCAAAACTCACCAGCCACTCCCCCTCTCTCTCTAACCTCCATAGCTCTTCATCCTCTTCCTCAAATTCTTCCAAAATCTCCACAACCAAACCCAATCCTTGCACAAATCCTTCAATCCTTGATTATTGAAGCTTGAATCCTCTTGTTTTGGCCTTGGAGGAGCTCAATTTGGTGGTTTCTATAAGATTTGAAGTTAGGGTTTTGCTCTCATTTGGATTACAAGCTTGCCTTCACTTGAGGTAGGGAAATTTCTAACTCTTTTAAGTGTAAATGTAGTGTGTATGTATGTATAGCCATGGGATTGCTATGTTTTCCTTGTCTTGTTGATTTCTTTGAGCAAAATCTATCTACTAGTCAAATTTGTGTTGAAACTCCTTATCTCCTAGCTTCTATGTTATTCTTCTCTTGATTTGGTGGATAACCCATTCCATTGTTGCTTAATTCCATGATGATGTTTGTAATTCATGTGAAACCCATTGTTTTTTCATTCCTTGGATTTGGAAAAAACTAGCAAAATCTTGTTAATTGATGGTATGTTGTGCTACTATGTTGTTTGAACCTATTTCACATCTTAACATGTCCATTTGGAACCAAGAAATGCTCAAGAGAAGTCCCACTGATCATCCCCTTGAGTTGTAAAATTTTGGATCTAGTGTTGTCCTATCGATAGGACTTCATCCCCTATCGGTATGAGCCTTTCACTTTTCGTTTTGGCCAATCTGATGGCTTCCCTATCGATAGGACTTGATCTCCTATCGATAGGAGCCTCTAACGCTCTATCGACAGGACTTCATCCCCTATCAATAGGAGCCTTTCATTTTTTCGTTTTGGCCAATCTGGTGGCTTCCCTATCGATAGGACTTAATCTCCTATTGATAGAAGCCTCTAACGCCCTATCAATAGGACCTAACCTCCTATTAATAAGATCCCTTATATTTTTTGAAAAAATTCTTGAATCATGATTCATTCATTGGGGTTCATTCATGTAAGTTATTAGTCACATATTAGGGTCTGGGAGGGTTACTTTGACATCCTTGACACACGGATCAAAATCTCCTTTATGGACACTTTCGGGTTACACGAAACACGAGTTTTGCGTGAAATTAACACATGAGAGTAAGATGATGAGACATATGGACACTGTAATGATATTATTGAGCATGAAATAAAGTATGAATGTGGTAATGATGACACGAGGCCCAAAAGGGTATGCCTGGAGTGACACGGGGCCTATGTGGCATGCCCGGAAAAATAATCAAAAGTTTAAAATGGAATGGAACGTATATGGTGAATGTGATGGACACATGTGGCGTGTCGGGTATGTGTTGGGTACAAGTTGGATACGAGAGATAAGAGTAAGTAGAAACTAGTTGATTATGTGTTATCACTAGCACTTTAACCAATGAAATTCTCTCAAATTCTTGTTACATGACTTGGGTATTCTTGTCTACTATCCATATGCATTTCATTTCACTTAGGATTGTTAGACATTTTTCTACTGGGCTAGTGAGCTTAACCTTACAAATTTTAGGTACCCATCAAAGAGCATGACCATGGAGTGCTTGGAGTGCTTGTATGCATTATTTTGAAAGCTTATGGAAGAGTTATATCATCATCTTAGAAGTAGTATTTTTCCCAAGATGATTTTGTAACTTGATTAAATCTTCTTTTTTGACTATGGGTTGTAAACATACTTATAATTCATGTACTTGTATATTTGAGTTATCGGGTACTCTTAGACTATTATAACTTGTTGACTTTGATTTTTCTATATTTCATTTGAACTTTGACGTGGCCCGTGGACTTGTTGACCGTCCACGTGGATTTTATCAATGAATTATCTTTTAGAATTTTGAGGGCGTGACACCTTCAATTGTCCCACCATCTAATACATCCCTTCATTATCCCATCATCTATACACGTCCCCTCCTTCACACACACACACACACACGCACACCCCTCACCTCCTATAAATACCACCACTTCTTTCACCCCGCACACCTATCTAAAAACACTCTCAAACAACCAGAAAAAGCACATAGGAGAGAGAGGGAGAGGTAGGTTAAGAGTTGGCTATGGAGTTTTAGAGAGATAGAGAAGTGAATTTCCTCCAAAACACTTCCAAACACCAAACCCACGTACACACTCTCACCCACTCTCCATAAACTAACCAACCAAGTGAGCCAAAACCAATCGAGGAGTCACCTTCACTGCTGACGTCTCGTTTTTCACCAAGAATTGAGTTTTTGCCAAATCTTCGAAAGAGAGGTAGCATTCTTATTCCACACTCTGTTGATATATTTTAGTCCTTATGATTGAATCATAATATTTAGAGTTGAAGAATTATGACCATGCATCAAAACCCAATCAAACGAAACCAAACTCTATTTTTGGGACGGAGAGGTACTCGTACCTCACTGAGTACTGGTACCAATACCTATAGGGAAAAAATGGCTATTGATGGTTCTAGTATCGGTACCACCCTTTTTGGTGATAGTTCCACGGGATTTCATGCATGTTAATGTTTTTTTAAAGACTTAAAGTTATGTAGTGCCTGAAGGCACTTCGCATGACATCTGAGAAAAAAACACGCAACAAGCAAAAACATTGAAAACTGTATGATTTTTGCATTAGTTGATAAAAAAAAAAACATATGTGGGTTAGACGATCTGATCCTTTATAAATCCAAGCCTTCATAATGGAACTACGTAACTCCAATCGAGGAGCTTTATGCAAAACAAATTTAAAATGGCAGGGATAAAAAAATGGATCTAAGAGAAGAAGAGAGACAGCAATGTTGAGATATAGAGAGGTGGGAGCCTATGTCATCGTTTATGTGTGGGTAGCCTAGCGCATGCCCTTGCCTTCATACATGGTTCAAACAATTAACACACGCACATCAATATTAGGCACATGTGCATTATCTCAATTCCCTATCTAACGATTCCAACTATGCACACATTTAGTCAAGCATATAATCATTGAACCGGCAAACTTGAATGAGCAAATAAAGAACAAATAATTAACCGATCCCTAACTTCTACATGCACAAAATTAAACACAAAACCATTATAAATTGTGAGATTTCACCAATTTTTCCCAACCAAAATGCGTGCCTTGGAGGATGTTTAAAAGAATATAGGAAAACATGAGACCGACCTTGAACGTCTCCAAACATCTTCATTGTTCCCCAAAAACAACTTCATAAGCTTTCAAATGAACAAAGTACCAAAATAAATACAGCCTCATCTAGCTAATCATTTTGCAACCTTAGTAAAAGGAAGAAGTTCAAACTTTCTGAGCTTCAACCGTCAACCGACTTGACATCGGTTAAAAGTTTCCTAATGCAACCCGTAAAAAAAATCCAAATGAATTCAGTTCACGTTCTAGTTTAAACAAAAAGTTAACATGAATTATAAAGTCGACATCTTAATTAATTTGATTATTAATTTGCACGTGAAATTTGTTGTAGGAAGAATTCCATTTGTTTTAGTAATGCATGATCCAAATGATAGACAAATCTAGAAATAACGTCAAAAGTATCTAGCAAATGATCCCGTGACTGAAAGAACTCATTCAAAAGCATACTTTTTGGATAATCACAACGAAATGTACAGGTGAAGCTCTATATATTTGGTACAATTATCAAGAGATGGAGATCAATAAAGCAATCGGAGAAAGCGATGATCGAAGGCTAAAAACCAAGTACAACAACGCCATCTATGTCATTCAACGAGCTCTCGCTCTCTATTCGTGAGTTCTGTATCTTCTTCATTTTTATCTCAATTAATTTCCCGGTGTTAATTGTTAACGCTTTATATGTTTTGGATTGGGTTTTGAACCCATTTGGGTTTTTCATGTTTTGGAAATTAGTTTGTTAGAATGCCAATATGAATCGTAAAAAATGCGTTATTTTTTGTGGATTTTTGGGGGTTTTTGATGATTCGGTTTAAGGATTTTCCCAGGAGTTATTGTAGAGGTGCTATATTTTCATCCAATTTGTGTTCATCCTTTCCGGTATTGTGTGTTTTACGAATTTAGCCTCTTCTCTTTTTCTTTTTCTTTGTATCCTGCTTAATTTGAGTTGGGCTGTAAATCTAGCGTTTATTTTATTATTTGGTGTCTTTCTATTGCATTTCAAATGGCATTTTAAACAAGCATGTCTGCAATCAAAGAAAAGGATATAGTTTCACAATATCAAAGCTACTGGATTTTTCGAAACAAGCAAGTCTAGTATTTGCATAGCCTATATTGCATTTGAATTATACCAGAATCAAATTAAATACGACTTAGAGAAAGGAAAAATCGATATGCGGAAAATGGACAGTAATTGCTTTTGTGCCAATGAATACCATTGATCAGGTACTGGTAAATTGAGAGACATTGTGATTTTCTTCCATTCAAAACACTTATCCGGTTTCACAAAACATCGAAAGCTCGCCCTCTCACCCCCACCAGATATGGTGGTTTCTCCTTTTCTTATTTGAAAGCATACTAGAAGAAATGCATGAAGTTTAATTGGGGACTGCAACGTCTTGGCTTTTGTGGCTTCTATATGGCGTAGAATTTAGGGGGAAATTTTCCTTTTTGTTGGATTAAATCTCTTGGAAAGAGATGGAAGCATTTTATGGCCTGGTTATTGCTTGGTTATTAGTATTTAAAGTTTGTGAATGTGAACTCTTTACCTTTTGGGTGGAGGGGTGGAAGGGGAGTTGTGTCGATCTTGAGCAATCAAAAAACTACACACTGCAAAAATGTTTTCTGGGGGATGTACCACTCTTTAGAATTCATTTGGTTATTAGTTAAATCTTATAGAACGTATGGACCTCTAGGATTATAAGACCTAAAGTAATTGAATTTAGCAGCAAATTGATTAGCACACATTCTTAAATTACCAAAAGTATGGGGCATAAAGATTGATTGATTCCAAATCATCGATAATTGTTGGAAAATTCTAGATATTATTTCCTAATTTTCTTGATTCATGGAAACTCAAACATGGGTGTGAATGATGCAATTAAGTTGTCTAAAGCTTTTTGCTGGATTTTTAATTTTTTGCAATTAAGGCAATATTGCAGAAGGGCTCGATTATATTCTCCTTCAGAGAACAATTGAAATTGACGTTTTTCTTCTTATTCCTTTATTTTTGCTTTTATTTCTACAATTTCTTGTGTATAGGCAAAGATTAATAGATTTTTGTCAACTTGATCCATTCAAGAATTCTTGGGTGAGAAAATCAGGCAGAGAATTATTTTCTCCTTTTATATATTCAATATCAAAGTCAAAAGCAGACAATTCAGACTGCCATCTAGCAAATATTTGCTTGGAGGTCAAATTCTTGACATCTTTCTTAAGAACCTACTTAGCAGCACTACAATCAACTCTTAATAAGAAGTGTTGATTAACAAGATCATCCTGAAATTTTGTCAGACATTTCACAATAGAAAGTATTTCTTTCTTGATGGTGCAATAATTAATTTGAGCATTTTTAAAAAGTCATGATGTAAAACGGACCAATTCTTCCTCAGAATTATTAGGATTCATTTGTTTCAAGATTCCTCCATAACCTTCATTAGAGGCATCAGTTTCTACAATTTTCTTCCAACTAGGGTTGGCAAAGGCTAAAACAAGGTAATTGCTTTGATTTTAATTTAATTTTCTAAACAACCTTAGTATGACGTTCAGTACATGGAGGCGGATTCTTTCTTAATCTTTCATATAAAGGGGCTGAATCTTGGGCTAATTCCTTATAATAATCTCCTATATAATTAAGACTGCCAAAAAAATCTTTGCAATTGTGATTTATCCTTTATTGCATTAGGAAATTTGGAAGCAAATTCTATGCTTCGATCCATTGGGATAATTTTTCCTTGATGAATATTTATGGCCTAGAAACCTAACATGGGTCTAAAATAATTTCATTTTTGGTGCTGAAACAACCAAACCATTCTTTTTTATAACTTCTTTAAAAGTTTTAAGATGTTTTATATGTTGATCAATTGATTGCAAAAATATCAAAATATCATCAATGTAGCAAATTGTGAAATTTGCATAGGGATAGAATATATCAATCATAATATTCTAAAGGTGCATTCTTTAAGCCAAAAGGAATTACATTCCATTCAAAATGACCAAATGGTACAATAAAGGCAATTTTGTACCTATCAGATTCAGTAATTTGGATTTGCCAAAATCCTGATTTTAAATCAAATTTTGAAAAGATTGTAACTTTATGAAGCCTATGCAATAAATCTTTTTTATTTGGGATTGGACATCTTATCCACATTAAAACATCATTTAAAGGTTTATAATTAATTATCAACCTTGGGACACCTCTTTCTTTCTCATCATTTTTCTTAACACAAAAAGCTGTGCAACTCCATGGAGAGTAACTTTTCCTAGTGATCCCTTTATTTAAAAGATTATTAATCTATTCTTGACACATTTTCAAATATTCTTGCTTCATTTGACGAGGCCGAGCCTTTGTTGGAATTTTCTTTTCATCAAAATCCTTATTATAAGGTAAAGAAACAAATGTTTCTTTCTATTTCAAAAAGCATTTGGTAAATCGTTGTAGATTTCTTTGATGAATTCTTGGTTTATCTGAGAGATCTTCTCCTGGAGAGAAGAATTTTGACGTTTTTCTTCAATATTCATTAACTTGATTTCTTTTTGTAAAAAATTAATTTGCTTGTCTTTAACACTTACGATAGAGTTTTAATCAAAGTTTGTAAATCTTTTGGCACGGTAATTGAACAAAAATTTAGTGATCTAGGTCCAATTAACATTTTCGATCCAAAACCAATAAAACCGAGAAAAAAAATGGTTGAATTGAATAACACTGAACCAAGCCAAACCGAAAATTAAACGGTTTGGTTTTTGCTTATATCTTTAGAATTTAGATACCAAAATGTTCGGTTCAGTTTGGTCCGGAAAAATGCCAAAAAATCGGACTAAACCTGACCAATCATACATCTAACAAAAGCTAAATTTCCACTATGGTATTTTTGTTATTTTTTACAGTATTTTCCGACAAGTCATTCTCGGAAACAACACCCACTTTTGACAACAGAAGAAAGATGTTATTTTTAGAGGAAACTCGCCCTACAAGGGTAAGAATAGGTTGAAAACTTGAAATAACTTAAGAGTTAAATAACACGTAAAAAATTAACTTATTAACTTAAGTCGAGCTCTTAACATTAAACCTAGTTTTACGATTTGCGTTTGTTACAGTGGAGATGACATTATCTGTCGTGAAGATTGTGAAGAACCGACTTCGTAACAGAACGAGTGATCAATGGATACATGATAGTTTGGTTGTTTACATTGAGCAAGAGATTTTCAATAGCATTTTATAAACGAGGCAATCATGACAGTTTCAAAATAGGAAAAATCGTCGAGGCCAGTTGTAAACAAAATGATGTGTCATGGATTGACATACCATTTTTTCTCTATATATCATGAATATAACTCTTTTTGTTTAGTATAAGGTTTTTTTTTTTTTTTTGGATCCATTTTAGTATAAGGTATTGACTAATGTAAATTTTAAGCCCGCCCCTGATTTTTAGTACACGTGGATGGTAATTGCATACACTTGAAAAAGTTTTTGATGGATATGCGATCAAAAAACCTTAACCTTCACTCTACTTCTTCCTCTGATCCACAGTCACTTTGTGTCTTTGTGAACACAAAACCTTAAAACTTTCACTCTACCTTTTCCTCTGATCCGCAGTCCCATTGGAGGACCGATATGGGCCAGTCCGGTTCTTTTTTTGGAATTTGTGGTACCTCTTTTAGGCCTACAACAATTATCGAGACTGTTAGCTCGCTCCATCGAACATTGAGATATATATATATATATATATATATATATATATATATATATATCTATCTAAACAAAACAGATTTGAAAAAAAAAATAGGAAGATAAAAAATAATTTTAGGATAGTGATAATTTCAAAACTCTTTTTGATTGTGCCAAAACTCCAATGCATAAAAGAGCTTGTATTTTACACATGAGTACAAGCGTTTCATGCACTTGAATTTTGGCAAAATAAAAAAGAGTTTTGGCATTAACACTATCCTAATTTTAAACTCATATAAATCTAAACACAACAATTGCCTTTCTTTTTTTTTTATCCCTTGTGCAAACCTATTTTGTTCATGTAACAATTGATTTTTTTTTTCCTTTTTTGTGTTGAACATGTCAAGATTCATTCGTATAAATGTCGTCCAACACTTACAAGAAGTCCGAAGGCAAAAGATTTTATTACAAAGATAGAAATGAACCGAAACTACTAAAATCTCAACACAAGCATGGCAAATGAACCCTATTGGCCACCAACTCCCAAACACTTTCTGCCAAGGCAAACCAACACTAGCTGTAATCTTGTCTAGATCTAGTAATAGAGAACCCCGAAAGAATATCTAGCTCAAATCCTAAACCAAATCGCACAGATGAAATTGAAGAAATAACACCCCCAACCACCCACAAAAGGGGGCAATCGATCCCATAAAGGGACAAAATCCCACACAGGGGCATAACAAAACAGAAATTAAAATAAAAAAGCCGAAAAAACTATTAAAAAAAAAACTCCTACTAAGGAGGTTGTCACCCACGCCGCCGCTGTTGACTCTGGCGACTTATTCGCCAGAGGAACTTCAGCCGAGCACAACCCGCCACAAACTCCACCAAATCTGACGCTCCAAGGCCAAAAGAAGGGGTGAACTAGAACCCATGAAGAGATCCATATATGGAGGAAGAAGTGAAAATTTTGTAATGGAAGAAGGTGACGAAGACCGGAGAGGGGGGTTTCGAAAAGGAAATGAGTGAGGAGAAGGGAATCGGGGGGGTGAAGGTGGCTTGTGTATGGAGAGAGAAGCGAGTTTTTTTTTTTTTTTTTTGGCTCTTTCCAATGTTAGCTATTGATGTTCAATCAAGTTAATTTACTACTCCCTCCCAATTTATTACTCCCTTTTGGGCGTTTCATTTTTCAATTGATTATATCTTGTAGTTTACATTATTTTACGAGATTTTGAAAACATCGTGTTATAGAACTAATTGAGATCTATCAAACAAGGTCAATGTTGAATATAAAATTCATTACCGGTTTAAAGATCCATTTTGAAAACATTGTTTTCCAGTTAGAATAGAACAACGGATTAAAAATTGGGGACGGAGGGAGTACGTGGTAGATGAAGTTGACGATTCCAAGAAAAATAAATGGTTTGGATCATTATTGTGAGCCCCTAATGGGCCCAAAAAGATCAAAACTGGACCGGATTGGCCCTCAAAAAGAGTAATGCTAGAAACACTAACTAAAGACGCAGGATAGTACATCGTACAAACTTTCCCCTAAAAAATGGAGGCCATCAGTCTACGTTTAGAAGAAAACATTATTTAACAGTCTTGGGGACACCGTCACGTAATACCTCGCGTCTTTATCCACAACAAACTTTCCTGTGTTCACCCCTGAATGGGTAATTCTTTGGAATCCTATTGAGTGTCGGCAGAGCATCTCTCTCCCAAAAGAGGGTTATATTTTTTCCGCACTTCATATTCAATCATAATCAAAGTTGTAGAAGAGAGTCCATCTATTGACTCCCCAAAGCTAATTCACCATACCCATTAAATATTTCCTCGTGCCCAAACTGCCAACAACTTAAAAAGTTTTCCTCAATCTGCTTCATCAAATTCCTTTCTATTTTTCAAGAAAAGAATTTTTCCACACCATTTTCTTATATATATTTATATATATACTCGGAAATTTATCTTGTACTACTGTTCTTTAACATTTTTTTATTTGTTTAATCTTATAAACCCAAAAAAAATTTATAGAGTTCATTTATACGAAAGTGGATATCACTACCCATTTTCTAATGTGTAGTCCTATATACAGATTTATTCAAGATAAATGGTAATGGTTGGATTTGTGAAAGCTTGATTCGGGATGATTTTATTCTTTGCTGACTATTCAAGGTTTTAACTGAGCCGTAGATGTACTCAACTTATACAAAATCGGAGAACAATGTGAAAATCTTTGTGCCGATCTTTTCACTTTGTGTTCCTCACGTGTGTGTGTGTGCGCGCGCACGCGTGTGTTGTGGTTTGACTAATTTTTCAACGCTAAACACTTGACACTGGATTCATAATTAGCAAAACCGGGTATTGATATTTATTTACAGAGAGAGAGAGCACTTCAATTCTATCAATGTGTGCGCGAGCTAAAGCTTATGAAAGTTTTTTGAAAGTAATGACAAAAATTTCATGAAATCAGGCAAAAATTTTCTAAAATTAAAGAACAACAAATTTGGGATAGGGAATTCACTAGAGTGTAAAAATAAAATAATTATAAAAAAAAAAAACCAAATAATCAAAAGGGTATATCATAGCTAGAATATTTCTCGACATAAGCCATCAATTCATAATTGCCTTTTTGTCTAAGGCAAACCAACACTAGCTGTCGGCATAGAATCTTGTCTAGATCTAGTAGTAGAGAACCCCGAAAGAATATCTAGCTCAAATCCTAAACCAAATCGCACAGATGAAATCGAAGAAATAACACCCCCAACCACCCACAAAAGGGGGCAATCGATCCCATAAAGGGACAAAATCCCACACAGGGGCATAACAAAACAGAAATTAAAATAAAAAAAGCCGAAAAAACTATTTAAAAAAAAAAAAACTCCTGCTGAGGAGGTTGTCACCCACGCCGCCGCTGTTGACTCTGGCGACTTATTCGCCGGAGGAACTTCAGCCGAGCACAACCCGCCACAAACTCCACCAAATCTGACGCTCCGAGGCCAAAAGAAGGGGTGAACTAGAACCCATGAAGAGATCCATATATGGAGGAAGAAGTGAAAATTTTGTAATGGAAGAAGGTGACGGAGACCGGAGAGGTGGGGTTTAGAAAAGGAAATGAGTGAGGAGAAGGGAATCGGGGGGGTGAAGGTGGCTCATGTTTGGAGAGAGAAGCGAATTTTTTTTTGGCTTTTTCCAATATTAGCTATTGATGTTCAATCAAGCTAATTTACTACTCCCTCCCAATTTATTACTCCCTTTTGGGCGTTTCATTTTTCAATTGATTATATCTTGTAGTTTACATTGTTTTACGAGATTTTGAAAACATCATGTTATAGAACTAATTGAGATCTATCAAACAAGGTCAATGTTGAATATAAAATTCATTACCGGTTTAAAGATCCATTTTGAAAACATTGTTTTCCAGTTAGAATAGAACAACGGATTAAAAATTGGGGACGGAGGGAGTACGTGGTAGATGAAGTTGACGATTCCAAGATAAATAAATGGTTTGGATCATTATTGTGAGCCCCTTATGGGCCCACAAAGACCAAAACTGGACCGGATTGACCCTCAAAAGAGTAATGCTAGAGACACTAACTAAAGACGTGGGGTATTACAACAACTTAAAAAAGTTTTCCTCCATCTGCTTCATCAAATTCCTTTCTATTTTTCAAGAAAAGAATTTTTCCACACCATTTTCTTATATATATACACTCGGAAATTTATCTTGTACTACTGTTCTTTAGCATTTTTTTTTTATTTGTTTAATCTTATAAACCCAAAAAAAATTATAGAGTTCATTTATACGAAAGTGGATATCACTACCCATTTTCTAATGTGTAGTCCTATATACAGATTTATACAAGATAAATGGTAATGGTTGGATTTGTGAAAGCTTGATTCGGGATGATTTTATTCTTTGCTGACTATTCAAGGTTTGAACTGAGCCGTGGATGTACTCAACTTATACAAAATCGGAGAACAATGTGAAAATCTTTGTGCCGATCTTTTCACTTTGTGTTCTTCACGTGTGTGTGTGTGCGCACGTGTGTTGTGGTTTGACTAATTTTTCAACGCTAAACACTTGACACTGTGGATTCATAATTAGCAAAACCGGGTATTGATATTTATTTACAGAGAGAGAGAGAGAGCGAGCTTCAATTCTTTCAATGTGTGCGCGAGCTAAAGCTTATGAAAGTTTTTTGAAAGTAGTGACAAAAATTTCGACAAAAATTTCATGAAATCAGGCAAAAATTTTCTAAAATTAAAGAACGATAAATTTGGGATGGGAATTCACTTGAATCTAAAAAAAAAAACCATATAATCTTGGGTATATCATAGCTAGAATATTTCTCGACATAAGCCATCAATTCATAATTGCCTTTTTGTCTAAGGATAATATTTATCTAAGCACTTTTTCACGTGTAAACGGCTCATTGGGAACTCCAATAATTGTTCTTCATCTGTAAGGACCGTAACTCCATCTCCCTTAACCTACACTCCCGTCCCAACTTATTGGTTCTTTTGCAGTTTTAATATGTTTTTAAAAAAAATTATATCTTTCAATCTATGATATTTTTAGAGATTTTAAAAAATTTGTATAATATAAGTAGTTAAGATATATCAAATAAGATTCATATTGCACATAAAATAGTAAAATACATTATAGATTGAAAGATATTTATGATTTAAAAACCGCATTGAAATCCGCATAGGACCAACAAATTGGAACGTAAGAGTAATTTATTGTATTAGCTAGTATAATAGTATTTCCTGAGAGTGACACTAGGGTTCCCTTTTCATTTTCTTCACCCTTATGTCAAATGTCCGAAGCCAAAATTTGAAGTTCAGAATGGCAAAACTCAGCTGCATTGTTGGGCCAAATTGGACAATTTTCACATTTGGAAAGAAACAGCTAGTCCCATGAAAGAGCACCTCTCTAGTTCCTCGACTCTCTTTCCTGAACTGACACACCTCCATACGGTATAGTGATGTGCAAATAATAGTCATTAAGGCGGAAAAGCTAGAAGAGTGCATTTCAAACTGAGACAAAGGCATCAGTGAAATATTAGACATTGCTGCATTGGATACAGGTAATACAAGGTTTTGCATCAAATACTAATACATGGTACTGCCAAAAAACAATCAAATACTGGAAACCAAACATATCGTCGTAATAATCTGTTAAGTTGCCGCAAAACTAATGAATGACAGGTTAACAACTTTGCCTCAACAATCAAGTCACAGTCCCAACTCAAATCACATGCACAATCAAATACACGTCTGTTAATATCCCGGGTTTTGTATCAAAATATTTGCAAAGCTTCATATAATAAGCAACTTCCCAAGCGGTAGTGTACACTTTCCCTCTGGATCGTAAAAAATTTTGGTGACTGTCTTCAATGTGGTGATATATTGCTACTCTCAGCGAGGACTTGCTTTCCCCTAATAATATGAACAAGACTGAGACTGAGAAAGAATTCCTTTAAATATACCAAAGACATCATAGCAACTGCACATATTATGTTCATTTAGAGAGGTATCACATACCTGATAAAGCAATAATGACTAATCCCTCAGAAGATCAACCAAATCTGTGGGTTGAAACTATTCTAGCATCTTACGCTATTCTTCTTCAGGAAGTTGAAACTCAAGATCCAGTTTCCTCTTTAGGTGTGATCTGTCAACACTTCAAAGCAGGATCAAACCAACAAAAAAAAAAGTCAATAACTAGCAAGACAGCATACATCACATATTTTAACTCCATGAGGAAAAGAATACTAGAGCTCGCAAACCCGACAACCAATTTCCTTACTTGAACCTTAAATAGCAAATATTAGGCAACAATGCAACATCATTACAACACTTTACGTAGCCAACAGTGATACTTGACCATATAAATAACTAGTTTCTAGCATCATTCCTTGACGAAGATTTCCAAATAGTATAAACAGACAAGAAGCACTAGCAAAATTTCACGCCATTAGGTTACATAGTTTAGAATGTGCACTAGTAGAGGGGCAATGTTGTACATGACCGACCTGCAATGCTCTCTCTCTCTCTCTCTCTCTCTCTCTCTCTCTCTCTCTCTCTCTCTCTCTCTCTCTCTCTCTCTCTAGCCATTAGGTTACATAGTTTAGAATGTGCACTAGTAGAGGGGCAATGTTGTACATGACCGACCTGCAATGCTCTCTCTCTCTCTCTCTCTCTCTCTCTCTCTACCATATAAATAACTAGTTCCCAGCATCATTCCTTGACGAAGATTTCCAAATAGTATGAACAGACCATTAAGTTTCGTAGTTTAGAATGTGCATTAGTACACAGGCAATGTTGTACATGATGAAAGTTATAACACACCACTCTCTCTCTCTCTCTCTCTCTCTCTCTCTCTCACACACACACACACACAAACATACAGAAAATTATTCTAATAAATCTACCCCTCTTCACACTTTTTAGGCAATGTATCCCTAAATGTTGTCTTTTATGATCAAATAGAAAAACGTCTCAAAATGGTAATTGATGCTATGTGTAGATCGCATTTGTCAGGTAGAGCAGTCAAGTACAGCGGGTAGCTTATATTACATTCCGATGTGCCTTTACACACTGGCATCCACTAATATATATGTATAAGTGTGCACTTGTTTGTATATCTGTATATCTTAGCAGTCTATATAAATATATTACAGTATCTAATTCTCCATAGCATAGTTGTCAAATTGCAAATCAAATCAAAAATCGGAATGACCCATTTCCGAATCATGAATCGAATCGTGAATCATAATGATTCGGTCGAAGTTTCAAAAATACTTGAAAAATGTGTCTATGCACTTGCATAATAAAGAAACATTGTAAAATTGACAAACTTAAGCCTAAATTAGCATTTAAGTTCTTTTCGAACATAAATTGATGATTACATGGTCTAATAGGAAAGAGCATATATTTGTACATGAAACTAAATACTATAATAAAATGGATATATGCATATAGATATAAATATTCATTATAAAAATGAAAGCTTGGCTTTGCAACGAATAACAATAAAAGTATGTAGCCTAATAGGTACAAAACTAGTTTATATGGCAAAATTAAGGAAAAACCGATCAAGTGATTTCACATTAGTCGAATGTAATGATTGTGGGAAACCTTGATTCGCTTATATGTTCGTATCTTTTTGCATGAATCGGGAATCGAACCATGAATTGTATGATTCACTATCAATTCTAGATAAACCTTGATTCATCTATAGATTCATACCATTTTTACTTGAATTGTGAATCTTGCGATTCTGACAACTAGCAAAGTTTTCAGAGGTGAAAGCGCAAGGCGAGTCATTTGACCTCTCATGAGGCAAAGCACAAACCTCGAGACGTAAGCCTTTGATTTCTAATTTTCAGTTAATAAATACTTTAAATTACATCCCAAAAAGGGATAATAATAATAATAATAATAATAATAATAATAATAATAATAATAATAATAATAATAATAATGCTACATAGAAATATAAAAACTCCTTTAAACCTACTAATATAGATATGTTTATACACGTATGTAATTTAAAATCACTCACTTTAACAAATAAAACAATTTTTACGTAAAAATAACACACCTTTACCATACATCAGCACTCTTTCCAGCCATTGGGCCCACATGGAGAGAGAAGGACTTGACAATTGCAAGTGATGGTCAAATTGATTCTCAACGAATACCTTTAATTAACCTTATGGCAGTTACCGGAGGTTTTACCTATGTTTCCTAAGGCCGTTGATTGTTAGGGGGAAACAAGGATAAAGATCTCATTGTTATATTGATGAAGGAGGTAGTTATTGAGGTTAGCCTAAGAATGCGGTTCAAATCCTCACAGACAATGCTCCAAATTGTAAGGCGATGGGGTAAATAATTGAAGCACAATATCCTCACATTTATTGGACTCCTTACATAGTGCAAAGTCTAAATCTTGCTTTGAAGAAAAGTTGTGCCGCGAAAAATGTGGGAAGAACTCACTTGTGTATGACAAATGTAGTGGGGTTAGTGTCATCGTTGGTGATGGAATGATCATTAAGAATTTCATGATGAATCAATCAATGAGATTGGAGTTTGTTTCTTTGATTTACTTTTGGTTGCAAAGACTTGCTCTACTTCTATCTATTATGATGCTCAAGAGGTTCAAGCTCATCAAGGGAGGAGCAAGGGGCTTCATGTATGAGGGTGACTTTGTTTCTTCAGTCAATGGTAATTAGTAGTCAATGGAATGCTCATAGGGAGGAGCAAGGGGCTTCATGTATGAGGGTGACTTTGTTGAACAAGGAGAGGTGGGATAAGATAGACTATTCTATCATTTATATAACCTATTTATGACATGCTTAATAAATGTGACATTCCAGTTCAACAAAAAAACAAATGTGACGCAGATAGGTCTACTCTTCACTTGATTTACAATATGTGGGATACAATGATTGAGAAAGTGAAGTATGCCATTCACAAACACGAAAAGCAGCAATTGAAAGATGAGTTTAGAAACTTACAACGTTTTTCATAAAATACTTGTGGATAGATGGAACAAGACCAAAACACCGTTCCATTGCTTGGCTCATGCACTAAACCCAAGATAATTACAACATAATTCACCATTTTCACTTAGTCTTCATACCATTTACCTCTTAATTATTTATGTACTTTGTAGTTTAGGTTGACATATGGCTTCAAGAGGATCCAAAGCGAGCTCCTCCACACAGGATGAGGAGGTTACAAATGAAAGAGAGAGAATGAGAAATCCTTGAAATGAACTTTTGATGATTCAAGGGAGCATACAAAAGGTCCAAAACCGAAACTTCCAAAGGTCGCCGTGTCCACGAGGACATGGCATGGGCATGCATGTCCCATATCTACACTCTTTCTCACAGGCTCACTCTCTCTCCATCCCTCTCTCTTGATGTGTGTGTGTGTGTGTGTATATATATATATAAACACATTGGACGGTTTGGATCGTGAAAATTTGATCCGGAACTATGAGTCCCGGATTCGGGATCCTTGCTGGATTAGGACGGTATATATATGTATATACTGATATATATTCGATGCATATATCTCCATAGACCGTAGTTGTGTGTGTATATCTTACATGTATATATGTGGGTATATACCAGTACATAACAATGTAAATATCTTATATATCAAAAGAAAAGTGTATATATTTATGTATATGACTTGTTACTGAATACATATATAAAATAGGAGTAATTGTTCTAGAGTACAGAAGTGTGGACTTATTGTGTCATTTAGTCCATGTTAAAGTTTTACAAGGTCTAAGGTCCACCAATTTATTTTTTTTAGAATTTAGGCACTTTCAAAGGGTACCCTAGGGTTTAGGTTTTAGGGTGCACTTTCCTATTATAGGGTTTTAGTGGTTTAGGCACTTTCATAGGGTACCCTAGTGTTTTAGGCACTTTCATAGGGTGCCCTAGTGTTTTAGGCACTTTCATAAGGTACCTTGGAATTTTAGACACTTTCATAGGGTACGAACTTTTTTGGCACTTTCATAGATGTAAAAACTTTTTTTGGTAAAAAAAAAAAAAAAAGATGTCAGCGTTAGGACTGGATAGGTTATAAACTTGTTTGGTGGATTAATGGGGTTACAAATTCTTTGCCTAGGATTTTTGAACAAGTTGCCCTATAAAATAATATATATATATATATATATATATATATATATATATATATATATATATATATTTATTTATTTTTGCCAGTCCCCTGCCGAGTAAGTGTCCAGTTTTTTAGAATTCCCATTTTTGTGTCCGTATCCATGTTAGTGTCCGTGCTACATAGTCTGAAGTCCAAACGAATATGGAGAGTGCCAAGTTCTCGACCAAGGAGGGACCATTTGCCTACGTGATTTTATTGAAGATAGATGGAATATGGATCCTCATAGTTAGTGGATTATTCATGGTGCATCCACCCCTAACGCTTTCAAGTTTAGGCGTTGATGGTTTTCATTCAACCTTCATCCTTCATTGAAAAGGAACAAAATGAGCCCCCAACAGGCAGAGGACTTGGTGTATATTCATAGCAACTTCCATCTTTTATTATGGAGAAGCCCACGATATTGTAAAGGGGTGACTAAGATGTGCGATATTGCTGGAGAGCCAAGATGTGCGATATTGCTGGCTCACTTGATGATATTAGGCAGAGGTTTGAATCCCGCACCGTACTGGTTCTGTGAGTTTCTGGTACTTTTACCTCCAGATTCCATTCCGGCATCAATAATGGAGAGTACCAGATTTCCCGGCGAATCTCGACCGAGAGGCGGAACCACTGGTTTCATCCAGTACATTTCGCTGCACTGGTATAGCCCCAAATCGGCCTCTCACTCTCGTTTTTCATCATGAAGTATGACCACGCTGTGTTTCTCTCAAGTCTCATCTCTGGCAACCCTGGTCTCGTTTCCAGCGAATGGCATTAAATCTGAAATGGTAAGGAAGGGAAAGGGGGAGGATTAAGGATTTTGGAGATGAAATGTGAGATTAGTTTGGGATGTAGGTAGATCTGCGCGCACAGATCTCACCCTTTCTTAGAGAAGGAGACGGCATCAGCTTTAAGGGGGGGCATCAACTTTAGCCTTTAAGGGAGACACGTGTAATCTACTACCACAAAGTCCACACAGATATCCTACCACGTTAAACCCAAATCAGCCCTAAAAAAATTTATTCTCAGTTTTTCTATTTTCTTTTCATATTTTTTTCACAGTTTTTTAGGTGTGTATCCATGTCGTATCTGTATCCATGCTTCTTAGCGTGCAACCCTTAACCCGCAAGTGGAGAGATAAACAACGATTCAACACATACAACAACTACCAACCATCAACGACAAACTAAGGAGAAACAACCAATCGACAACATAGTCTTGTCCAAAAGCCTCCAAAAATCTAGCTCTAATAGTCTGATACCATGTTAAAGCATCCAACTCAAAACCAATTGGCAATCAGTGGAGAGGCCGCCTAGGCTTATACGCTAGCTTTGGGAGTTATAATTAACCAATGTGGGACAACTCCAACAATTCCATCTCCGCGTCCGTGATACATAGGATATGACATGCATGCCCCTATATTACTTATCGAAAAGCAAAAATCAAGTTCTAAAATATCAGAGGTTTCTTCGTCAGCACACCCTCTCTCCAAGACCCATCAGGTAGTGGTTCCCTTCAAAAGCAGAATCCAAGCAACTCTCATAGTCACCTAGGTTCAGCCACCAAGCCGCATTCTTCTACTTGAAAATTAATTTCTATGGGCCTCAGCCTCATATTTTCCTTCCAAAATTTACCCAAAACAATATTTCCTTTCAATTTACACATTTTTTTGCTGGTGCCAAGATTCTAATCCATTTCAAACAAAAATTTAGTTTCTACTTAACTAAGGGGGTGTTCCACTAACAAAAAACTACCGAGACAGGTCATTCTCTCACAATACATCACATAAAAAACTGTAAAAAACTAGTTTTTTCAAAAAAAACCACCTTAGTGGAACACCCCCTAAGACATATTTTGATGAAATTGGCTAAAGACCTTACACTGTTACACGGCAGACCAACAGATTATTTTCTTACCTGTTAATTGTAGGCCTGCTAGGTGGTTGGGCTCCAAAGACAGAAAAATCGAGTGACATCGGCACATGTTCGCTCCTTTCACCGTCTGCTGGTTTGATTTCATCTGCATGTTCGTCAACTTTATCAACTTGGTATGTATTTCCATCAATTCCCTCACGATGCGGCATCACTCTCCTTGACTTTCTTGGAGGGGACAATACAGTAGGACCCTCCCACTGATTTAAATCTGAAACCTTTGAATTTAGGGAATCCCTTTTTGGGGGAGGTCTTGGGAGCAAAGCTGGTTCTGTAGGAGGCGGTCCAGATGAGAAGTACCTAAGGGCAAAACAAAAATGAGAGCCAGAAATCTGATATTGGAAATGTAAATGATAAATTTGCATACCTATGCTCTAATGCCTGCTGTGCAGAAATTCTCGCCTTTGGGTCATACATGAACATCTTTGACAAGAGATCTAAAGCATCATCACTAGCCATTGGAAATAATTGACGAAAAGGTTGTCCAGTGACATATTGGTATTCCACGTAGTCTGGTAGGTATTGCATATCAGGCCACTGAGAGGGCTTTGGAGTGCCAAAAGCAGCGAATATTTTCCCCAGTTGATCAATGTCACTATTTCCCTAAAACATATATAAAAGCAAATCAATGACTTAAGAAGAAAAAATGCATGACCTATAGGCACTACTCCACTAAAACTTTAGACCGTGATAGGAGCAGGCCAAATCAATTGATGCAAAAAAAAAAAGGCAAACAAACAAACTATGGGTAGTTTCTCACAGAAACTTTACCAAACAACTAATATGCAAAAACATCATATGCAGAATATTGTATTGATAAGCCTACGATTTTATATAGCACTCAATGGCTTGACGCATCCCAAGGTTTATAAACTTCAACCTTCTATAGCAAACGTAATTATGGATGTGGTATGAACACACCCCAGATTACAGAGATGATATCTCACAGAAAGATCACAAACTATGAGACACTACTATCAGGCTAGTTGCGGGATAAGAATATTTTAGAAACAAAACTCAACAGACATAATTTAGCTAAAAAATGGCAATAGGCTGATGAACACAGGGCGGTTCTGAAGGATAATGATGATGATTGCACCATGTGAAATCTTAAAGGTGAAACACAAGTTGTGAGCGAATTTCCAGCACCAACTCAACAAGATAGAACTAAATAGTAACATAGGAGCGTGTTATTGATTCCTTACGTCACAGAGCATGTTATTGTCATCTTTCCAGGCCCTCAATATCCTATCCTTCAAAAGTAATACAAATGTTTCTATCTCTAGAGGTTAAAGGGTGGTGCCTGCTTTGTAGATCTGTGGTTGTGTTATATTGCATCTTTTTGGACCGCTGGTTCTCCAATTTTTGTACCTTTCTTTTAGATTTAAAAGAGATTCTTGATGCTGATCACACACATAAAAAAAAAGTACCATAAGAACCACTAGGTTGCAGCAGTGAAGAAATGTAAAATATATATAGCAGCAGAGATTCCGGCAAAAGAAGGCAGCAGATGTAAGACAAACAGAGGAGAAAAAGGGGTCGCAGAGGATGAGAAAATGCAGAAACAAGTGAGGAGAGATGCAGAATTAAGAGCAGCATAAGCAAATGAGCAGCACCCCAAAATTTGGCGACTCACAAAATCAGCCTCTCAGTAAAGGAATCAAATTCCTCAATTTCCTCACACCAGGTCCCAGCCTTAAATTTCGGCATACTTGCATGTCACAATCCTAGTATGGTACATTCTAGTCACTTAGGTGATCATGTGAAAAGCATGTGATTAAAAGGCATGCGGCCAACTCCCACATCATAAGCTAGAAATAACCCACCACAACCCCAAAATTGATAGAAAAACACATTACAAAAACTCAAACAAAGCTAAATCACAACTCTATTTTTCACAGCAAGATTCTTAGGTTCCTAAATCTTAATGCTATCCTAGACCTACTTCGAAGCAGAGCTAGAGGATCCTGTTTGTCCCTATTAATAACCATGGAGACTAAAACTCCACACTTCAACTTAGTTGAATTCTTAATGCTTAAGGGCTGCCAATGAAAATTATCAAGCAGAGAAATTCGTACAAAGAAAGGACAAGAAAATAAACAGAACATCATCCCTTCTTGTGTAGGTACATAAGCTATGAAGCACCAACATTCCATACTACTTGTCGTATCCCTGTTGGACACTTACAGCCTCTTTGGATTAAGGGGTTTGGTGAGAAAAGAAAAGAATAGAAAGAAGAATCTCACCACTTGTTTGGAGAAAGAGGTGAGAAATGGTGGGGAATGTGTATAAATGCAAAGCATATTTAGTTCTCACCATTTCTCACCAAAATGATGAGATTTGGTGATAAAGCATTAACCCTTGCATTTGTCAAGAAATCACTGAATCCAAAAAGGACTATTGGGGACGTCCGAGAAAAGTATGGAAATGCCAAGTGACTTGTCCAATAGATCTAATTATTTTCAAATAGGATAGGGCCATCCCATGTGAAGCGAGCTGTGAGCAGCCCCTTGTATAGGATTCCAATCACAACTTGGACACGGATGGAAACATGATAGGGATTAATATACAATGTTGCAAGCTTATTTGGAGGGTATAATATTCCAAAAAGATTTTGACCAAATAAAGCCCTCATGTTACATGTAATATTTTAAATAGAAAACAAAAAAAAAAATTGCACAAAAACTATTAGTTATAGTTATTTCCAAATTGAATGGTCATATGAAATGTAACTAATATATATTCTAATATACACACACACACACACACATATACATATTTTTTTCTGTGTCCCCTACCATGTCCTGTCCCCATTTATTTAGAATGTTTTGTATCCATGTCCATATCCATATCAGCGGTTCTTAGTATACAGGTAATTCAAACATTCAATATTGAAAGTACAGATAGATACAGAGTTGCCTATTTCTATGTTTCCCAAGCATTTCATTTCAACTAAGAATGACTGTTGGATGGAATTCTAGCCAAAAACATTTCACACAACACAAATAAAAATTTGATATACCTGCAGAAAAGGCCGGCGCAGGAGGAGTTCAGCAAATATACAAGCTGCAGCCCAAACATCCACAGCAGGACCATAAGCCTTGGCACCAAACAGCAGCTCAGGCGCCCTATACCATCGAGCAAAAACCTATAAAAGATTAATTGTAGCAGTAAGTTAAGTTGAACTTTAAGGTCATGCAAAGGTACATGCACTAGAGAAACTCATTTTCAAGACAAGAAGAATCTTGCTTAAGATGACATGCAAAGACCAAGTCAAAAAAAAAAAAAAACAATGACAATTACATAAACATGTATGTATAGAATCTATAGATATACATACATGTACGAGTATATATATATATATATATATGGAACACTTCTAGTCCGGTCTTCCCGTTTCCGGACCTCACGATCCAAATATTTTTTTGACGATCCGATCCGTCCAATGTGTTCAGAAGGTGTTTTCAAGGGTACTCGCGAAAAATCTTCAAAAAAAAAATACCGGGAAGGGCTTGATCCAAGCAGTTTTTGCAAAATTTTTATATTTACAGTTTTTGCAAAAACTGCTTGGATCAAATCCTTCCCGGTTTTTTTTTTTGAAGATTTCTCGCGTGGACCCTTGAAAACACCTTTTGAAAACATTGGACGGCTCGGATTTTCCAAAAACAATTTGCAAAACAAAAAAAACACACTTTTTCTTGTTTCCGGGAGGAGTGGACTAGAAGTTTTGGGTATATATATATATATAGGAATACAGTGGCAATCAACTCCAGTTGACACGGATGACTGCTCAATACTCAATAGAATCAATATAGAAGCATACCTGGTGAGTGAACCGACGATCTGGGCTCCCAAATATACGAGCTAAACCAAAATCAGCAAGTTTCAGCTGTCCACGAGATCCTATCAACAAATTGTTTGGTTTCATATCCCTGAGAGGAAAGGCTTTATATATTCAATACATAAGAATGGGAACCGAAGACTTCGAAGAGGATCTAAGGAACCAAAAAAACATACCTATGCAAGACCCATTTCTTGTGGCAGAAAGCGAGTCCCTTCAAAGTCATTTGAAGGTATGATTTTATATCAGCAGGCGAAAGGACAATATTTCTATCCCGAATGACAGCTTCTAGGTCCGTCTCCATGAACTCGAACACAAGATGCAAGTTCCCTTTATGCGGGAATGCATCTATCAGCTCGATTATATTGGGATCCTTCAGCTCCTTCAGCAATTTAATCTCTCTCAGTGCTGTGAAATTGACTCCTTCCTTCTGTTTTCCAAGCCGGATTTTCTTAATTGCAACTGTTTGCCCCGTCTACACAAATCACACACCACATTACTTCAATTGCTTTTTTATCTAAACAAAAATTAAAACAAGAAACTGCTATGACAGTAAATAGTATCAAAAGGTTACTAAGGTGAAACCAACAGGTGCAGAACTGATATCCAATCTATAGCAATTACAAAAACAGGAAGAACCAACAAGGACGTTCGACATTCATTAAGTTTTATAAAGACATTAGGTTGACAACCTCTCTAAAAGAGAAAAAATTCAATCTCTGGCATAATATAAAATCTTCATACCAATGAAACCCTAGAAAAATAAATGCCACTTCCCTACGCAAGTACTGATATATGCAGCTTAGCTGCTGATAATGGCCTAGTTTGGAGCAGCTTTAATTGGTTCAGAATATAATCCCCAAATATGCATATAATAAAAGTAAAAAGAAAAAAAAAATAGATGATTCTTTTTCCCTCGAAACTGAAACCCTAGAAAGAAAGATGCACCTTGGTGTCGATGGCTTTATACACGACTCCATAAGTGCCTTCGCCAAGGACTTCACGCTTCAGGTACCGATCGGCGACCTTCTTTGACAGTAAGTGATCTACTTCAGACATTACCCTTTTGTCGCAAAAACTTTTGTTGTTTCGATCAACTAGAGCTGTGTATTTTGATTAATTAACAGATTCAAAACAATGGAAGACTCGTTGGGGTATGAGGGAAAATCGTAGGACCTCCATGGATTGAGAGAGAGTGTGTGTACGTGTGTCACTGTATCTGTAAGGGGCGAGGTCTAACGCCGATGGGTAGTGATGAGGAAGAAAGAAAGCAAACGGCTATTTCTCTTGGCCCCTGGGTCGCTGTTGGACTTGTATCCGTTTTTCGGAGCTGGGACCGTGCTTCTGTGTATTTTCAATTTTTATTTTAAGATTACCCTCCGTCTCATATTTTTTGCACCTTTTTGTGGAAGTGTACATTTTGCGTAATAATATATTTATGAGAATTATTTTTTAAAACACTTCATATCAATTTTTTCTAGTCAATGAGATCTTTAAATTTGTATAAAAATTTTTGAAAAAATAAATAAATAATAATACATTAGATTTTACGTGCAAAATGTACGAAAACCTAAAAAGGTTAAGCAATTTGGGTCGGATGGAGTAGTTAGAATGTATTTTAAATGGGATAGAATGTGTGAAAGAAATGTGCATAATATATTTTAACCCTAAAAGGGCAAGCAATTTGGGACGGAGGGGTAGTTAGAATGTATTTTAAATGGGGTAGAGTGTGCGGGAGAAATGTGCATAATATATTTTGCAATAAATAGTGTTTGGAAGATATATGCATAATATATTTTGTAAGTCTTTTTGTTAATCGAAATAGGAAAAATGAAAAATGAGAAGTCAAAAAGTTCCTCCAGCCTACTTTTGACTTCTCCTTTCCATTGTCAAAAAATTAAAACACATTTTCACATACTGCATTTTCTATTTTCCAGCCAAATAAATAAAACTAAGTAGTAATACAAAAATGAAAAATAAAAAAAGAAGCATCCACGTAAGTTGAGCATAAAAATGTATTGAAGGCTCCAACACATTCCTTTGGTGCACATTTCAATGGCTGAGGTTTCTGACATGCGATCTTTGCAATTGTGGCTCAAGTTTCTCCATCTATTGATGTAGTCAATGACTGACTCACCCTTCTTGTTGATGAGTGTTGCTAAGTTCAGTCATGTTGACAATGCGCTGTGTGCTGAAAAACCTTTTGAGGAAATCCCGCTGCAATTGGTCCCAACTATCTATGGAATTTGGCTCCAATTCTATGTACCAGTCAAAAGCATAACATTTTAATGACCGAACAAATTGTTTGACGAACAAATCTCCATTTGTTCCAGCACAACTACATGTCTCCACGAAGTGTGCAACATGTTGTTTGGGATTGTCCATTCCATCGAATTGCAGAAATTTTGGAGGGCTGATAATTTTCTGCCATCTTCAGTTGTTCTATCCTCCGCGTGTATGGCTTAGTGTATGATCGAAAGATTTGAGAATTGCTCGCATCCTTTTTAGCAATTGCCCCCATGATGAATTCTTTCAATTGAGCAACAGGAATCAATCCATTATTGGAGACTTGAATTTCATTACTTGAAGTTTGTTGAGACTTTGAGTCCTTTGTGTGAAACACCTTCACGTGAAACTATGAAAATTTCTTCTGGAGTAGCTTCTAGCGAGTTTTTGAGAACTTCTTCTTAAGTAGCTTCAGATGAAGTTTTGAGAACTTCATGCGGAGTTTCTTTAGTAACAGATTCAGATGAATTTTTCGCGTTACACCTTGACGTTCTCACTTGATTCACCTTATCTAAAAGCTCTTTAAGTTGAGTGTCTTGTTGTTGATCATACTTAATAAGCTTTTCAACAGTCTTGGTCAACGACGCAATTTGTTCCTCAAGGGTAGACGATTGCACCATCATGACTGGCATGACTTCATCATCTGGACAGCCAGTAGACTTGAAGTGTAGATCTTCACAAGGAGCAGGAGGTACATATTTGTTGCTTTTCGTCGACCTTTGGAAGATGGATGGTTGCATGAGCACTTGTTCGACTTCTTTTGCCCCAACATGCTTGAGAAGATCCACGATTTGCTTGGTGTCATGGAAGATGCACTCTTATTTTCCTTAGACATATTTGATAATGTGTAAGTTTCAAATTTGATTTGGAAAGAGAAGAGATGAGAGGCAGAGATTGTCCCACTGGGCGTGCCAAAATTTGTATATCACACAAATTTCGAGTCTGTGAAAAAAGACAAAAATATGTTGACCAAAACGATGATTTTATTGATTCGAGAAATTAGGGTTACAATATCTGTAGTAATTTCTGATGAAAGAAATAATCCTCTGATTCTTCTCTTCTAATGTTGAAACGAGGGCTTGAAGCTTGATCCCGAATCAAAAGGCAGAATCTTCTCCGTAGGGATGGCCATCTCGGCCGACCCGCCCCTATCCAACCCGTCCCCTACCCATTCGGGGAGGGGATTCGGGGATTGGGTAGGGATGGTATTGTTAGTTCCCTACCCGATCCCCGTTCCCTGCCCCTCCCCGCATCCCCGTTTATATATATATATTTATTTATTTATTATATTATAAGTTCTTAAAATTTATTTTCCACAACCCCGGCCCCTCTGTCCAGTGTCTTGTGTACAAAGTCATATTAACCCTTACCCAATTCTCAAGGTTAGTAATAATGCACATTGGTGCGCAAAAAATTTAATAGCGCAAAATCAAGTGAAGCAGAACTGGCCCAGAAAAACCCTTAGCCGATTCCTTAATTGGGTTTGTGTCTATTTGGTTGGCCTTTTTATGAAACCATTTTATGCATAGACTTGTTAAAACCATTCTTGTGTGTTGCAAATGCATATTACATATTGAATTTAATGCATAATGGGAACCAAATTGCACGGATGAAATGGAATTTTGGGCGTGGGGGTTGAATTTAATGGGTAATGGCATGGACTAGTGCATGAATTTTTGGATCCCCGAATCCCCGTGGGGATCCCCATTCCCCACATCGGGGCTGGGATGGAGGTCAAAATAAAATCCCCAGTGGGGATCGGGGAGGGGATGGGGATTGATATAGGTTCGGGGATCGGGGATGGAGGTAATGGTATCCACCCCCTACCCTCCCCATGCCCATCCCTACTTCTCCGTGATTTGTGGAAAAGATTGATGATGTAGCTTGAATGTTCTTCAGAGCTTTTAGGCTTTAACTTGAATAACCTCCTTGCTTGATGTAGACTTGAAGAGTTCTGAACGACTTTTGGATGCTTGAATCTTCAGAGCTCTGCTTGCTGATGAAAGCTTCAGTGTGTTGATGACTTCAAGGAATTCTGAAAGGCTTTAGAGCTTTGATCTTCAAAGCTTGGAGCTTGAATGTCTGAATGTTCTTTGGAGCTCTTAGGCTTTGATCGAAGAACTGTCTTGTTTGATGTGGATTCGGAGAATCCTGAAGGGCTTTAGAGGCTTGATCTTCAGAGTTCTTGAGCTTGAATGCTTGAAGACTTGAAGAAATTTTGAAGGGTTTTGAAGCTTGATCTTCAGAATTGTTGAAGCTTCAATGTCTAGATTTCCAATTTCAAGGAATTTTGAAGGGCTTTAAGGCCTAATCTTCAAAGTTCTCGAGCTTGGACGTCTGTATCTGACTTTAATGTCTTGATCACTTCAAGGAGTTCTGATGGGCTTTGAGGCTTGATCTTCAGAGCTCTTGAGCTTGAATGTCTAGATCCCCAAGGATATGAGAGAGAGCACCTCTATTTATTGGGATGTAAGATGGAGAGTTATGGCAAGACTACAATTCTTTCCATACTCTTCTCTCTAATTATTTCCTTATTTGATTTAAAGGAAAATAATTAAAACTTAATAAATATCTTTCTTCTTATTTATTTTAAGAAAGATAATTATATATGAAAAGATATATAATTTATTTCACCTAGTGGCACAATTTGATTGGCTAGACTTGATAAATTAATAATCGCATCATTTTGACACGTGGCTCCATTTAATTGGTCTTCACATATATCTTTGACTTTTGACTTGTAAACACGTGGCATCATTTGATTCGTCATTTATCGCGCATAGTCTTTTGACCTACAGACACTTTGCAGCATTTAATTGGCTCGTCCGTAAAAGTTTGACATTGACTTGTGACACTTGGCAACATTTAATTAGCCAATTTATGTGCCCTAGCAACATGTGGCAGCTTGTGATAGACCATAAATTTTAGGTGTATACAAGGACTTGATTCTATATCTCTATGGTGCTCAATAAAGCATTCAATGGTGAAATAAAATAAAAAATTCAACTTCACTGAAGGCTGAAACTTCTATGTCTATGTGTAGCAGTGTTAGCATATTAAAACGCAATTTAGGGCTTGACTCTTCCTCTTCATCTTCTAGTATCAAGAATCTGTCTCTCCCCCTTCCTATGTTCAAAAGCTTATTGGACACCAACCATACTTCAACAATCCATAATTTTGTGTTAATCACTCACTTTCTCCCTTTCTTCATCCCATTTACCCTATGTTTCCCAAAACACGACACGTTTGATATTGTTCCGAGTACATACCCCCAAATAATTTTCTTGACACTATTCGCTTTCCAAGAAAAAAACACAGAGAAATTCTTGGTAGCTTCAAAGCATTTCTACTTATCGAACTACGACAATGGGAAGGGTCTTTCTTATCAAAATTCAGAATCAGCCAAAAAACATTCAAGAAACATGGAGATAGGGCAACAACCAAAAATCTTAACAAAAGAAAGAGACCCACCTCTCAAACGAAAAAATCGAGAACAACCCATGTAAAGAACTGATCCACACACACACACACATAGACTGGAGATGGCGTTAGGGATGGCAACGGGGCGGGTTTTGATGATCCCTGCCCCGACCCTAAAATTCCCTAATCCACCCCTAACCTGCCCCTAACCCGACCGGGTAATTTATGGGTACCCCCGCCCTTGACCCTATCGGGTATCGGGTTTACCCGCCCCGCCCCGCCCCGCCCCGCCCCTATTTTTTCCACACATTAGTTAAGTATATTTTAAACTCCAATTAGTGAGTACAAATGATAAAATTCACAAAATAACTTTTACAACTTAACCAAAATCCACTATCTAATGTTGTATTTTAGGTGTAAAAGTAAAATTATAAGAATATAAATAAAATTTAATGCATATAAGTGAGAAGATATAATTTGATATATACATATAAGAGTATAAATGTAGTTATACATATATATGTATGTCGGGGCGGGTAATATCGGGGTGGGGTGACCATACCCTTACCCTAACCTTAGTTGGTTTTTCAAAATTACCCCCTGCCCCTACCTGTTACCCAAAAAAATCGTAAAAAACCCTACCCTATCGGGGCGGGGTAGGGCGGGTTAAGAGCGGGGCGGGTTGAATTGACATCCCTTGATGGTGTTGGGGAAAGAGTTTCAGAGATTTTGATCTCCGTCGATTTGGAACAGCGTTGGAAGAAGAGGCGTGGGCAAGTTTGGAATTAAAGAGGCAAGGGTATTGAGCGTATTATAAGTAAGGGGGAGCTACTTAATATTTTGTTCCTTACTTTTTCCTAGGTCTTAAATTTTGCAGTGCCCCTTATTTTGGTTATTAAACAAACTTATTTTATTTTTACTTATGTCTTGTTCTTGAATGAATTTTATCTCATAAAATCTAGTTTTGATAACTCAACGGATTTTAGCAAAATTAGATTTTATGAACACTAGATTTTATCTCACAAAATCATTTACAAAACACCTTTTATCAACCCTACATTTAATCCATTGGGAAAACAATGTCATTTTATCACACCTTTAAACAAAACTACATTTTATCAAAATTAAATTTTATCGCATAAAATCTATTCAAGAACAAAGCCTTAACCTATTCAGTTTTAAGTGCTGAATAGGGTTATCAAACAAGGCAAGCCCATGGATCTGCGAGTCCAAGGATTAAGGTGGATTACCAATACCTATTCTTATTCTCAGGGGACATGATGGTATGATCAATCCAATCCAGAGTCTCTCCAATGCAATGACAAAAGTGCCCATGACTTTCTCCTGTAATGCCTAAAATGCCCTTGATTGTATATTTTTACACACTTGCACATAAAACAAATCCTAGCGTCGATGAAGGAGAAAGACAACTACCGGCAAATAATATACGCATGCCAATGGATCATACTCTTGTGGAAAAAAAGAAAAAAAAAAGGATCATACTCTTCAAAGCCAGTTATAGGGACCAAACCCATACTCTTTTTCTCTTCTTAAAAAAAGGTCAAACTCTTTTGCGTGACTATCTAACTAGCAACGACAACACGGGATTTTCACATAAGTTTATTAACATGTAAAATGTTAAAAAAAAAAAATTGCCTTTAATTAATTCAGTTATCATTCTTTAATGGAAATAACCCACATTTCCAAACTTATATACTGTGCATGTAATCAAGAATCCATAGTTATCTCCACTGTACTGTATTTGTAATCAAGAATCCACAGCTATCACCACTAGTAGCCACCAACCACTCTGCATTCTTAATTAACTAAGATAAACATAGTATTACAGAATAATTTTTCGTGAGAAATCTTTTGCATTTGCCTAGTGTCTCTTACTTTCACTCCCCAATTGATACATAAAAATGAAATATTAATCTTTTTAAAAGCAGAATTAGAATAAAAAGTCACGAGCAACAAATAGATAAGGTTAATCTCAAAACCGTGGAATCTGGTTATCATTTTCAAAATTCAAAAATACCCAAATGGAATTCACATACTATGAGAAAAAGATCGACTCCCTCCGTCTATTTTCATTGTCAAGAATTCTATTTTAAGTTGTCCCTTAATAAGTGTTTGTTTTGAAAAGTTAAGGGGTAAAAGTTTGTACAATTATTATTTTGTCGTTTTGAAAAAATAAGGAGTAAAAGTTTGTACAAATGTAAGAGAGTAAAATTCGTAGGGTATGTGAATCAACAGATTAGTGACTAGGGATGAGAATAATGAATATTTAGTTTGAGGGACTAAAAGAGAATCTGAGGACTGGTGAAGAATAAAACAAAACAGTAGGAAAGACCATTGGCAGGAATTCGTCACCCAATTAGAGCAAGAATCAAGAGCAACTTCTCTCTAGAAAGGAAGTTTCTCTCTCTAGAATTGCTCTCGAAGTTCATCTAATCGTTCATTATCCTCGGCCTTAATCAGATTAGTCTTGATTTACGTACCCAACTAATTTCACTCTCTTATAAGTAAAGATTTAGTAATATATTAAAGTGTAGGATAATTTTGAAAAATGGAAGTAAAAATTAATGTGAAAGGTGTAATGATGATGTCTTTATAATAAGTTAAATTTACAAAACAACTTTCTTAAAAAAGGATGGAGGGAGTATATAATTTGTTTTTTTTTTATGTACTAAAAAATAAATCAGCTAACTTTTTAGGTCAAAACACACTTTAATGAGTAAATTGATGCCGAATAGGGATGACAATTTCCCCAAACCCAATGGATACCCGCCCCGCCCCCGACTATTTGGAGGTGGATATTATTCCATTTTTTGTCCAATAGGAGCGAGTATGGTAGAACTTAAAAAATCTCCAGTTGAAAATGGAGCGGGTATAATTTTGTGATACCCGTCTCCAAATACCCGTTCCTGTCCCGTTTCAAATTGTATACATATTTTTATGAATGTATGTATGTGTGTGTGTATGTGTGTATATAAGTATGCTAATTGGTATAATTTATGTATATTGTTCCGAATTAAAACTGTAAATGGTTAAGTTTTAAAAAAAATTTAATGATGGTAGTTTTTAAAATTTTATATAACCTTGGTAGACTATTACTCCCTTCATTCCCATTTGCTTGTCATCTACGAAAAGTCGTGTCATTTTTCAAATAAAAAAATATAGTGTTTTCGTGTATCATTTTTCAAATTTTTTACACCGAATTAAAGTACGCATCGTAAAAAATGATACACGAAAGCACTTAATTTTTTATTTGAAAAGAGACAAGAGAGAGAGAGTAGAACAAGCAAATGGGAACAGAGGGAGTATTTCTTTGCAACTTTCTATTCTATTTTGTTTTAAATGGTTACTTTTGTTAGTATAAAACACATAAATTAGATCTTATCCTTTTTTTTTTCAACTAGTTTGGATATGGATTTACCCGAATATATCCGATCTCCAAGTGGATGCGGGTATTATGGATTGTCCATTATCCTTTTTGGGTATGGAGGTGGGGATGGAGAAGAACTTCCCAATTGGGAATCGGGTGTAGAATAGAGTCCTTTAATCCATACCCTTTTAATATCCCAAATTTTCAAAAAATAAAATTTGTGATATTTGTAAATATTAATTTTCCTAATTTAATTTTACCCAATTTTGACTTTAGTTGACCATTAGCGGGTCTCTTATTTAGTTATTTATTTATTTATTTTTCCCTTTAGACGAGTTAGTGCTCGAGTTGCACATAATGATTTCAACCGGCTTGTCACCAGTGGGTCGGACGAACGGCCAGAATAATGTGCGTAATGCGGAGGATGATTTTGAGCTACACAGATGACACTAGCACGACTACTACAGTTATGGGATCCGAGTCAACCAGATATGGTCACCTGACGAGCGCATCGTAATGTGTGTTCTACTTTCAAGATTTTTCCAAACGATTCTGGGCACACGGTGACGTTGCCCACGATTTTCCAAGTTCGTAAGAATATATTGATAATTTTCTGAGACCGAAATCCGGACGGTTAGGAACAAGACCGCCGAGTAAATTGAATGCGTGATTGTGCATACATCAGCGTGCAGCGAGGCCCCTCCAAACTACTCCCACACTCCACCAACCACACTTCCCTCCACCACTCATCCCACCTACTCTCACACTCCACATAACACTCCCCTCCGCCACTCATCCCACCTACCACCACCCTACTTCCTCTACATAAACCATCACCCATTCCGCTTTAAAACTTTGGCAGAAAAGAGGGAGAGATTGAGAAATTCTAGAAAAAGAGGAAGAAAGGAAGAGAAGAAAAGAAAAAGAGGAGAGAGGTCACCACCATGTTTTCCCATTCTCGTCAGAATGCGCATCCATTTTCATGGCCAATTTTGCTCCTAGGTAAAGTCGTTTTTAGGCTTAGGTTTCTAAACAAAGTTGTAGAGGGTGTCGAGTACTTCAATTTCGGTATAAGAATCATCCAAATCGGTTGAGTTTTGAGTGAATTATAACCATCCAAAATTTAGTAAAAAAATCGGGGTCGTTACAACCCTACCCATTGTCATCCCTAATGCCGATTTGCTTGTAGAGTCCCAAGATTATAATTTGTTGCTGCCTTCAAGAATCTTTATTGCTTCATCCATGCTATGTATTTATAAAGCCGTGCATATGTGCGGTGTGTATGCCGTGTATGGGTGTAAGAAAAGAGGGAAGAAAAATAGTGAAAACTACTGTAGTGTGTGAGTTGAGAGAAATTGTGTGAGAATATTGGGGAGTGGGTGAGAGATAAAAATACATATGAACGTCGTGGGCTTAAGTTTTGGTATTTTATCTCATTGTAACTCATCTAATATAGTGAAAAGTATTATTTTTCTTGTGGACATATCCAATTTTGAGAAATCATGTAAAATTGTTTGTATTCCTTATTTCAGTTTATTTGTGCGTGTGAATGTGTTTGTTGAATCGATGCATAACAGAGGTACTGAGAAAGTACAAGTCTACCCATCCATATGTGAAGCTGATGCGTTGCAGCAACTCCTCTCGTCCTCTCCGATTTGCATTTTTTGGCTCATTCTGGACTCACATGGTCCAAAATTAAGGACCAGAAAAAAAAAACAAACTAAGGCCTAGTTTTTCAAAAAAAAATTAAAAATTCATTTGTTAAAATCAGCTATGATTTTAGCAAATGAGTTTAGAAGTGCTATAATCATAGTATTTCAAATCAAAAAATTAAGTGTTTTCATGTATTATTTTTTGAATTTTTTACACCAAATTAAAATACACGAGGAGTACTTTAATTTGGTGAGAAAATAAAATAAAAAAACAATACACGGAACCACTTCATTTTTTTATTTCAAAATCATGATTTTAGCACTGCTGAACTCATTTGCTAAAATCAGTAGTTGATTTAGCAACTGAGGTGCTAATTTTTTTTGAAAAACTAGGCATAAAGAGGACGGGGGTGCAGAGGAGATCTGGAGAGGAGCTGGTTCCAAATAGGAAAATCAAATCAAATGAAAAAAAAAAATGCAATCCCCCTAAAAGTGGATTGCTTGAGACTCTCTATTATTGCCAACTGCCGAGATTAATGCCGAGTTTTCCATTTATTAAAACGGAAATCTCATAAGATGAAGCTCGTGATTTTAGGAAATGAGGAAATCATTTGTTTAAAATCAAATCATTTCTTGGTCTAGAGGAGGGCCCAAAGATACAAAAAGAAATTTGGGTACTAGGTGGATACCATGTGAGAGTGCTCACATGGTGTTCTTTCAACCCGTCAAATCGTCTAAAAGTGTATTTGATGATTGAGATTAAAACACCCTTTTTTCTCACTCTCTCTCTCCTCTTTCTCTTTCCAATTCTGAACCTAAAATGGTATTCTTTCAGCCCATCAACTCGTCCAAAAGTATATTTGATGATCGAGATTAAAACACCTTTTTTGCTCACTCTCTCTCTATCTCTCCTCTATCTCTTTCCAAATCTGAATTGCCCAAAGCTAAAACGGCATAGATGCACGTGGTACCCTCCTGCGCATAAACTGTAAGGCATATGACCGGTATAGAAAACCGTGATGGCAGATAAATACTGTAATACTAGTACGTAGATTGTTGGCTTTCTCTGTTCTTCATTGTACTATCTACTTCGAATTTCTTGCGGCTTATGAGGAGAAGCTTAAGCTTAGGGGTTGTTTCTCTAATTAAACTCAATAATCTTAACCGATCACATTCCGTTTTCCCATTACTAGAACTTTTCAGCCACGAATACCGCCACCTCTACAACACTTCCAATGGCGGCTCCACAAGCAACAGCGACACGGCTTCACTCACTAACGCCCTCACCCTCTCAGCCAACTCAAAATCCTTTACGCTCGGAACCCAAATCCATGGCCGTATTGTCAAGTTGGGATTTTCAAGTCACACCTTCACCCAAAACAATGTTATCAAAATGTACTCGCGGTGCGGAGTTTTCGGTGATGGGCTTAAGGTGTTCGATGATATGCCTGAGAGAAACCTTGTTTCTTGGACTCTAATTATTTCGGGTGCGGTTCATAATGGTGAGTGTGATATGGCCCTGGATGTCTACTTGAACATGACAAGAACTGGGTTGATGCCCAATGAGTTCTCGCTTTGCAGCGTTGTGAAGGCGTGCACGGAGATGAGAGCTGATATGTTGGGATTGTGTGTGCACAGTTTTTCTTTGAAAGTTGGGATGGAGAAGAACCCATTTGTGGGCAGTTCAATTTTGCACATGTATGCCAAGTTTGGATTCATCAAGGCGGCCAAGTTGGTTTTCGAGGGTATGGATAGTCATGAAGTTGGTTGTTGGAATGCCATGGTTGGAGGATATGCACAATGTGGCCTTGGCCTTGATGCCATAAGCACTGTATCTTTGATGCACCGTAGAGGAATATTTATGGATGACTTCACCTTTATTAATGCTCTTATGGGTTGTTTGATTACGAGTGATCTAGATTTTGGAAGACAAATTCATGGACTAATTGTTCAGAGTGAGATAGAACTGAGCACTTCAGTGAACAATGCTCTCATGGATATGTACTTCAAAAATGCTGAGAAGGGCCTAGCTTTGAAGATCTTCAATGCCATGCAAGAAAGAGACGTGGTCTCATGGAATACTGTATTTGCCGGTATTTCTCAAGATGTAGATGTGAGGGAAGTGGCACGTTTGTTCCATAGTTTCATGTTCACAAGCTTGAAACCCAGTCATCTTACTTTCTCAATCTTGTTTAGGCTATGCAGTGAGGTCCCTGAGCTCAATCTGGGTCTTCAGTTCTTTTCTCTTGCTTTTCATTTCGGATTTTATGGTGAAGCCGATGTTGTCAATTCGCTAATTAATATGTTCTTTAGATGTGGAGCCATAGAGATGGCGCGTTTGGTATTTAATAGTGTGCCTTTAAAGCACATAAATAGTTGGAATGAAATGATCTCTGGCTACAATTTGAGCTGTGATACTGAAGCTGTAAAGATATTTTCTGAGTTGTGGAATTTGGGAACTGAAGCAAATGAGTGCACGTTCTCTTGTGCTTTAGAAGCTTGTTTTAATGCTAGAAGTCCACAAATTTACATGCAAATTCATGGGCTAACTGTCAAATCTGGTTTTGCCTCCCATGGGTATGTTTGTAGCTCCTTAATTAAAGGATACTTCAAGTTTGGGCTCTTGGATGAGGTGTTTAGATTTTCATTCAATGTTGATAAATTAGATATGGTATCTTGGAGTACTATGATATCTGCATTTGCAAATCAAGGATATATCTCTGAAGCTATCAAATCTATCAATTGTCTAAAAGAATATGGTGGGGAGCCTGATGAGTTTATCCTGGGCAGCATTTTACATGGTTGTGCAAGAATTGCATCTCATCACCATACTAAATCCATTCATTCTCTAGCTATCAAAACACGTTACGAGGCAAATGCATTTGTTGCCAGTTCACTCATTGATGCTTATGCTAAACTTGGGGACATCGACAGTGCAAGGCTGGCTTTTGATCGGTCATCTAAATCTAATGATGTGGTTCTCACCAATACTATGATCACTGCTTATGCGCATCATGGTCTAATTTCAGAAGCAATGGAGCTATTTGAAAAGATGAAGCTGGCTGACATAAAGCCCAGCCAAGCCACTTTTGTGTCGATTATATCGGCCTGTAGTCATATGGGTCTTGTTGATCAAGGCCATGCTTTGTTCAAATCAATGACCTTAGATTATGGAATGGAACCTTCACCAGATAGTTATGGTAGCATAGTTGATTTGTTATCAAGAAATGGACTCCTCCGACATGCTAGACACATAATTGAGGCTATGCCATTTAAACCTTGGCCAGCAATTTGGAGATCCTTTCTTAACGGTTGCAGAATACACGGAGACAGAGAGTTGGGAGAATGGGCTGCTAGGAAGCTATGCTTGTTGGTTCCGCAAAATGATGCAGCTTATATCTTGTTGTCAAAGGTTTATTCGGAAAATGGTAATTGGGAAGGTGCTGCAAAGGTAGGGATGGAAATGATGCAAAAAGGAATTCGAAAAGATTCGGGTTGTAGTTGGGTTGAGATATAGTGGAAATTTAGTAGGTGTGGACTCAGAAACCCTTAGACTTAGTTCAAATGAGCTGCTTTAAGTAAAGGTGCACTTTCTCTCCATGATGGTAAGGGGTGATGAGTTTGACTGGATTAATAATGAAAGGATATGAAATGTAATTTACATTAGCAGGGATGAGATAAACAATACTACATATTACATGGCATTGCATGTAAGTTTTCGTGTTCTTTTTTCAGATTTCATTTCTGTAGGATATTCAATCTTAACCGCAAGAGTTTCAACTAAGAGTCTAAGATGGAGTAAAACTGCCCAATGGTGCCACACTAAAGTGAGGATTAATTGTGGCAGTTGCTCAGGAAAAGCCGAAGCACATTGCCAGAAAAACTTTGCAATGCATTTTGTGGGGTCAGCCCTATGGCAAGAGACACTGAAGAAAAGAGTGAGAAGATGCAAGCACGGACACAGGATAGACAATACAAGTTCCAAGAAACATAAGAAGATTGTGGAAGCTATGAGCCTATCAGTTGTTTACCAAAAGGTTTCATAATGAATCAGCCTAATGTCGAAGTGGCTGCTGTAATTTCAAAGGAGCGTATGAACGCACTTGATCCATTAGTTTCTCATTAAAAGGGGCAACACGATCTAAAAGGAAGGGGTCAACTAGAGAGAAAGCTGCTCAGGAAAAAAGAAAAGAAAAGGAGTAAGCAGAAGACAAAGACCTCTACGAGTCAGAAAATATAGGCAAGGTGTGTGAGCCTCCAGAAATTGTGGAAAATGTAGAAACCCTGGTTGGACTAAGATCTCTTCTTTTTTTTTCTTTTTTTCTTTTTCCTTCAATTTGTTTTAATTTTCTCTCATGATTAATGACTCACTTGTCGTATTTTTATTTGTTGTAGGCCAATGAGTTTGGAAATGCATGCAGTATAACTCCTGGTAGGAACTCTGTTGCATTGGAAATGCAGGAGAGTTATAATAAAATGTAAGCAGCAATGTTTTGTCTATTAGAAGAATGTCAGCACTATGTTTGAAGTAACCTAACTAGAAAACAATGATTTTCATTATTTAGGACTGAAATGCATCAACCACCAAAAAACTAGGAGTCAATAATTATGTGGCCACAACATTAAAAAATGATAGAGCCAGGAAGTTATACCCGTATGATACTTGGAATGGATATCAGGTCGGTCCCCTCTCACAGTAACAATACTCAGTTATGCACTTTCATTGCCTAGTTATTTGGTTCTGGTCATATTTTTGTGTTTTGTGATTTACACGATCATCTTCTTTCTTTCTTTCTTTCTTTCTTTTTTTTCTTTTTTTTTTCAGAGACATCAACATTCATCATGGAGATCATGTTATGGTTTGGCAACCAGCAGTTGTGCAATCGTCGGAAGCTCGAGGGAAATAAAAAAATTACTGTTGAATTTGAACTGCCTTATGTTGTATTTTTAATCTGCATTCTGTGATTATGGACTGGCCATTTGCTCTAGTCACTGCAACATAAATGGCCCTTCCCAGCATCTGTCTCTACGTAGAGCCATCCTTTAAATTAGAGCCATGGCTCTTTTTGGAGTACACAAAGAGAAAGGAGAGATGACGATTCATGAGGGTTTGGATGAGCTTAGAACAGCTTGCCATTGCTTTATCTGGTGGTTCTCTCATTGGCTTGATGGGGTATCAATACTTTCCTTTTTCCATGTTTATTTGTTCCTTTTTCTTTTATGTGATCTTATGATTCTGATTTAAATTTCTGGTGGAAATCAAGAAACTTTGTGAAGCTCCTGATATTAAGACTGTTGATTGGGCTAATTGTGGATATTTTGGGCCGATGAGCATGTTGTGGTTAGAAGTCATGCCGATACCAATTATAAGCTGCCAAAGGATTAATTTAACTTTGGCAAGCCAAATTTTCTTGTAGCCCTATGCAGCCTCTGCATTACTCCACCTTCATATCCCTGGATCTAGATAAACAGAGAGGCTGGGATGTTTCTTGGTCACGTATTTTTGTCCATTCAATTTAGTTTATCCACAAGGCAGGTGCTTTGGTAATGTTTATAACACTACTGATACTGTTTGGTGCAGGGCATGTGGCAGCAAAATTAGACAAAACGTGCTATGAGTATTGCTTGGCCCTGTGCGTTCGCACTGATGTTGAATCGTGCGTCCTCAATTGTCCCCACGAGTGTGGTGCTCGCACATCTTCAGCTGGACAGTATTACCTCTCTCTCTCTCTCTCTCTCTCTCTCTCTCTCTCTCGGCGTACATTTATTTGCTCGTTCAAAAATCATACTCTTGATATCTAAATAATTTAAAATGATGCGGGGAAGTTCATTGAATCATTCTGGGTTTTATTTGGCCGTTCAGGAATGATTGCCATCAAAGGCACTCTTGATCTTGGTTTAGTTTTTCAACCGTCCAACCTCAGCTGGATAGTATTACTTTCTTGTTACCCAAGTGTATTCTGTAGCCCTAGCCGACTCCCTTCATTGCCCTGCTGCCTCGTGGAGTAGAATTTCCTCCCACGTGGCAATTGCCAAACCTGGGTCACTGCCCAATTCTTGTTCCTGGCACTTTGTTGGACCCCACAGCAAACTCAACTCCACTTAGCATGATCAATTCTTGGCAATTTCGTTTCCTTATAAGAACAGGACTTGAATGAATACATGTGAATGCAATTTTAAGTTAATTCCACCACTTGAATTAATTTGACCATGGCTTTACTTCGATCCCAAGTAAAATTCGACTTTGCGCATTTTTAATATCAAAGCTCCCAAATACCTACAATCACAAAAATAACGCATTAAACACCAAGTAACAATATTAACAGACTTAGCAAGGATAAATTAGGGGGCGCTAATGTGAACAATTGCGTGCCTATCAGGACGCCTATTTTTCATTTGATGTATTGTAAATATTGTACTACAAACGATTAATACATGTTATGGAAAATCTTGTTTTGCAATGGGTTGTCTTTGTTACTGCATGTTGGACCATGTGACAGAAATTTAAAAATACAACAAACTAGAAATAGTTCAAAATGAGTGCATCATTGTCCTAGAATTCCAGAGAATTTAGCATTCCCAGCTTGGCCGGATTTTCTCGTAGGCTGTAGCCCTTTCCTGTGGTTTTATTAAACGCCGCGAAAAAGGCTGGGAATATTTCTGATCCTTTCCCAACACCGGTATTGCCAGGGATTTTCCGAGAATGTCGAGAGCTTTTACTAGGGTTTTTGTACCTTTTCTGGCATTCGATAAATGTTGGGAAAACCTATATTTCTTGTAGTGAGATCTCTTTGAACATGTTTTTTTATTTTATTTTTATCATAGAACTTATCTTCATATATGAAGCGATTTTAACTAGTGCTACAAACGTATTTCTACATAGATACAAATGTGTCTTGAGTTGTAGTAATTGGAATTTGGAAATTCTGTAGTGTACAGCCGCACTATAAGGGTGTAGTGTGACATCCGAGCGCTCATTTCACTATCAATAGTCTAAATTTTATCTCGGCTATTGTAGATCGAAGTCGTTCACTACCAAGCTAAAATCAAACCGTTGATTGCCAAGATGAATGATTTGGATACATTAATGCAACAGTGCACTATAGAATCCCCATTCCGCGTAAGTATCCTACGGTATATCTTGTGACCCAAACCATCAAATGGCTGACTTATCTGTCTTCTTTCATCTTTGCCTAAAGCATTTCTATTGAAACTTAATGAAAAAGGCAAAAGAAATTAAAAAATTTAAAAGGCAAATATAAAGAAATTTTTAGGGGAATTTTCACTTTCACCCATTGTACATTGAGCGATTTTCTGAAACACCCTCTTAACTATTTTGTTAGACACTTACACCCCTTGTACTTACTAAAGTGAGATGGTTAGTTATTCCGTTAGAATTGACAGAAAATAAGATTTTTGCACAATTTATGTCATTTTTTTCCTTCTGAAATTCCTATATTGATCTTATAAGCCATTTACGTATTAGATAAAGCTTTCTTGGCTATAAAACGGTGTTTCCTAACTTGTTTCTTTATCTCATTCTCTTTTCTTTACTCTCTTTCTCTTTCATTTTAGCTGTGATATCCAATTCAACACGAATGCATTTCATTTTGTGAGCTTAAAATTAATCAGCTTTAAAATTAGGCCGATTTAGGATTTACTTTATTGAACTTTAGTACTAACAAATTAGTCAAAACTCCAACGTGAAAGTAGAAAAGAGATGATAAACTGATTAAAGTTCAAAATGAATAATTGTAAGGTTTAGTAGTCCAATCCATGTCCAGTATAAGATTTAAAACAAATTTTAAATTAATACGTCCTTTTTTATTGTTATTAATTATGTGTGTGTGTGTGTGGCCTTCATATGACAAATATAAAATAGACCTCATTATAACTTTTATTAATACTATTTGTTCACAAAGAATATCGAATTCAATTTAATGGAATTATTATGTATAATTAAATTAGTAAAAAGCTTTCAAAAGGATTAGAATTGGCGCCATTAAATCTCAATTTGATAAATGATACCATGTATATTATTAGTCAAAAGTATACCAGACAACTTTTAGTTTGGTTAACTACTGTGTTTGGAAGTTGTGGAAGAGAAGAGAAAGAGGAGAAAATAAAAAAAGGAGAAATGGGAAAGAAACTTGTTATTTTCTTTTGTTTGGTTTGTGAAAGATGAAAGGAAAATTCGCACTCATGGGAGAGAGAAGAAGGGAAAAAAAGCAGTTAATTTTCTCGTCATTTTCCTTTCTCTTTCCTTTCCTTTCCTTTCTCATTCTATTTGAAAACCAAACAAATGAGAGGATTTTTTTTTAAAAAAAATTTCTCTTCTTTTCCACTTCTTTCCTCAACTTCCAAATTTAAGTTTATGAAACAAATGTCATTTATATTGGGCCGGGAGTTATAATTACAATGAGAGAGAAAGTTAGAAAGAGGAGTGAAAGAAAGAGAGTTATGATGCTCTGTTTTTTTGCCAAGGAAAATTTATCCAACCCTGTAAATTATTTTTAGGATCAATATATGAATTTTAAGGCATATTTGAAAGAAAAAAATGACAGAAAAAGGGTGCAAAAATCAATTTTCTCGTCAATACTAACAAAATAGTTAACTATCTCACTCTAGTCCACAGTATGAGAGGTGTAAGTGTTTAAAAATATAGTAGAATGGGGTATCTTTGAAAATCGTTCAAAGTACAGGGGGAAAAAAATGAAAATTTCCCAAATTTTTATGTGCTCAATACTTCATTTCACCTTTAGAGCAAGAGCATCAGCTTGGGCAAAATTTTTAGCCAAAAATGGCTATTGAATAGTGTACATTTAACTCACATATCTTTCAACTCTCCAACAATACAAGTATTGTAGCTGGAGGTACTTTATCAAAGGGTTAAGCTAAGTTGCTACAGGTGAGATTCTCTTTTTTGGTTGGGTAAAATACCTCAAATTGCATTATTGCTCAACTATTGCTCTTGCTCTTATGGTGCTCTCCTATTTCTTCTTAAACGAAATAATCTAAAGATAATCGTTTGTTTTTATTTTCCTCCTCTTTCTTTTCATTTCAACAAGTTTCAAAAAAAAAAAAAAATCTTACACTTTTGGGCATGAATATGGGCCTTCAAAAAACTTTTAGGTGAGACTCCTAACATTCAACAACTCATTTGCTCAATTATGGTCTTCAATAGTTATCCACAGAAATTCTTAAGGATGACTTATTAATATGGCTACATTAGCTAAGTTTGGAGAGGGAGTGGGGAGTGAGGAGAAGAGAGAGAAAGAGAGAAGGAGAAGAAGTAGGGAGAATGGGCCAATTTTAGAGATTCCATTGGAGTGCTCACACTCTTAAATTAGCTAGTTATTGACAAATAAAATTGGAATCCACTTTTGCTTATGCGTCAACTTTAAGAGTTATTTTAGGAGTCAAACAAAATTGGAATTCACTTTTGCTTATGTCAACTTTAAGAGTTATTTTAGGAGTCAAATAGAGAGAGTCCATCGTGGATATTACAGGTCAGAAGGGAATCAGGATTCAGGTAAGAGCATGTACACCAAATTAGCTAAATAGGATTTTCAGCCATTTTAGCTAACCAAAATGAGAGAAACCATCCTACACCAGACTCTGTTGACACTTCGGTAGAACACCTCAGGCTCTTGTCGTTCGCGCCTTCTACCGAAGCACCGTACACAAAGCCATCGATTATTATTTTTCAAAATTTCTCCCGCGCTCCACTCTCTCTCTCTCTCTCTCTCTCTCTCTCTCTCTCTCTCTCGGATAAGATTTGCTTTATCCTTGGAATTTCTTCTCTCATTGTGTCTGTTTTGCAACTCTTTGCTACCAGGTATGAATACGTAACTTGTTATTGTTTTTATGTATGAGTTTGATAGAGAAACCAGGGTACAAAGAATCCATGATTATAGTGTTTAGGGCTGAAATATGGTAGGAAACAACATGGGAATCTGTATTCAGATCAGTAAGAAAAAAATGAAACCCCCATAACCACAGCCCACCAACTGTTCGATAAATTTAGTGAGTGAGTTGGTTTGAAAGGATTCATTGTAGAAAGAAGTCAATTGAAGCTAAAAGTGGGTAGGAGCTTCTGTCTCCCTCTTTCTTTCTTTTTGAGAGGAGGGGGGTTTGTTAAATCAGCTTGAAATAGAAAAAAAGCTGACTGAATACACAACCTACAAGGACATACCCAGAGAGGGAAGGAAAGGAAAAGAAAAATAAAAGAAAAACAAAAGGATGGCCAAAATGGCTACATTGGGATTGACTAGCTAAAACATGGGAATAAGGAACTTATATGAAATGTTTCTACTCCATCTAAGAGAGGGAGGAAAAACACTTAACACTAAGATTTTGCTATACCAGTAGAAAGTACGTGAACAAAACTAATAATCCACTTTGGAATTTAATTGGGCCTTTAAAAGGAACGAACCAAATCTGGTTTACGGCTTGGCATTCAACCATGTGGGCTACCAATATAGACTTCAATCAAATGCAATTGGCTTCAAGGCTGGTTCTTTTGGAATGTACTTTGAGCATCAAGACTAACTTGAAGGGAATTGGGCCATATAGTTTGACGGCCCAAGTGCTAGATACAACCCTTGAATCTGACTTGATTAGTTCTATGTTAGAAAGTATGAACTGGATCATATTTACGGCTTCTTTGTTTAGGCAGTGATTACACAGAATTTGAGATACACTTCCTCGGAGCAAATCTGGACAGATGAAAATAAGGCCAGAGGACAGCCCCCCTCTGCTTGACATGCAATTGTTGATGATTCCAACTAACTGGAACTATACGGCTTTTCAGTTATTCCAAAAACTCTGTCATTGACAAATTAGATCACTACTGTTAGTTGCCTAATGTATCCTAGATGGCTGAACTATAGTGATAGAAATGGTTGAACTAACTGGAACTTAATGTGCTTTTATACCTGTGGGTTATCCATTTATATGCTAGTACAGTGATAGAAATGGTTTATTTGGTGAAAGTATAGGAGTTGTTCATACAGGTTTTCTGTGAGTTGTGTATGAATCGTTAAAGACAGTTTATTGCAAGGTTAACTTAGGAATGCACCAGAGTATTTTATGTCATCATACATATCAAGATTCCAAATTGCCAACAAGATTACAGAATTTCAATTTTAAAATTGCGTAGTGCATAAATAAAATTACATAGCCACTATGATAATGCTTAAAAAAAGAGAGTTCAAATTAGGAGTTCCTATGATTGGCTATACATTTGCCACTGGTGCTCAGATTAAATCCGCTTGGAGTTGGGAATGAGATGCCCCGTCTCTAATGCGATGATGTTGCTGGATAAACTCCATGAGTTCAGTAGTTCTGTCGTGCAATACCTCCACAAGAGGAGTATGATCCAATGGATCAAAATCAAGATTAGTTATGTGAAGTCTAAGTTAGGGTTTCAGTTAAATTGTTAGGGTTTTTCAGTTTATTGTTATTTATCTTTTGTGTTCATGGTAGTTTAGTCTTTAGGTAGTAGGTCGTCATCTTTTATATGTCGTCATTACATTGTAATCTTTAGGTATTATGTCATCATCTTTTCCTTTTTAGGTTTAACAATTCTCCTATTTAATCATGTAATAGATTAGTCTTTTATTCATTCAGAAATACAATTAGTTTCCCTTCTCTTCTCTGAAAGTTAGCATGGTATTAGAGCGGGTTTCAATCCTGTGACCTGTTCCTCCTCTGTTTTCTGCATCAGCCTCTCTCCTCCTATGGATGTGTCTCTCTCCGTCTTCTCCTTTGATGGCATCACCGTCAGCAGCAGTAGCACATTAGCATCAACGGCAGCAACAACATCAGTCACAACACTCTCTCTTCCTCTCAGTACAGTAGCCTCCCTCTCCCGTAGCAGTAGACAACATCAGGTAGCAACTCAGCAACCCTTCTGGCCTCGTCGCCGGAGCTTCGTCAGTCTCCGGCCACCTCGCTGGAGCTCCGATGACCTCCAAATAGCCCTATTTGATGGTGTAAACATTAGATCTGCAAACCCCAGTCTGTTTTGGGACCCCTCTGCAGTTCGTCACCCTCGCCGGAGCTCTGTCACCCTCCCTCCCTCTCTGTTCTGCAGATGCCTCTCAAAAACTCTCTCTCTCTCTCTCTCTCTCTGTGTTTCAGAATATGGGTCTTTCTCTTTTCTCCTCGCTGTTTGCTGGACCTGGGAATCAAATCTTGGGGTCCCTTCTGCACCTCAATTTGAACCTTCTGACCTTTATGAACCCCTTGAATCTGTTGAGCTGTCTAACCCTCTGACTCTGACCTCTCTGAACCTCTGCCTCCGTCTTAGTACCTCTTTTAGTCTATATCAGTCTTCCTTTCTTTGCCTCTTTATTTCAGTATCTGTCTTTGTCTCTCCATTGGTTCTCTATCTCTCTCTCTCTCAGAAAATTCCTCTGAATTTGTTAAACCTCCGATTGCTCTGAAATCTGTTTCTCGGTCTCCCTCTGAAAAAGCTGAATTTGTTTCTACCCCCCTCGAGTCTATCTGATTTTCTGAACAGTGGGTCTGTCTTTCTCTCTCTCCACATAGTTTGTAGTGTCTCCAAAATCTCCAAAATTTGCAGTCATTTGGCATTGGTATTGGCAACGGTTCAACGCAGATTGATATTGGTATTGGCAATGGTTTGGCCCTTATTGCACCGTTTGGCTTCGTTACTTTCTTGGCAAACTCACGTTGTAATCTTTAGGTAGTACGTCGTCATCTTTTCCTTTTTAGGTTTAGCAATTCTCCTATTTAATCATGTATTAGCTTAGTCTTTTATTCATTCAGAAATACAATCAGTTTCCCTTCTCTTCTCTGAAAGTTAACAAGTTACTCCATTATGATCCCGCTGATCTCAACAATCATGTTGTGCATTATTATGCAAGAATTAATAATGTATCTGTGTTTTCTGATGCCAAAACTGCCCTGGTCCTCATATAATTGCAAATCGTGCTTGAAGCACTCCAAATGCTTGTTCTACATCCTTTCTTGCAGATTCTTCGAGTTGAGCAAAAAGTTTTTTCTTATTTCCTTGTGGAGATGGAATTGTTTTCACAAATGTTGCCCACGGTGGATAAATACCAGCAGGCAAATAGTATCCCATTGTATATTAGGTTAATTGTTGCCATTGATTTTGTAATTGATTGGAGGAGAATGTCCCTGAGAAAGCTCATTAAACAATGGAGACCTTTCAAGCACATTAAGATCATTATTAGAACCAGCCACTCCGAAAAATGCATGCCATATCTAAAGATCATAAGATGCCACAGCCTCTAAAATTATTGTTGGTTCATGAATGTGACCAATATATATACCTTGCCATGCAGCTGGACAATTCTTCCATTTCCAATGCATACAATCAAGTTTCCCCAACATCTGAAGTCCATGGCTTTCACCAACCGCTAGCAATATAGCAATGTTGGCAACGTTTGGTTGCCTTAAATTCTCTTCAGATAAAACTTCATTTACTGCTTTAACAAAAAAAATTAGGCTCTTAATTGTGGTGCTTACTCCGATCCTCACATATTTGTCCATAGAATTAGCCGGAGTGCCTTAGGCTAGCATCGTGAATCCGATGGTATTTTTTTTGAAGAGATAGCAAGCCAAGATTTCCAGCACCATTTCTTTTCTGGATGAAGTATGAGTCGTGCTACTACCGCATCATGAATGCGAAGAAAAAGAGAACGACTCATCCGGAACATCCTTTGAAAAAAATGTGGAGGAAATACAGGTGGTTCTGCAAAATAGTCATCAAATAGCCTTTTTTGGCGGCCAAAAGTATCACGATTGATAACAGTGCGATCTTGACTTAAGCTTAATCTCCCCTCTCCATTTTTTTCATCTTGATACCTTGCAGTTGCTTCTAATAACTCTAACTCATCATCAGAGTCGGAAAAATCCGAGTCGTCCATTATGACATCACGTATGCGATTGGGCGCCATGGATAGATGATGAAAGAGTGAATAAATGTATTCAAACAAGAACGTAAGAATAATTTCAAAGAAGGAAGGAGAGCACAGGTTGAATGATGGTTCAGAAGACGAGGATCCCATTTTATAGGTGGGTGGAAAATCTTGGACTCATCCTGTTGGAAGCTTAAAAAAAACACTGGTGAATGAAAGAATCATCACTGCAAATAAGAACGTTGGTGTGGCATCTTTCTTCTCTACCAAAATGGGAGGGAAGTAAGAAAAAGGTAGAAGGACAAAAAAAATAAAAATAATGAAAGAATACATATTTTATTAAGTCATAGGAAAAATCGAAAAACCTATTCAACACCAACAGGTAGTGGAGGGACTAAAAGTGAAGTTTAGAGAGAGAAACAACATGAAAGACAAAACAAAAGCAATATTGTGTGAAAGATAAACCAGCTGCTTCAGCTTTGTGCACAGGATTGCGATATTTATGTACACTATGTGCACCGTATTTTCATTTTTATGCTTTCCTTTGAAGCAGACAAGGTCTTTGTCCAAATGCCCACAAGGAAAAAGAGTGAACTCTCTTTAATTTAGCGACGATTTTTTGTTTTCATTTTTTTGATTTAGTGGAAGTTGATGGTCCTAACACTGGATTGTTATGCTGTTGATGCTTTTTCAGCAGAGAGAAGAAATGGGGTGGTCGTCTTTGTCTTGTACGAATCTCTTCCCTGCAAGTGCAAGCTCTCATCTTCTTGTGGCCACAAATGTTTCAAACCGGTTTAAAAGTCCCAGGCTTCCATTCCAGGTGTGTTTCAGTGACGTCGTCCGTGTCTTGTTGAACAACACCAGTTTTTCATTTGTTAGAATAGTTTATATGTTTTGTCCCGCATTGCTTAGTTATATTATGTAACATGTCTCGTAACAATATAAATAAAGTTCTCTCACGTTAGGGTTTATTCAACACCCTTACACTTCTCTCTCTCTCTCTCTCTCTCTCTCTCTCACACACACACACACACACACACACACACAACTAACTTGGTATCAGAGCCTCCCTTAATCCAAACCCTAACCCGACCTTGACCCAAACACTGACCTAACCTTGACCCAAACGCTGACCTAGCCTAACTTCATCAATCACCATAGCCAAAAGCAGTCGTCAACCCTAAATCAATCTTGCTGCACCTGTTAACGAGCCAAAACCCTTGATTCAACCTCTGAAAACCCTCAACCTACGATCGAAAATCCTCAATCGACTCTCACATTCATCGATCACCATTCAAAATCCCATCAGTGGTGTTTGAAACCCTAAACCGAGTCCTATAAACCTCAACCCAGATCTGTTTGACCTCTGTACAACCCTCAAAACCCTAAATCGATCACCAATTAAACCTCAAAACCTCGAATCGACCTCCAATCAGACCCTAATCACGTTCGAAAACCCTACCCAGTACGTTTCCGACCCTAATCAAGTTCGAAAAACACTAACCCAGTTGATTTCGAGGCTGGTTGAACTCGAAATTACCCGTTGCTGCTCGAAAAACCCTGTTGCTGCTCGAAAATACTTGTTGCTGCGCGAAAATGGCTTCTTGTTCTTGAAATCTGCTCGAAATCATCTGAAATCACATGTCTTTGCTTCGATTGACTGTCAATTGGAGTTTTCCTAGTTGCTGCGCATGCTATTTTGACTGCCACAGTTGATCTCTTATTTCTGGTATGGTAAATATGTTCTGTTAGTGTTTGATTGAGTTGATTGGTATGAGCAGTGGCAGAGGTTCAGTGGTCTGTTCAATTTGGATAGTTGTTTATCTTTGTTCAAAAGATTAGTGGTTGTTTATGGTTTGTCAGTGATTACTTTCGTCTCCGTTGTTTGGTAATATGTCGAAGATAAGTGCGCCTGGCTGCTGGCATACTCGGTTCTCTTTGTTATTAGCAGTATCTCTGGTTCTTCTCGCTATCGTGACAGGAGACCTATTACTTCTATTATTTTAAATGATAAGAATTATGCTATTTGGGCCAAGGCTGTTGAAGTATATTTTGAGGGTGAGTCAATCTCACAATGGCTCACTGATGATCCTCCTGCCATAACTAGTTCAACATATGCTGCATGGAAATCTGAAGATGCTCGCATTCGGTCTGACTTATGGAATGTTATGGAGCCTCATATTAGTGGTCCTTTGATGTTCTTACCCACAGCTAAGCTTGTCTGGAGACAAGCACAAGAGATGTTTTCAGGGGTTAACAACCTTCGTCGGACGTACGATCTTCATCAAGAATTTTTCTTTGTGTCTATGGGTGAGCAATCTTTAGAAACCCATTATGCTAAGTTTTGTGGTCTTTGTGAAGAGATCAAGATTTCTCAGCCTATTTCTGCAGATATTCAAGTTATGGAGCATCAGCGACAGTCTCTATTTGTTGCTCGATTTCTGTCTAGCTTGCCTTCCCCTACCTATGATTCAGTCCGTTCGCAGATTTTGGGCGAACGGATATTACCATCTCTTGGTGAGGTTTTGATTCAGATCCGTCCGCTTCTTTTCGATATTGGTTCTATGATCGCTTCTCGATTTACCTTCCCCATCGTTCGGCATTAGTTACTACCGTTTCTCGTGGTGGTTATTCTCGTGGTGGCCCTTGTGGGGGGGGTGATGCGTAGTGGTTCTAGTTGTGATCTGAGGCGTGGTAGTTTTGTAATTAGGTGGTGGTGGTTCTAATGGTGATCTTGGTAGGGTTCTAAGCCATTGATTCGGCCGTGGAGGTTGTGCACAAGGAGGTGGTAGTCAAGGCCGTGGAAAAGTGCCTCGACTATTGTTGGGATCTTCATGGTCGCCCTTCCGCCCACCAAGTCACAGTTTCCGAGGATGATGGTTCACATGCTTCTTCCAGCAGCGCCCCTCGTGTAGTTACCATTCCCGAGGATGAGTATCAGCAGTTTGAGCCTACCGTTCTCTTTCGGACTTTTGCCTCCATTTCTTTCTTCGCTTCGAAAGGTCCTCCTTCTGCTTACCTTGCTTCTCATACTCCCTGGGTCATTGATTCTGGTGCTTCTGATCATATGACTGGTGTCTCTACTGTCTTGTCTAATTGTCGTCCCTCTGGGACTCCTTCTCGTGTTACATTGGCTGATGGTTCTACCACACAAATTGCTGGTTTGGGTTCTATTACTTTAAATCCATCTCTTTCTTTAGATACTGTTCTACATGTTCCTCGCTTTTCTTTTAGTCTTTTGTTTGTTAGTAAGATTACCAACGCTTTAAACTGTTTAGTGACCTTTTATCCTGATTCTTGTGTCTTTCAGGATCTCAAAACGGGGAGGAAGATTGGAGGTGGAGTTGAACTTGGTGGCCTTTACTACTTTCTGGATGGCAAGCAGACTACCTCTGTTGCATTCCAATCCACAGTTTCACCCTACCAGTATCATTGTCGTCTTGGTCATCAATCTCTTCAGAACCTTAAACGGCTGGTCCCGTCGTGTCGTCGTGTTGAGTCACTTTCATGTGAAGTGTGTGAATTTAGTAAACATTGTCGTGTGTCTTTTCCCCTTAGGGAAGAACGTCGTGTGTTGAGTCCTTTTCATTTAGTACATTAAGATATTTGGGGTCCTATGCGGGTTCCATCACGGTCTCACTTTCAGTATTTTGTGATCTTTATGGATGATTACTCTTGGGCTACTTATATTTATCTTATGCAAAAACGATCCGAGTTGTATTCCATTTTTAAATCTTTTTATGAGGAAATAAAAACACAATTTGATGTGGATATTCGCATTTTTCGTTTTGATAATGCTCGTGAATATTTTCATAATGCTTTGTCACAATTTTTGGATGAACATGGGATTTTGCATCAGTCTTCTTGTGCTTGCACTCCACAAAAAAATGGAGTGGTTGAGCGCAAATTGGGACATATTTTGACCGTCACCCGTGCTTTCCTTTTTCAAATGAATGTGCCAAAATCTTATTGGAGTGATGCAGTTCTTGCTGCTGGTTACCTTATTAATAGGACGCCATCTACTGTTTTAGGGGGTCAAATACCATATACTTTATTGTGTCTTGATCGCCCACTGTATTCCGTTCCTCTTAAAGTTTTCGGGTGCACGTGTTATGTTCATGACCTAGACCGTGACCGGGATAAACTTGATCCCCGGTCCATCAAGTGTGTGTTTCTAGGTTATTCCCGTACTCAAAAGGGATATAAGTGTTATTCTCCAACCCTTCGTCGTCAGTTTGTGTCTGCTGATGTGACTTTTCATGAGTCTGTACCGTATTTTGCTAGTTCGCCTACACCCCCCACCCCCCCTATTTTTTCCTCTGAGGACCTCTCAGCCTACTTGCCAGTTTAGGTATATGTTCGCCGTCCTCGAGATGCACCGGCACCGCTTCCGCTCACCACTCCTTCTCCGTTGCGCGATCCGGATCCGTCTCCCATTCCTTCGTCTGTTGATCCGGTTTCTTCCCCGAATTCTTTGCCCATTGCCCTTCGCAAAGGTAAACGTATTTGTGCTACTTATCATCCTATTGCTCAGTTTGTTTCTTATCAATATCTTTCTCCATCCCTACATTGGCTTTTGCTATACGTGTCTTACATTTTGTTCCTCACCTTTGTTTAGGAAGCCTTGTCTATTCTCGAAAGTGGCGGGGCGCCTATGGAGGAGGAGATGTCTGCTCTTCATAGCAATAATACTTGGACGTTGGTCCCTCTTCCTCCTGGAAAGACTACTGTTGGGTGTCGATGGGTGTTCACTGTGAAATATCATCCTGATGGGACTGTTGAGCATTACAAAGCTCGTCTTGTAGCCAAGGGCTACACCCAGACTTATGGTGTCGATTATGTAGAGACGTTTTCCCCCGTTGCCAAGCTTGGCTCTGTTCGCCTTCTTATCTCTCTTGCTGCCAATCTTGGCTGGCCTCTTGCATGGGGATCTTGTTGAGGAGGTTTTTATGGAGCAACCACTGGGGTTTGTTGCTCAGGGGGAGTCTTCTCAGGTATGTCGTCTTCAGAAAGCTTTATATGGGCTTAAACAATCTCCGAGGGCTTGGTTTGGGAAGTTTAGTGATGCTGTCTTGCGATTTGGCATGAAGCGATGTCATTCTGATTCATTCTGTTTTTTCTCTCACTTTTGACCGAAGGAAAATATTATTGATTGTTTATGTAGATGATATCATTATTACTGGTGATGATCAGACAGGTATTGATGAGTTGAAGTTTTTCCTACAGCATCAGTTTCATACCAAAGACTTAGGCAAATTGAGATATTTCTTGGGTATCGAGGTAGCGCGGTCTAAGCATGGTGTTAATCTATCATAGCGGAAATATGTGTTGGATATTTTAGACGAGACGGGTTTACTGGGGTCAAAGCCTGTTGAGACTCCTATGGACCCTAATGTTAAACTGTGTGTTGATCAGGGGGAGTTGCTTTCTAGTCTTGATCAGTATCGTCGCTTGGTTGGGAAGTTGAATTATCTTACTGTTACTCGTCTAGATATCTTGTTTGCAGTTAGTTTGGTTAGCCAATTTATGTCGGCTCCTCACCTTCCACATCGGGAGGCTGTTCTAAGAATTGTGAGGTATCTCAAAGCTCATCCAGGACATGGTTTGTTTTATAGAGCTAGTGGACACTTGCGAGTTGAGGCCTTCACTGACTCTAATTGGGCAGGAGACCCATCTGACAGGAGATCTACTACAGGATATTGTATCTTTCTTGGTGGAAACCTTATTAATTGGAAAAGTAAGAAGCAGACAGCAGTTGCGCGGTCTAGTGCTGAGGCGGAGTATAGAGCAATGACTCATACGACATGTGAGGTTGTGTGGGTACGTTCGTTTCTTGAAGAGATAGGATTTCCTGTGCAGGTGCCTATGAATTTGTATTGTGATAATCAAGCTGCAATCCATATAGCATACAATCCGGTGTTTCATGAGAGGACTAAACACATAGAAGTAGATTGCCATCTTGTACGAGAAAAGTTGACTGGTGGAGTGATTTCTACTCCATTTGTGTCCATTGGTGCCCAGTTAGCTGATATGTTCACTAAGCCATTGTTCAAACCACGATTGGAGTTGCTTTGTGACAAGCTGGGTCTTATTGATATTTACTCTCCAGCTTGAGGGGGAGTGTTAGAATAGTTTATATGTTTTGTCCCACATTGCTTAGTTATATTATGTAACATGTCTCGTAACAATATATATAAAGTTCTCTCGTGTTAGGGTTTATTCAACACCCTTACACTTCTCTCTCTCTCTCTCTCACACACACACACACACACACACAACTAACATCATTATAATATAATGACACTTTATTCGTTATAGATATGCTATTTGAATTGATTGTATAAACAACGATGACGACAACAACAACAGAACCCATCTAGTCCCCAATTAAAAATAACTGAAGTTGTTTGGCTTATTAGTTGTCTAAACCTCCATCAAAGCCTGGGTTCTAGGAACTAGGGAGAATTGGGTTCAAGTTTGGTTGTGTTGTTTGCTCCTCATTAATGCCTGCTAGAGTGAAATTTCTTAGTTGCTTTATTTCTCCATATGGGGAAAGGGTTGCAGAAGAATAATCGAACTACGCGGGGGCTTAAGATTTTTGGTGTGTGCTTGTGTGACAGTTAAGCACTGTTGTGTTCATGAATTGAGCATTTTTTTCTTACAAGTTTAATTATGCATATTATGTCTAACTTTCATCTTTCACTAATTTGGCAGAAGCAGAAACAATGTACTTCAAGAGTTCTTGCCTACTATGGGCTGCAAAAACCACCTTATAAACTTGTGAGTTAGTTGTCTTCTGTCTTGTTTTTTGTAGTCAGGTGATCATGAATCTGGTAGCCTCTTTTGGCCTTATTTTCCGTAAAGTTGCTTGATAATCTTGAACTTGAAAAGTAAAATAAAAAACATCAAGGAAACAACATAGGCATAATGATCTGAAAGTTTCCCTTGTATGTTTTCATGAGCTGCTTGCCTCGGAATCCTAAGGGATCACAAACTGTCTGAACTTTGTACTTTGTACAGATTCTATTCTAGAATTTTTATTTTTATTTTTAATAATGTTTTCACCTTCTCATAGGGCTTGTATGATTTTTGAGTTCAGACTTCTAGTTTCTTTTCTACTGACTATAATCAAATTGAGCTTCTTAATGATTTGACAACGGCTTTCTTAATGTTTGGCTTCTTGTCTTTCGGTTTGCAGGATGCATTAGAACCGTTCATGAGCCAAAGGACACTTGAGGTGCATTGGGGAGAGCATCATCGTGGTTATTTGGAAGGTCTTAACAAACAACTGGCAAAGAATGACATACTGTATGGGTACACTTTGGATGAACTTGTCAAAGTGATGTATAACAATGGCAATCCCTTACCAGAATTTAACAATGCTGCCCAGGTTCGTCAGCTCCCGTTGTTTTCTTTGGCTTGCAGTTAGTGGGGCTTTTTATTGCTCATCAATGGGTTGACGAGAACATACTTCATTGCATGTTCACCTATTGGTTTAATCTACGTGATAAAGCCATATCTTGTTTCATGTTTTAGGGTAAATGGTTATCTTCACTCTTAAACGGGTTCCATTGGTGTAGTGGGTTTAGAGAATTATCTATATAGTGAATATGAACTTTGCCGTTGTAGTGTGTTGGTTTAACGATCAGGTGAACAGTGGTTTCACTCTGTAGCCCTGGTTGAACCTCTGGTTTGGGGAAAGATCCTCGCCTGACCTGCACAGGTTACACTTGCCGTTAGCGCCTAGGCAGGTTGGAGTCGACTGGCAAGGCCCCAGATGGTTAAGTGAGAAGTTGCAAGAGATTAAAGTACAAACTGATTAGGGTTTGGAGGAATGGCTTAACCCTCTTTGGGTTGATCTCTAACCTTATATAGAGCTCTAAAACTTGCATTCCAAGTATGCGTGGCCCGTTTCGGCTGATGTCAGTATTGATGTATAGAGCCAAACGATTATAGCTCACGGGAAAGTATTGTTATCTGAATTTGCACATGCCCAGCTCTTGCGGTAACCAACTAACTCTGTTGGCATGTAGCCTATCAGTTAGGTGCATATGGGTGAGTGGGCATCCATTCATATCCTAGCTGGTTGGATTCAATAAGAGGTAACCTCCGAGTCGTATGGTTCGGACCGAATCATCCGGATACGGCCTGTGATTCGGTTTGGTATGTGCTCAAGCTCAGACTATGTAGCATGGATATAGACACGGCAAAATAAATAAATAAATAGTATTTATTTTATACCGCTGGAAATATAGCTAGATGTATTAGCTTGAAGCTTCAGTACGTAAAAAGAAGTATCATATATACAACACAATACACTTTTAAACCAAAATATTTGAGGTAATAACATTTATCCCCGAAGAATCTGAAAAAATTGCATATTTAACCCCTGCCATGTACATCCCGTGTCCCCCCTAAAAAAAATTATTAAATTTATAGGACACACCGGCCGCTAGGGGTGTCGGTGCTTCATAGAGCCCAAACATCCAGCCTTAGCAGTCAGGCTATCTGACCCGATTGAACCTCACTCATTTGGCCCACTACAATTGCCTCACTAACATAAAACGTAGCTGTGTTGGTTGTAGATGCTAAATCACCCTGTTTAGACTTATTTCCCGCTGCCTTAATATTGATTCACAAGCCACACCACATGTCCCAAAATGCTTATGCCCAAGGTACTAGTAGTAGCCCACATGGTTGCTTATAAACCCAAGATCATCCATGTAGACTTCTGATGTGGGACGAGGTCTCCCCAACTTTATACCCTTGTGTCCTCCCAAGGTTGAGCACTAGAGTCACCACAGCTTTGCTCGAGTCTTTTCCTTTGTGGCTAGAGCTACCACTGCTTTATCCAGGTCTTTTCGCTAGCAGCCAGAGTCACCACGAATTTACCCGAGTCCTTTCTCTGACCTGAGCCCACACAATCGTGTACATGGGTTGCTCTGATACCAACTGAAAGGTCCCGTGTAGACCCCTTGTCTAGTACTTTGATTTTGATCAACAAGCCGCACCACATGGTCCAAAATGCTTAAGCCCAAGGTACTAGTAGTAACCCACATGGTTTCCTATAAACCGAAGATCATTCATGTAGACTCCCGATGTGGGACAGGGTGTTACAGATATACTTTTATTGTCCCTTTTCCCCCCCAGCAAGTAGTAGTTGCAACTTGATTTGGGTAGTCACTTATTGAAAGAAACGATAAAATCCCTCCTTTGTTTGGAATTCTTGTTTTCTATTGAGTTGTCTCATTGGATAGAGATGAACAATTACGTGGAAGCAGGTAACCGCTTATAAGTTACAAAAGAAAAAGGTAACTGCTAATAGTGAATTTTAAATATTGTTCCTGACGATATTTTAAGATGAAGTGGCCAACACATTACCAAGTACTTCCATAAAATCCATCCTCCCCACCCCGTACAACTTCGCACATCTAATTTATGAACTAGTAGTTGAACGTGCTTAGGATAATGGAGTACATAGGCTTTCATGGAGTTTTTCGTTTTTCTTGTAAGTTCAACTATTCCCAACTCTTGACTGTCAGTAATTTTGAAGTTCACTAAACCATTTGATTAGGGAAAGTGACTTTGTGTGAGGGAGGTTTTGGGGTAATGTGTGTGTGTGTGTGTGTGTGTGTGAGAGAGAGAGAGAGAGAGAGAGAGAGAGAGAGTAATAATTGGAGAGAAAACATTAGAGAGCGTGCACAGAGATAGAGGGGTTGGTTTTAGAGACCCAAAGCATATGCAGATGTGCCTTTTTTTCATTGGATAAATACAACACAACGATTGGATTGGAGCACACATGGGTCAAGCAGGGTCTGTAAATTTCGTCTTTCTTATTTTCTGTTATATGTTTGTGGTGGATATTAATGTGAACCTACCGAGGAAAAAAGAGAGTATTGAATCGTCTTCCATTTCGTCTATGCATGGATGGAAAATTTGACAGAAAATTTACCTAGTGATTTTTTTTAAAGTTTCCATGCTAATTTTTTTTTATATAGTGCTATTACATCCATGGAAGGGTTCCATCTGTGCTTCCATCCATGGAAGGGTTCCATCTGTGCTTGCATCCATGGAAGGGTTCTTGTGAGTCTAACCCTACTTCACAACTTGCTAATCAAGCAAACTCTCATTCACTTCCTTTTCCAGGTTTGGAATCATGACTTCTTTTGGGAATCTATGCAACCAGGAGGTGGGAATATGCCAACGTTGGGTCTTCTTCAGCAGATTGAAAAGGATTTTGGTTCGTTTACTAATTTCAAAGAGAAGTTCATAGAAGCAGCTCTCAATTTATTTGGCTCTGGCTGGGTTTGGCTTGTAGGTAAGTCCTGTCTCAAGCAAAATTTTCTCCCTAACAAGCTTACAAGTCAGTGCCTGTGGTTGTTGAATCAGCATCGCTCTTCGTTAAACTAAGAGAATGTTCCTTTCTGGATATTGGAATCAAATTGACTACAACTCAATTCAAATTCCAGAGGAAATATTTACAACCTATTTTTACAGTTCTGCAATAGGCTTTACAAAGTGTATTTGATTGTTTTCCGGTATTCCAGTGAAGAGCAAAGATAAGCGACTTGAAGTTGTTAAAACAACGAATGCATTTAGCCCCCTCGTGTGGAATGACATTGTAAGCTGATTTCAAACACATCTATATTGATTTGCACTACTATTTTAATAATCTGCATTGGTTGTCTATTTTCTATTCACTCTCACAAAATCACAAATCTTGTGCAGCCCCTTCTCTGTTTGGATATGTGGGAGGTAAGTCGACTCTCTCTCTCTCTCTCTCTGAGTGTAAAAAGTTATGTAAGTTGCTAATGAAGTCACTTTTGCTATTTTGCAGCATGCTTATTATTTGGATTATAAGGTATGTTGCTCTTCCTCCCACTTTTTCCATCTCGATTGAAATCTTTTTTGACATCTCCAACTTTTCCACGCAGAACGACAAAGGGGAATATGTAAATGCCTTTATGAACCACCTTGTGTCTTGGAATGCGGCATTGGGACGTCTGGCTCGTGCACAGATCTATGTGAATTTAGGCGAACCTAATATTCCCATTGCTTGAAATCCTCTCCTCTTTCCGGTCTTGCACAAGTTATAACTGACTAGGAGTTTATGAGTCAAAGAGGACACTGAACCCCCTGGTACCTAGTTTAGAAACCATTTTAGTACAAGGTAAGCCTGTTGTAACATTGTAGCTAAAGAATAGAGAATCCTCGTTACACTTGTTTTGTAGCATATTTGTTGGTGTTGTTTTGGTTCTCGTTCTCTCTTTCCTTTTTAGTGAAGTTTTGATGCAACAACCATGTTCTCATGGTAGAGAGAGAGAGAGAGAGAGAGAGAGAGAGAGAGCATTGCCAGTTCAAAAATATCAAGTTTGAATTTTGAATGAAATATTTAGCTAGTACGACAGGCAAAGAAGTAAGAAACAGGGTGGTCAAATTTTGAAATTAGAAGAGAGCCTAATTGTGAGTAAATGTTTTATAAGTAGATAGATACTATAACGTTTTTGTTTGGAGCACAATATGATGTCACCACTGTAGATTGTTAGACAAGATGTAGGAATGGTTGAACAAAAAAAGACTAGAAAATCTTGAGAGTTGGGAACGCCTCTCACTAATGATAACAAGGAAACCGGTTAAAGTGTTATTTAAGTGGAGTTTTTTTTCAAAAAAAAAAAAAAAAATCTTGCACGTTTTTCATGAGTGGAAAAATTGCAATTGATGGTGACAACCTATTTGGTAGCTCGAGAAGAGGATGGATTTGTGAGGCGGCCTGATTTATAGTCCTAATCCTACTACAAATCAAGTGTTTGGCTCCCCTTTTCCTTCCCTGATTTGTTTACTATTCGGACTACAAATCGACCAAGAGGTGGATTTGTGAAGTGGTGCTTCACCCCTTTGATTGGCAAATTCGAGGGGATTTGGGTCCAAAGTAGCCCGCCAAATCCACGTCCCCTTCGCTCTCTATTAAACACAGACATTGGTTTTGCTCATGTGTGTGTGTGTGTGTGTGTGAGAGAGAGAGAGAGAGAGAGAGAGAGAGAGAGAGGAGGGAGGAGGAGGAGGAGGAGGAGGAGGAGGAGGAGATCTTGCCATGATCCGAGTTAACGGATCAAGGTCGGGTCGACGACTTGGGTATGGAAATGGGTTGTGATTTTTTCATGTGATATTATGAATTGAATGTATTAGAGAGAGAGAGACGCCATAATCATTACTTCGGTTTTCAAGACCGACTCTCTAAAACTGCTCATTGTGCTTTGCCCGCCCTATCTATGTGTGTAAATTGGTGTAGACAACGAGTCATGAAAAAAAAATGGAGCATAAAGAAAAAAAAAAGCGCCCCCTTTTGAATTATACAAAACGTGTGATATTAGCATTGAAAGTGGGACCTCGCAAATACGATTGCACGTGTATAGACAGTTTGGAAGCAACAGCCTCTTTTCCCATGGGCAAAATGGAAATTTAGGATTCACAAAATCCGCTGCTATCAACTGAAATCTTTGGAAAAGCAACTGCTCACAAGTCATAAGAGTTAATGTGTCGGTTGAAAGGCCTTTGCTCATAATAGGAGTGTATTTGGGCACCCGCTTTTCCACTGGAGAGAATAGAAACCGGATTTACACCCACGTTAACCAGCGCAATTGGCCTAGAGGTTCTCTCTGGATTCGGGGAGCCTCACTGCACTTTTGTGGTGGGTAATCACGACGTTCGTTCGGCAATTAACGGTTTCGATTAAATAATCACTACACCCTTGGAGTGAGCAATCACGGTTGTCCATTCGGTAATCAACGGTCCCGATTAAATAATTGTATTTAATCGGGACCGTTGATTGCCAAATGGACAGCCGTGATTGCTCACTGCAGGCCCCCTATTCCGGTTCTATAACTGTACTGAGTACTGTGAGGTTATTCGCTTAAATTCTAAGGAGAGGAGTTCTTTTATTGTTTGAACAAAAACAACACCCGTTTCAGTTTTAACTTACCTAACGCATTAACGCTATCACTGTGGGGGAAAAAACTACCGCTTCAATTTATAATTCGAACAAGTTAAAACTATATATTTTTAAATTTAGCTAGTTGCTAAATATTATAGACTTCTCAAAAGCCTAGAATATCAAATAGACAAAGAGGAGAAGCAGAAAAAGGGGAGAACCAATTCAATACGCGTTTTCTCAAAATTACTATCATATGCTAAAATATATTCTTTCTTTTTCTGTGACTTCTATCTTCCTTTCTTTTTTTAACCTTCTGTTTGAGTGAGAGAATCATAAAAGAATTGGTAATTGTGCTTGTGAACATGCTAAAATGTTTATGTGGTGAGTTAATTTAGCAAAACTAGTTTACCTAACCTCTATTTAGAGAACCCATTTTCAGTATGTGTCTAGGTCAAATGATAATTTTACCCAATAAACCTATTGTACATGCTTTTACAATAACAATTACGGTCTTGTTTAAAGGGTGCATCATTGCACTCGTGAGCATTTCCCAACAATTAACCAGAGAAGGACATTATATTAGAATACAATTTTCATAGATTAACATTTTCTTCAACTAACATTAAGATTGTATTATAAAAATATTTTACCTTTCCTAAGGTATCGTAACGAGTTTTCCTAGAAAAAGACATGAGCATCTAAAACGCGCACAAAGATGACTAGGCCTTTGATTGTTATTATTATTTTTTAATTCTTTTACAAATTTGTTACATATACTTTTTTTATTTTTATTTTTATTTTTCTATATACTTTAACACATTTCTATCTCCTTTTTACACATTTTATTACACATTTTATACCACGACAGTCCAGTGGGACCTAATAAGCTGATTTTAGAATTTTCCGGAAGACAATTAAAATTTAGGCCGAAGTCGTGTACTGAGGGATGGGGGTGTACAAAGTTATATGTGGTGTGCAATTAGAAGCTCCCAAAGAATGACCAGTGCTTATCCGTCAGGGACAACGTCCGGACACATTTTCGACGTTTGTCGTCTTCAGAAGATGACCTCTTTTATGATTCCTCTCTGTATTTTCTCGTTCGTATCGATTTCTCTGTCTGGGTCTCTCTCCTCTCCTCTCTCTTTCCCTCCCTGCAAAATAGTCGAGAGGATGTAGAAGAGAACGAGATAGATAGAGCACGGGTGCACAGCTCCATTTATGAATCGGTGTTGTTCGTGTAGGCTGTGTCTAACATGGGCAACTGCTTGGACTCCCCTCAACAAGCTGACAACTTTATCATTGCCAAGGCCCACTCTGGTATAATCCCTTTCTAGGTTTCTTCCATTTCGTTTGATTTCCATGCAGTTTGTGATTTCTTTTTCTATCGATTTGGTTTTTTTTATTTATTTATTTTTTTATGATAGTTGTTTGTGCTGTATACAATTAAATTTTATGGTTTGGTGTTCTTTTTTTGGATTCTGCGGAGCATTGGTTATTCTTATCTCTTATCAGGTTTTGATTTGGAGATTGCCTTGGTTTTTGCTCCCCTTCAAAAAATAATGTGTCTTGGTTTTAGGAATTTGTAATCAAAAATTTTCTTTCATTGCGTTTCTTTCTTCCTCTTCGATTGATTTCTCGAGGAGAAGTGGGAAGTGAATTTAGGTTTCAATTAACAGAACCATATCAAATTGGATATCAAACTACTAAAGTCCAACTAAGGCTAAGGCCCTATTCAGTTGTAGTGAAAGAAAAGGAGGGGAAAATCAACTTTTCTATAGCATTCTTAGCGTTCAGTTACCAAGAAACTTGTGGCCCCGAAACTTCAAATATTCCACCGAGAAACACTCTTGAGCAAAATAGATTGTGCAAAAAATTGACACAGTTTTCTGCAAAATTCTTTGTCAAAATGAACACATACTGGAAAATAGTTTCATTTTTCCTTTACAGTTCACTTTACTTCACCTTTACTAAGAATAAAATTTCCACGCAACTCTTTCAACAACTGAACAGGGCCTAAGTGTAGAGAAAAAGCCTTCATGCTTTGAGGGAGAGTCGAACTTTCACCCCTAATGTGGTACAAGACCTCTTGCAGCCCGGCTTACCTGTTGGTTCCTGTGTTTGGCTATTTGTGCACTTTGTTTGCAGGAGGTTTGATTTTGGTTTAAAGCACTATCTTTTGGTTGGTTTCATGCATGATCTTCATTTGTTAACTACTAGCGATATGGCATTTATACCTATCTATTAAGTGTGCTGGACGATAGTTTCTATAAGGATTTTATTGGCCTTATAATCCCAAATTTAATTTGCTTTGCTGCGGTTTTGGCTGCTTCTGAATATACATTTAAGTCTGGGTGGGATAGGTTTAAATGTGTACCTATCTGTAAAGATTTCATGCTCCATTAACTGCTTGAACTGAAATTTGATGGCCTTGATTGTGACTGTTGTGCCTTTGTTTCACTGTTAGACTGCTTATTAGTTTAAGGGCTTAGATTGTAAAAGTGCTTCAGTTTCCTAGGAAGACGAATTTAGCCATTTTCTATGGGGGGGAGTTGCGTCTATGATTTTCACAGTTTATCTTCTGCAGTCCCTCTGTTCCTAAGGGTCTGTTTCGAAGTCGAGGAAAGAACGAGAAAAGAAGAGAAAATTCAAAAAAAAAATCTCTTCTCTTATTTGGTAGATAGCGGAAAGAGTGAAGAAACTGGAAAAAGTAGAGACGAACAGATAGTAATTTTTCCTCTCAATTTTTCCTGCCTTTTTCTTTTTAAACATTTTGCGCTAAAATAAAAATCTGAAGCTATCATTTCCTCTATTTCCCATCATTTCAACTCATTTGAAATGCACTTGTGGTTATTTATGAAAATTTTGGAAACAGACTAATTTTATGCTTCTAAATTTCCAAGGACCAACATTTTGGAACGTTCTACTATTGAATACTGGACCAACAATTGTGAACCTAGGTAGTATTATCTGTGGATAAGGTTTGAATGTGACTTCAATAATAGCTGGGCGTGACTAATTGTAGAGAAAGAACTATTCCAAAGTGCTAATGAAGTTTGCTAAATTTTGCTAAATTAAATTATAATATTATCAAGAACAAAGTTTAATATTAATTTATATTCTGGGGAGAGTCAGAATACAAACAATTTCCAGTGTCCAGGTAATCCAAAGAGGCATCTCTGTCCCTTGGATCGCTCATTTCTTGAAAGTTAATCTTATTACTACGATTCAAAGCAAATCAGTCAATTACTCTGGAGGTTTGGTCCGTCATGAGTCGTTAACTAACTGGTTCTTCTTTAGAGATTTTACTCCCCAAAATTTTCCTTTTTTATCTTGTAAACTCATAACAGGCCTATGCACACGAAGATCACTGAATCACCCAAAGTATTAATTAAGTTATAAGGTGTAATCATGTTCTGCCAATGATTTGAGAATTCCAACTGTGTGCTAATTATAATGTGTCCTAAAATGCATGCAAATTCATCTAGTTCTTTTGCCTAAGGACACTGGATATGATATCTGTTCACATGTCTAAGTATTGTTCTTGCAATTTATTTGGTAAAAAGGTGGTCTCAAAATAAGTAGAGCATTTTGGGTGCTGGACAAGTGATTCATGCTTGTTGTTTGGTAAACTCAAGTTTGTAGGCATACTTGTTAGTTGTTGAGGAATATCCAGGTACCCCCATCCAATACACGTATGGAGTCTCAATTGTCCATCAGGGGTACTTGTAGGCTTTTGGAAGAGTTTATGTAAGATATGCCCTATACTTCTTGAGTTACTTTCGCAGTTATTTACATCCAGTATGAATGGAGGACCTTGAAGAATAATCTCATGTACATTCAGTTGACATGGAACATATTTTAATTGCTCTCAGAGCTGAAAAGAACCAAAAAACTTACGAAATGGAATTGTATCAATTGAATATTTTTTGACCAGCAGAACATTTTCTACGTAAATGTGAAGGTAGTAATGGGAAGTGGAAGCAGAGGGCTGTCGGAAAATCTTCATTCTATAGTCAATTTTGGCTTCCCTTTCATGGTGTCTCGTGATTTTCATCTTAGAAAACCTGTGTCGTTTGGTGGCTACAAGGCACCTTGAAGGGCCTATACAGTTAATTGTTGATGCTGGATGTAATATTAGCTGCTTGCTCTTTTAAGTTTGTTTCCGTTGATCTGACATATGCTCGCGTATTAAACTCCTATTCTTGATTTGGTGGTTCCATAATCTGTCATCAATTGCTTGATGACATGTGAAACATCATGGAAAGAGAGGATCCTATTCCCCTTGTTTATTATTTACAAGGACCATGCTATGTATTTTTTGGGTTATTCATAATGAGAAAAACCATTTATTCTGATTTAAACTCCCATTGAGATCTCTTCGAACTGAACACAACTTGTTCTTTGAAAAAATTAGTTCCATTCATTTTCAATTCACCTGGTTGAGTTAAATTTGTGCAACACCAATGCTCTGGATGTTGAATGAAAGAAGCTTGGTAATGTGCACATAAATCAAAATGATTCTTGGGTCTGCCCTCTCTGATGCCTTTTGGCTTTGATTTGAGGGCATGATTCTGCAGCAAACTCGACGGTACAGGGGGACCACTGTTTCAGTGGTATTTTGTGAGCAACCACTTTGTGCATTTATTGCCAAAGGTTAGGGCTGTCTCAAATCCATCTGTTTCAGTGGTATTCTGGGAGTAGCCACTTTGTGCATTTATTGCCAAAGGTTAGGTCTGTCTCCTATCCATCCCCTGCCCATACCCCCAATTATTGGGGACTAAATGGGTTATGTTATTGTTGTTGTTGTTGTTGTGGTTGAGTTAAATCTCGTTCAAAGGCTATTTTTGGTCGACACTACCAATTGAAAAGTAAATACATAGCAAAATACATATTAAGACTATGATATTATTCGCAAGATCAAGTCATCAACCTTGGTCTCATTAAAGATTTTCACCTTTTCTTTTAGAGCTACGGTTTTACTTTTCAAAAAGAAAATAAAAAATTCAAGTATGGTTTGCTCGTTTTTATGGTCTCTGGCGAAGTAATGCTGGGGAATTCATAGAATTGGAAGGGGTGCAAGTTGACTGGCAGAAGTATTCTAAATTTGGAATGACAATTGGATTCTAACCTTCTCATCGCTTATGATTTAGGCTTGTCAAGTCTTGGAACATGAAAAAGTATAGCTCGGGGAGCCCAAGAAGAAGAGTTTAAGGGAGACAAAGGCTTTGTTCAAGATAAGGTCCCATCGAGGTTCAATGGGTAAAGTTTGGCTTATTAGCCTTGAGGGTGGTGTAGGTTCTAGGGTGAAGATTTGAAGGGCAGCCACTTTGTGTATATAAGACCAAAGGTTGGGTTTGGACCAAATTTTTTCAATCGTAGCCCCCGTCAATGGAGAATAAACTTTGTATCTTTTTCAACAAACGCGAAGAAGCATAAGCAATAATTTCTCAATGTATATGAGTGTTGAACCCACCACTATTGTATATCTTCACAGAGAATATGCAGGTAATACAATTTTTTTTACTTAATATTTCCATGACATCATTGGGGGATGGAGTCCTCGTATTCTCCCCCAATTTAACTAGAGACGTCATTGTTACACCCTGTCGCCTACGAATGTCACCTGATGAGCCAATGTGGAATAGGAACTCACATGTGACCACCAAGTAGCTTTCCATGAGTGCATGGCACTGAACCCAGGGCTTCAACCCCTCTCCGAAGCCTTGACTCATTTACGTCACCGCCATAAATTTGTACGTGGGACAGGGATAGGCTCTGGTAGCCTTTGTGATGCCCCAATGCTTGTTGGTTTATTGACTGTGAAAGTGGGCTTACCAACTTAGCCCAAAATCTGAAGCTAGTTTATAGCAAGACTATATGTAACTTAATATCGTTGTGGTGTCCTCGTTGGGCAACATTCTTAATTCGTAGCTCACATTCTTCCTTGCTTTAATGTGCAAAGCCCTCATAGGGCGATAGGGCCCAATAATGTCCCCTGACTGGCTACAATGCATCACACACACAAGAACTTGGCTTGCTTTCCAGTAGCCTATGAACTTGGCAAACCCATCGGCCATCTCCCAATCGGAAAAATGTTTCCTTTTTTTGCCCTCCAACTAAGCCTATTGTTCTTACTTCTTAGTTATCTTGAAATCCAAGCAACCTTGGATAATCATATTCTGACTCTAGTCGCCATGGAAAGTCAGAGCATGAATAAACTGTGTCATTTCCCATTGAATCACATCGAAATTTACAAATATTACCAATATCTTGCTCTAAATGCTTGTTAGACATGTCAATTTGCCCCAGTATCTCTCGAAGATATTGATGGAAGACACTAAATTAAGTAAATTTAGACAAAGAATACGATTAGGACAAGGAAGGGCAATATATATTAGATTGCAATTTGAGAGGACACATATGGCAAGAAAACTAGCACATAAAATGGAGACCACAGCTTTAGATTAAAGACAGTCAACAACTGTGACCTCCAGTTTTCCTTCCTTATCTTTCTCATCCTCATTCCTTTGTAAATCCCAAACCATCTGTTTGCCTTTTGTTTCTGTTACAACTGTGGAGGAGACACAAGGGTTTGACGCCATTATAATAGTGAGATTTGTTTCCTAAATATTGAGAGCAAATAACTGATAGCATATATAAGAGATGTGTGACCACTCGTGTTATTCCTAACTGAAAGGATTTTGAGTTTGGCATTTCTATAATATGCCTTGGAAGTTAGGCTTCAACTGCTACATTTGAGCATGGAACATGCTTTAATACTTTGTTCTAGTATGGTAAGTGAAATGATGTTGGCTGTATTTCGTTTACAAGTTTTAGTTTAGTTTAGTTTTCCGATTATTACTTTATTTCTCTCTCCAATCATTACTCAACTTTTCAATTATTATTCTCATTTCTCTCTCTCTCTCTCTCTCTCTCTCTCCACTCATTACCCCTATTTTCAATTATTACCCTATATCTCTCTCCACTCATTACCCTTACAAACAAAACTCAACTAAACTAAAACCCAAAATGAACACAGCCATTGTCATTTTTGTTACACTACGTATTGGGCTTCTCCTTTTGGTAGTATTCGATGAAACATTTTCGTCTATTTTATATGGGATTGAGGTACTTCTAGACGCATGGAGTCAAAAGAAAGGATAGGAATCTATTTAGTTTTCTTATTCTAATGTGTACAAAAATGAAATTGTTTTCAACTTAACTTGTGCAAGTCAAAGTCAGATTGCCACGCCAAGTAAAATATCATTTCCACATCCTTTGCCCGCGATTAGGCAACTCACTTTTGTGCATTATTCAAGAGAAAAAGAATGTTAGGTCCAACTTTGCAATAATAACCTCGTTTGAGTAAATGTTTTCGTTTGATTAGCTAGTTAGAGTTATCCAAGGAATCTCTATAAGGTGATGCCAATAAGCTTCCTATTAATCTGATACCCTAACCTAATCCTGTTGCTTTCCATCTAAGTGGGGCCTCATTAAGCGGAGTTTTGTTCTATAGGGTACATTTTTTTTATTGATAGATACATAAATTCTATCATAAACGAGTGCAATGTTGATGCAAGCTATAAATACATAATAAGTATTCGTAAGCACTGTTTTCACAAGGATGTAAGATTTTCCCAAAAAGTTAACAAAATCGGCCAAATAAAAAGGAAAAGCCTCATCAAGCCAAAGAGAATGAGTCAACAAGCATTTTCACTAAGAAGAAACCAAACTATCCAATTTCTAAAGGAAAATGATTTTCACACTCCCCATTCTACAATTCACACTCCCTTTCTTTGTCTTTATCCACATGAATTTACAATATTACCCTTGCATGTGTTAAAAAGGTGTCTTCAAGAAGGGCAATATTGTAAATTCATGTGGATAAAGACAAAAAAGGGAGCGTGGATTGTAAAATAGGGGGTGTGAAAATCATTTCCCTTTCTAAAAGATGTGTTATTCTTGTCCATCTAAAAACACTAGCTTAGGCAAAATGGTGCAACTATGGTTTTAATCCGTGGTATTAGGAAACGTAATGGTATTGGTGATATGGTCATATATCGCTGATGTCACACTGTATCAGTTAGCCGATACTTAAGTAAATAAACGGTATTGGAGGTCCGAAATCCCCTTATGTAACGGTCGATACAATACGTAATGGCATTTATAAACCCCAGGTGCAACCAATCTTCATGCAAGGGGAAAATAACTCCTTGAGGACCCTAATAGCCACACCTCACACACTCTAGACCAAAAAGTTGAGAACATCACGATAGACACCTCCCACTCTTTTATTATACAACACGACATCCCAATCGCTACGAGATTCTCCATCTGAGAAAAAAATACTACCTCACTTTAAAGCCCTTCATAGGGGACCTAGCTTCACATCTTCCAACTAATTTCCTATTAAAAGAGGATATCAACATTCTATATGAAACATATCCTCCCTCTCGACTAGGACACATTATCCTGAAGTGGGCAAAGAAACCTTATCATGAAGCATACCAAGAAAACCCTAATAGATTCCATCTCCCGCTCCTCGAAATCTCTTTGGTAATAAAATATCCCAGCCATTTATATTTAGGGAGTTAGGAACTCCATTTTAGCCCGCATGATTAATTTGTATCCTCAACATATAAGGAAAGGCCTATGACACACTGGGAACGCGATGAAACTAAACTCTATGCCGATCATTCCACCATGAATCATTTGAGAGGGAAGAAATCATCCATGATTCTAATGCTCTTCTAGACGCCCACATCAAGCAACTCATCATTTACAATTTGTCACAATATTTCCACAAGAAGATAGGGTGGAAAGAGATTTTGTAATTAGTTGGAAATCATGTCCACATAAAGGTACATGATAAAATAATAAATGTGCCTCTTTGCATCAATATTTACAACTTGTTTCATTCTTTAAGGCCTAATGTTATCATCGCTCGACATGTAGGTCTTGGATTAAAGCTGCCTTTTGGCTTTGGATTCGGGGGCCAATCGTCTTTGGCTTGCAGAAAGCTTTTCACGCCTCCTTTACGTTTTGGGAGGCACCCTTGCCCTATAGGTCCTGTAACGAGGCCAAAATTATAACTCTTTTGTAATTGTATTTATGGTTTAGGCCCTTTTTGGAAGGAGGCATTCTTCTCTCCTAACCCAAACTGCGTAGGAAAGGTTTGTATGGTAAGTACGTCTAGTTGAAGGCGGTTGGCATCTTGAAAAAAACGGACTTGTCTACTTCTTCGAGCATGGCCATATTGTTACTAAGTCGGAATTTACTTGGTAAGAATTTCACCATGTTGGGAATTAGGACTGTTATAATTTTGGTTGTCATTTATCAAGGCTTCAATTGGTGGCTCCACTGTTAGTAATTCAGCAACTTCATTGACCATCGGCAATCGTCATTTTCCATACACAATCTTACAACTTTTTGGAGACTTGTTTTTGATAAAAGTTGTCCAGGTGTAGTTGCGATTTCCTTTTTGAGGAGGTACCCTTTTGTTCAAAGAATAATGCTAGGGACACACCTCTCAACCTTACCGCCTGCGTGGCATTGCATGATTGGTGATTGCAAAGTAGTTTCAAATTGCTTGTTCTCCTATTACCAATCATGCAGTGCCATGCAAGTGGGTGTGGTGGAGAAGTGTGTCCCTAGCATTATTCTTCTTCGAATGTTTGCACCAATCATGCAGTGTCACGTAGGCGGGTGTGGTGGAGAGATGTGTCCCTAGCATTATTCTTCTTCAAATATCTGCAAGCATAGTTGTAAAAGGTGCAACTATGCGCAAGGTGCATTAAGGCACTCTCTTGGTAGCTTGGGTTGTTGGTAAGGGGGGCTCCAGGCTAGGTGACTTGAATAAGGGAAGGCCTAGGCGACCAAGGTGAACGCCTTCGGGAAATTCGCAAGGTGAACGCCTGATAATCGTTTCAATTCTCACCAAGTTTAATTCTAATGGGCAAAAATGTCACTAAGGTCTTAATTGAAGGGCTAAACCTACGTCACTTGTGTTAGCATAATATCAGGAATTGTTATGTTACCATGTTTTTTAGGTTTTAATATCATGTTTCCTGTTTAGGCTAGTTTATTATTCATGTTTCCTACTTAGTCTAGGTTTGCTTGTTATGTATATTTCCTTGGTGGTTTAGGTTTCTTGGTCACCAAGTTCTATAGGCTATATAAAGGCATGCTAGGGTTATGTTTTACACAGAGAAATGAAATCAAAGTTCTTGGCAATTCACTTCGTTAAGATGGTATCAAAGCCATAAGGTTTAGGCTTAGTTGCAGGAAACGCCTAACTTAAGGCCGCTCCCGGACGAGAAACGCGATTCCACGTTTCTCACTCAGAAACGCGACGGGAGCGCGTTCCCCTTGAGACAAGATCGCGCTCCTAAGGAAGATGGGAGCTTTTGGTTGTACTTCCATAGCCAGATCTCTGATTGGACTTCAAGCTCCAACTGGGCTTGGTTCTCCTCGTCGTTTGCTTCCAACGACAGGATAGAAACGATTTCTTTGAAGACTGTAATCGTCGGAGAATAGGTGACGATTTGCTTGGAGACTAATCGTCGGCGACTCTGAGAGGGTCGATTTGTTATGGAGAGAGAGAGAGAGAGAGAGAGAGAGAGAGAGAGAGAGAGAGAGAGAGAGAGAGAGAGAGAGAGAGAGAGAGAGAGAGAGAGAGAGAATGAATCGTTGGAGGCCTGGGGTTAGGTATTATTGACTACAGCTGTTTTTCTTTTTGGGGATATGAAATGAAGTACTATAGCTTAACAGCTGTATTGCAATCAATGACTGCTGATGAAGAAGTACTACAGCTGTATTGCAATTAATGACTGCTATGTATTACGTAATATTTGGGTAATTTACCAAAACCTATTAATAGTTGGGGTAGGCAGCCCAATGAAGTCTACACGTCTCATTTGGGTAGGCAGCCCAATAAAGATTACACGTCTCATTTTTGTTCAAGATAATGGACTTTTAATGGGCCGTTCTTTTAAGTGTGCACAGTGCATACACACATATTATTTTTTATATGCCACCTTTAAAATATATAAAAACATATAAAATATATAAAAGTATATAAATATACATAGACGCTCCCAACCTCGGGAGCTTCTAGGTATCTCCGCTCCCCTGCTCCCGCCCCCGCTTCCGCTCCCGCCCCCGCCCCCGCTTCGTGCAACTTAGGGTTTAGGTCTTGTACAATTTTCATTCCCCAGCAGGCAGCCTAAGTCTTGCCACTATCCGCTAGGCACTTACAATGTACCATATCAAACTCCTCCCCACTTCTGCTTGCCAGGTTCGCCTCGCTTGGTTTGCCTGCCAATCAACCCGTTCTATCACGACCTTTTCTTTGACGCCACTCACCATGCCTTTTCAACGCTTGCGCTTTCCCACCCCAGATTCTTCCGCTCTGGCATCTCTCAAAGTCGTGGTTCCTAGTTCTGGCTCCTGACTTTTTCTCGTTTCTCATAGTTTTCTTCTTGGTTTCTCCTGGCTCCTGGCTGGTAGACTACTTGAGTTTGAGGGGGATGTTAGCATAATATTAGAAAATATTATACCATGTTTTTTATGTTTTAATTTTATGTTTCTGTTAGGCTAGGTTACTATTCATGTTTCCTATTTAGTGTAGTTTTCCTTGTTAAACATATTTCCTTGGTTTAGATTTCTTGGTCACCAAGTTTGTAGCCTATATGAAGGCAGGCATGCTATGCATGCTAGGGTTATGTTTTATCTTGCCAATTCACTTTTTTAACGACTTGGAACGCGGATCGTACCGGTATGTGGAACGGGAACGTGAGCATGGTACTCTACATGTCTAGATTGTGATACTCATGGGGTAGGCTTCTATAGATGACAAAATTAGATCTTACCTCCAGCTCCGAGCGATAGATATCTCAAAATTAAATGTTACTCTCAAATTATACATACAAAACTCATTTCTAGAAATACAATGGCCAAAATTTTAACATTTCTGCTCACCAAAATTCCCTGGTCTCTAGAGTCTTACCTTCATAAGCTGGATTTTTTTTTGTGGAAAAAACTCTGGAATGGAAGTGTACCATGTTTCGGGACGTTTACCATTCCCTGGTAACAGGGGGCAAAAGGATCCTCACACATTCCTACAACACATCAATCTCTCATCTCCGAATCGAATGAATTGAACCAAACAATCTCTCTCAAGCTCTGTTACAAATACTTGACGATTATTTTTTATTTAATTTGTTTTAGTTCTTCTGTATGGAAGAATTGTTCCCTATTTAGCATTTGGTGGATGATTTTATTGATTTTTACACAGTACACTTTCTAAATGTCTTATCGTTTAGTATTTGAAACTTGGTGTATGCTATTTTTGCTATTTTATCTCGCCAAAGTGTGCCTCGCTTCAATAAGGCCGCCCCTGACCTAACGTCTAGACCTCAACAGACCTTTGTGCCTCAGTGCACCTCTTGCCCTTAATTACGATCGTCACAAGTATCAAGTCAGTCAAGGCATTGCTAGCGGGAGTTGGACACAAGAGCCCTGAATTTATGGTTTGTCCCAAAGACAGTCTTGAACTGCTTGGCTATCCTGGTGGGTTAAGCGATGTTGATTTCAACCGAGTAATAAGAAAAAAAGTAGAAAAGGCTGTGATGTATTTTAGATTATTCAATTGCCTACTGTGTATTACCCCCTCTACCTGGAAGTTAAGACTGCAATGCACAATTTTTCTGCACCTTTATTTGGTAAATCAATGAGTTTTTCTTCATATTTGTTCTGCTTCGCATGAAAATACTTCGAGATGGTGCTTGGTTGAAAGTGGCTAGCATCCTAATAGACGAAGAGAGATGAACGTATTATATCCTATCGCATGTCCAGTTTAGAGTTTTCTGGAGATGACTCAGTTAACGCCGTATATTGGTCTGAGAAAAATGTTCGTGTGCCTGGTAGATGGCTTGCTGCATGCGATGTTTCTGTCAATTTAAGACTACACAGTCTTCGATTGTGAGCTTAAATGTGAAGTAGTACAGGCCAGTTTCCACTTCTTCCATACCATCTCATTGCTTCTCTCTCTCTTTCAGAAGCCCCAAAACGTCCAGATCTTTCAGAAGCCCCAAAACGTCCAGATAAGCCGCCTCCAATTTTGACTATCCCTCCATGTAGTGAAAAGGGTAGAACTGGGAAAATGCCAAGTCCAAGATCCGAGGATGAGATATTGGCGTCCCCCCATTTGAAACCCCTATTGTTTAGTGAGCTTAAGAATGCTACTAGAAACTTCCGCCCTGACAGTCTTCTTGGAGAAGGAGGGTTTGGATGCGTCTACAAAGGCTGGCTAGATGAGCAGACTCTTTGTGCGACAAAGCCTGGTTGTGGAATTGCAGTTGCTGTGAAGAAGCTTAAACCCCAGGGCCACCAGGGCCATAAGGAGTGGCTGGTGAGTTTCTCTCATAATCCACTTAACTTATTTATATTTTTGGCTTTACACACTTGCTCATATCTAGTTGGTTGCAGTCGGAAGTAACTTATCTTGGCCAACTCCATCATCCGAATCTAGTAAAACTTATTGGCTACTGCTTGGAAGATGACAACCGGCTACTGGTTTATGAGTTTATGGCCAGAGGGAGTTTGGAGAATCATCTATTCAAAAGTTAGTCGAAGTTGTATTTTTATTTTTCTGAATTTTTTTCATCACTATTTCTTTAAAGAAAACTTTGATAGCTGCAGAGTAAATTATCACAATCTAGTTTTGGATGACCATTTTCTGAGGCTAAATATGGGCTGGATATCACAGTTTTTGATTCTATGCTTGGAAAGGTAAATTATAAGATGATAACTATTTCTGAGACTATGCCTTAAATTCAGGGAGTGCGCAACCTCTTCCATGGGAAACAAGGGTTAAGGTTGCCATAGATGCTGCTCGAGGGCTCTCTTTTCTTCACAGCTCTGAATCACAAGTTATATACCGTGATTTTAAAGCTTCAAATATCCTGCTAGATTCAGTATGTGGAATGAAACAAATGCTCTCCTTTAGCCCCTATACTCGTTGCTTTTTGTGTATCTGCAGTCATACTTGGGTCTTGGGTTATGTTTCGTTAAATGAGTCTTCCAGTACTTATTATGATGTTTTGCTTAATACAGGAATTTAATGCCAAACTTTCGGACTTTGGATTGGCAAAAGCTGGCCCCACTGGGGATCAGACTCATGTATCTACTCAAGTCGTGGGTACTCATGGTTATGCTGCCCCTGAGTATGTTGCTACAGGTTATTTCTTTGACCCTTAAACTATGCTATGTTCGCAGAAGTCCTAACTCTTTTGTTGTTGTACCTAGGATTTGTTGGCGGTTTTGAATGATTGTAAAGGATTAGATTTATATTTTCTTCCATACTATTTATAAATAGTTTAAAACTTTTATGCATGCAAGTTAGGAATTAGGATACAACTAGACTCGAGCGTTTTGTGGACAGAAATTTGCAACACTAGTTCGTACTTTTGACAAACATGTTTGATATAATTTTCAGCGGAAGTTCTGAAGGTAGAAGGGCTTGAATGTCTGTTGCAAAATAGACAGGATGAACAGACATAATGCTTTAGGTCCATTACTAATTACATTATAGTATCGTCATGTGTATGTCTAATTGTCCATAGTTTGCATGCCCTCTCAAAAGGAAAGCTCGTCCTTTTCTATTTAGTTCCATTACCTCTTTTTTACTGGCAAGTTCTGTTAACTTGTGAATGGAAACGTAGAGTCTTGAGTTTAAAAAGGAGCTAGCCAGTCTGGTTAAAAGTTGTTAAGTCGGATTTCATGGCCAAATGATTGAATTGAGTGGTTACTTACAGTTATCATCGCCATTGGCATAGTTTCTTTTTGTCTTGATTATAAGAGTTTGGATTTCCAGCCCATATTTCCTTAAGAGTTGCCTCCCAACATGGTATTATCTTATCAAACAATTCAACATCAATTGGGAGTTCTTGTTCAAAACTGTGGCAACAAGAGATTAAAGTAACCAGTTGAAAACTATCAACTTTTGGTCGTTGAAATCTGAATTCTAATTGATTATTCTTGTCCGCAGCAAACATGACGGTATAGGGGGACCACTGTTTCATTGGTATTCTGTGAGTAGCCACTTTGTGCATTTATTGCCAAAGGTTAGGTCTATCTCCAATCCATTTGTTTCAGTGGTATTCTGGGAGCAGCCACTTTGTGCATTTTTTGCCGAAGGTTAGGTCTGTCTCCTATCCATCCTCCGCTCATACCCCCAATTATTGGGGACTAAATGGGTTATGTTGTTGTTGTTGTACTTGTTCATCAAAAAGATGCCACCGGAGTTGATTTGGAACACCATGTGGTAAATTCAGGTAGTTTAACTACATCTCCCGTTTAACATACTCCTCACCTGTTCATTTAGGATCCCATTTCCTTGTTTCTTCTAGACAAAAGGAGATCCAATTTTGATGAGATATAATTCATCTGATATTGGCATGTATAATGTAAATCATTTTGTTGTGATAGAAGGTATTGTCTATGTTAAAGAGGAGAAATGACTGCTCATAAACGCGCCATCCTTTGTTGTTGCAAGATGATACGCAATAGGTGCACAGGTATTTTGCAGTCACGTTGGGAACATAAACAATTGTAATCAAATAAAGTAAAAATTGTCCTCGTGGCAAAAAAAGAAAACTGAGGTTATTCCAAGTTGAAAAAGTCTTGGGAAAATCTAAGTCGCAGGAACAGTTATTAAAAACCTACGATATAGGATACATATCCTATGATTCGTATTGTCTCTTTAGGAAACGATATGTATCCCACCTTGTATCCTTTTTGTATAGAAATCCTACAATACAATCGTGTATCCTACAATATAAATACATATCCTGATTCAGTACGTATCGCATGATTACTTATTGGGAAAAAGTCAGACTTTATTTTAACGACCAGAACCCTGAACACCATAAGATAAGCCAGTTTATCTAATTATGGCGACATTCAAACCATTTGATAGAAAGTTAACCTCAATGTAGAGCATGAATAGAAGGGGGATTTTTTTTTTTGCATTGTGTTTTGCCAGAATCATTTAAGGGCTCTTATTTTCTTTCCATAACTAAGGCAACAAAAAGCCTTAATGTGACCCTAGTTGAGACTTGAGAGACTTGAAATTTTGCATCTTAAAACTTATTTTTAAATAATATATGCATAGTTATTTGTTGTTATTAGGTATAACTACTTTTTTTTTTTGGTAAATCGGAAATACGGTATAACTACTTTTAATTGCATATTAATTATGGATAACATTAGTGGGGCAAATGGGTGGGTTGGGTTGTGTTTGAGCAGGTTGATATGGGTTATGGGTTGAATATGGGCCAGTAGTATGCGGGTTGAATATGGGTGGGTTGAATATGGGTTAGGTCAAATCCAGCCTGACCGAAACCAACTTTTTTTTTTTGGTTCTTCTTATGCCACAATTTACAAATTACTCCATTGTACCACAACTTCATGTATCTAATTCATTTGACATGATAAACAACATGAAAAAGCCCAAACCTTTACCCGTAGATCTAAGAATATACAGAAGATATGGTAATTAAAAGCATCAAGGAACTCACGAAAAGAATCGTCGACTCTAAACCGGTTCCTTGCAGCTCACTGACTGACTGTAAATTGCGGATTCATTCGCATTGGGTTTTCGCCAACCCTTGGAATCACCGACATTGAAGTCCTCTGAAACATCAACAGGGGAGTTCATGGAGGGTATAAATACTATAAAAAACATGGAGCAGAAAAGACTCGAGAGAGAAGCCATCTTTGTATTCTTCAGGATTCTCGATTCGAATTACAAAGGTTAATGGCAAGAGGAATTGGTTGTGGAAATGGCTGGAAATTATTTGAATACAAATTGTGATCAGAAGAGATTTAAAATTAGGGGATTTGTGATTTTGGTACTCATTAGTTAGATGCTCCGGACCATGAATGAAAGAAGATGGCAATGGGCACAGATGCCTTTTGGCTTTGATTTGGAGGCATGGTTCTGCAACATAGCGACCCTGTAGCTCCTCAGTTCTTGGAGTTCTACTATTTTAGCAGTATTTTGAGAGCAACCACTTTGTGCATAGTGCCAAAGGTTAAGTCTGTCTCCAATCATCCCTTGCCCATACCCCCAATGATTGGGGACTAGATGGGTTTTGTTATTGTTGTTGTTATTGGATTTGTGATTTTGGAGAGAAATAAACAGTTATTGTTTATGAATTTGGAGAACATGACACTTACTGGTGATTTTGAATCGAAAAGGAAAACACATGGACTTCTTTATTTTTTGGGGCCAACCCATTTCAAACCCATTTTAAAACTATGTGTATATGGGTTAATGTGGGTTGACCCATTTATGATCTGTATTACAATATGGGCAAGTTGGGTTGGGTTATAAGCGGGCAAGTTGGGTTGGATTCATGGGTTGAGTTGGAAATTGCCACCTCTAGTTAACATTGTTGAAGCATCAATTAGATTTAGTATTTTGGCCCAAGAAAGTAAAGTCCAAACATGCCCAATCGACAAAAGCCCAAAGATGAAAGTATTGAAGGAGAGATAATTATTTAGTTTTTATAAGCTCTAGAACGCTCTAGATTATCCTTGTGAAATACTCCTATCTAATTTGTTTTGTGAGAATTAGACACGTATAATTCTATGTAACTCAAAGTTTATTTTGTATGAAAATATTATAAATTGGGATGGGTTCTAGACATTTTGTACCAAACCAAAAAAAAGTTTGAGTTGAAGGGTAATACAACCATGTCCTGGTTGACAGTGCTGCACCCGACACAAATCCCACACCTGCACCTGTGTCGGATCTTGTCGACACGGGTAACACAGGACTTAGTTATGAAAATGGTTGAAAAATCTTGCAAAATCTTTTCTAGTACACAAGCATATTGCACTATCATTAAATTAAACCACTATCCAATATTAATCACAATTAAGGTTTCCAAAGGCCAAAATTGATGTATGTAATCTGGATTCTGGACAACAGAAGACAATCAAAATCAGGCATAATATCTGTGAGCATTTACTTAAAATAATCCACGAATGTGAAATTACTTACCTTTAGGGTCATCAGAGCATATCCATTATTCATGTGTCGTTGAACTCATAAACCATAGATTTTAGTTGCTCCAATTTTACCAGATTCCTATTTGATTCCACTTCTAAACCATGTTTCAACACACCCATGCATGTTTTTCTAAGATGTAAACAACCACTTGGCTTATCTCTGTTATATTCACCACTTGCTTATCCAAATGTTTTTTCTGCTAGCAGGTCGGTTGACTGCGAAGTGTGATGTATATAGCTTCGGGGTGGTGTTGCTAGAGCTGCTTAGTGGGCGTTGTGCTGTTGATAAAGAAAAGGTTGGTCTTGAGCAGAAGTTAGTGGACTGGGCAAAATCCTTCTTGGATGACAAACGAAAGATATTCCGGCTTATGGACACCAAGTTGGGGGGCCAGTATCCTCGAAAAGGAGCCTTAATCCTTGCAACACTAGGGATGAGTTGCGTAAACCTTGACTCGAGAGCCCGACCTCCAATGGATGAGGTTTTAAAAATTCTAGAAAAGATCCCATCTCTTAAATGTGTGTCCGTAGGCTCCCCCTTGGATAAACAAACTCTACCTAGTCCTGTTTCCAAATCCCCAAGACAACTTGACCTTCCTTCACCGATTACCCCTAGTCCTGTTTCCAAATCCCCAAGACAACTTGACCTTCCTTCACCAATTACCCCAACTTCCCGTGAATCTCCGTTGCCATCCCACATGATCCCCACAGGAACCATGATTATCGGGAGGTAGATTGTGAGATGGGTTGCTAGAATCCTTTAGTTCTATGTGTTTAATATTTTTCTTAGTTTCACAGGGTTAGAATGCTTTTATCTTGCTTTGAACTCAAGTTGCCTGGTGAAACTGTTCGGTAACTTGAGGAACGCCAAATCTGGCTTGAGGAATAGACGGCAATTGAAGTGTACATATACGAGTTGCCTTTTTAGATTTTGGAATTGAGGCAAACATCTCAAGGAATGCGGATACAGACATTTTAACGTTACAAGGCAATGAACTTCAGTTGTGTCAAAAGTTTCTTTCATTTGCTTTTCTCTCTGTAGAAAATGGTTTACTCACAGGCTTGAGACAGTGCTGTTAGATGGGGGGCCTGCCGCCTATGGTGTTTCTGATGTGTGTTTCTGCAAGAGACTTCCACGTTTATAGCGTCTAGCAATATGATGGGTACACAAAAAGGGTGGTTTCAAGTGTGAAACATCTCACGTGTTATTTATCTCTTGGGCGGCTAGTTCGGGGTTAGTCCATGTGGGACTTTCTTCTGCTTTAATTGAGCCCTCTTGATGCAGTAGCTATGGAGGAAGAGTAACTTAGGCATTTTAAGCTCGGAGTGGCAAAATCATAATTATGTCGTTGTGGAATTTTGCGTTGGGCCCACTTGGGTCTGAACCGAAATGGCCCAACGATCAAGATCCATCGCCCGCGGCCATGGCGTACCAATGCCCATATTTGCCATTTAAGGAAAGACTAGAATTACCAATTACTTGGGTAAGGAAAATCCAAATTAAGCTGCGCTTTTGGGAAACATCTTACAATTTTCTCTAGTTCTTATTTTACTATTATTTTTGAATTTTCCATTTTTGGTAATTTTTCAATTAGGGTTTCAGTTTTTCCTATTTAATAAGTTGTAAACCTTAAGGGCACAACAATTGATGAGTATTATTGAATAAAAAAGAGTCTAGAGAGTGTTTTTCTAAACTATTCCGTTTGAGTTAGATTGTTGCACGCCATTTCTGTAATTCACAAGGTGTCCTCCATCACCTCTGATGGAATTAGTTTCTCATGAGTATTAGTTGATGTGATGTGCCCATAAATTGGTTCGGATAGCCTGAATTAGTAAAGAAAGAGAGTACTATGAAGGATGGATCCTAACATAAAGGTAGAAATAGTAGAAATTCTTGTACTTTTTGAATGAAATTTGCTTTCCTTGTTCCATTATCATTGGGAAAGTTTATTGAAGGAAAATGAAATTTATTTTGTCCGATACGTGCACAAATTTTGTTCGAAAAGTGAAATATGTTTGATCCTGGATCTTTTAGAAGATAAGCTTGAAGAAAACCTAATCAGCATTACAGTCTTTGGGACATTTTTGGTTCTGGATAGGTTGAGTGCAAAGCAGGAAAAGGAAGGATTTGATTAAGCAAATAGTTTACTCGACTGCTTCCGAGGGGATTTTCTGAAAAGTGTTTGTAGCCAATTTCGGGTAAAAGCTTAGGACAAATAATGAGTTTAGGTTAACTTTATCTTGTTTGCATAACGAAATGATTTGAAATTTTTTTTGTGCATTGAGCCAAACTCGAATATTTGGCTTTAGTCTAGCAAAAAGAAGGCCAATACCTCACTGCTTCCCGCAATTGGTTATTTTTCTTTAAAGGTGTAGAAAATTTCATTAACCATCAATGTCAAAAAATGAAACCATGTACAATAGGTAAAGAAATGCATTAAGAGAAATTCAACGAGTGCACTGCTCCCCGCAATTGGTGTCAAACTGTCGAGTTCTGAATGACTTAAAGTATTAACAATAAAACACAATTTGACTCTTATATACATCAAATAATTGTCGAATTAACAGTCAAATACAGTATATAGTAACAGCTCTATTGGATTAGAATTTGAAAAACTTGCAAAATCCTAGTGACTTCAGAATATTTTAAGTTAGCAGAAGTGCAAGAACTCAACAATTACAATAGTCCTGTATAAAACTTAAGTATAGGAATAAAATAAAGAGAAATTTATTAATGGACAGTCTAAAATGAAATACTGAAAAAATAAGGCTCGTGAAAAATCTAGAAAATCATGGATGAGTGTTTAAGGCTTGTGAGGCTTTCAATCTATTAGCATAGAACATAGATTGATGATTACTTGATTGGCTGACATGATAAATGCTCCACATTGCATTTATACATAGATAATAAAGTAAGCATTCCAGATTTTAGTTTTTTTTTTTTTGGATCCATTTCCAGATTTTAGTTTATTACTACAAATTAAGTATTTCAAATTTTTACTCGTGCCGTGTTTTTGCCTGTGTCATGTTGTGTTGTGCCCGTGCCACAAGATGACGGCCCAGCCTAGCCCACTTATAAGATCGTGTTGCGTCACATGCGGCCCTCTCAAATTCTGGGCTCTGCAACTTCTTTCCCATTCTTTTTCTGATACAACTTCTTTCCCATTCTATCACTCTTCTCATCTTCATATCTTGGCATTTCCTTCGCCAACTCCACTACCCCAATTGAATCGTCTTTCTGTCTCTGAATATCTCCACTTCAAGATAAAAACAATGGGGAATTCAAACCTACAAATCCTCCCCTTACCCCACCCAAATTCACTTCTTTGTTGGAGAGAGAGAGAGAGGAATTAACTTCTTTGTTGCCCGCATGCCCACACACACGAGAGAGAGAGAGAGAGAGAGAGAGAGAGAGAGAGAGTGAGAGAGAGAGAGAGAGAGAGAGAGAGAGAGAGATTTACTTCATTGTTGAGCGTGCACACACCTCTTCAGATTTTGGGCCTTGTAAAACTGAAGGCCTAAAGTAAAGGCTTCGGCTGTCGATCGAATGCTTAATCTGGCACTGCATCCTTGTTTTAGGCTTAAATAATCAAATGGGCTTTTTACGGGCCAGTACCAAAAAAAAACACCGCTAAGGTAATTTAGTCCTACTAAATGGGTTTTGGGTAATAAAATCAAGGGTTGTCTTTAATCTTAAAACCGTTTTTGTTTGTCTTTAAATTTTAGATCTTAAAAAACCTTGCACTGGGGTAAAAAGTTGTAGTTCTTTTATGCGACTACGATTTTTAACACAAACAAAAATAATTTTGGTACTATTATTTTCCAAAAATCAATGGGATTTGTTTTGTCTCTCTCTCTACCCACCCCACATGAGCACAATCTCTCTCTCTCTCTCTCTCTCTCTCTCTCTTCTCAACTCCCATAACCGTATGAAAGTGCCTAAATCCTAGGGTACCCTATGAAAGTGTTTAAAATCCCAGGGTACCCTATAAAATCCCTATAAAATTGCCTAAACCACTAAAACTCTATAATATGAAAGTGCATCCTAAACCCAAACCTTAGAGTACCGTAATGAAAGTGCCTAAACCTTCAAAATCATATGAAAGTTCCTAAACTTCTAAAACCTTATGAAACCGTATGATACCCTAAGTGTCTAAACTCCAAAAAAGAGTGATTTACCTTAATGATAATTAGATACCTTTTTTCTAGACTTAGAGGTATTCAGGTGTGCAAGTTAAACTAACAAGTTTAAAGGCAAATACAACAGAAGGCTAAGGAAGATGGGAATAGTAGTGGGCCTTGCAATTGGGAAATGGGCCTGAGAATAATGAAGATCTCGTTCGCGTTAGTACGTGGTATTATGGGGCGTGTGCGTGTATGGGCCTCGCTGTAAGTCCCTACACCTTAGATTTTGTTCTGGTTCAAATACTGGTCGGTATCAGTCAGTATCGGCGGACACCATTTGTTGTACCAGACAACACTGGAAAATAACAGACAATACTGGACTAATTTTAAATTTATTTCTCTTTTTCAATACCGGTCAATATCATATAGGTATTGGTCGCTACCCAATACCGTACCATTGTATATTTATATTTATGTTTTTTTTTCAACAAACATATGTTATGCTAAATTCTTCAATGTTGGAGTATAACACGAGTTGCAATGGGGTGGGGCGGAGCGGGTTTGACATACTCCGACTGTAACCCGAAATACTGTTCCCAACTAACCTGATCGAGTAATGGATGTGTACCCCTTACCCCCACCCCTATCGAGTAATGGGTTTACGTACTTGCCTAACCCCTTTTTATTAAATGTTAAAAAAATATGTTTTTGACTCCAAAATTAGTAAGCATCTTTTTTGCCTTTCAAAAAATAAAAAATAAAAAAACAAATACTCTAATTTAACTAAAATCTACTATATATAAGGAAAACAAAAAATAATTGATATATAATGTGAGATTCTAGTTTGAAGGGTAAAAATATAAATAAAAATTAAATTTCATGCATAAAATTTTTTCAGGGCAGGTATCGGGTGGGGTGACGTCTACCCTAGCCCTATCCTAATCCAGTTGGGCTTTTTCAATTCTCCCCTTACATCGACCTTAAACCCAAAAAATTTAATAAGTACCTGCCCTGGGGGTGGAATGGGTTGAATTGTCATCCCTACTAATAACAATAAATCTAAAACGGTCACAGGTACTCATACGTACCATACTAGTGGAGAAATCGATACTCTAATCGATATTCATTTTCAGAACCTTGGTCCAAAAGTCATAGCCCTTGGTAGAGTTCCTGATTTAGCAAATAGAGATCACGTGCATCGTCCATAGAGTGCAACTAATCATAGCCGTGTTGTTTCCTATTTCAATAAAAATTTTCACCAAATGCACTCCGCGTTGCGTAGGGTCCATACTTTCCCAAATCAATTCCAATTAGGAAATTATGAATCTGTGTGTGCATTCGATATACCATAGTCGACTCATGCTTGGGTCTCAAGTCACTAGTATTCCAATTAGGAAACTTTGTTGATTTCCAAGTTCTTTTCGAGTTAGGACTTAGGACTCTGTGTGTCGGTGACTAACCCTATAAATAAAGGATTTTACCCATAAAAAATATTCACTCACAAACAGAACTTGGTTTCCTCTGATTTCCACTTGAGTTTCAATTCCTTGTTTATATTTTCTTGTTCTTCTTGCTCTTCCGTCCTTCAAGAATGCCAATAATGAGAGATTGCCCATTCCATATCGAAAAGAAATTTTTTTGTGAAAAAAGGCCTCTGCCGTATGATCAATCAGTTCGCGTACTAGTACATCTTCGCTGCATACCCCACGATGACCCCGAGATTGATTTCACTGCAACCACCCTAGTTCCCCATGCAACACTACTCTCTGATGCCGCTGGCCCTACTTTGTCACCCATCCTCTCTTCCCTGGGAATCCCCTCGGAGGATCAAACCCGAGTCGTGCACGACATACCCTCTATTTCCACGTGTTTGAACTTCCTTGAAACCTGTTCTCGATGTCATCGTTTCTTGGTGCCGGGTATTGTTTTGGTTATTCGAGTCGACGAAGTCGAGGCAGTGGAGGAGGTTGATGAGATTGATCACGACATGAAGTTGCCTATGAAGCAGCGGACCATGCCTGCTGACGAGTTCGTGCATGTGCTTGCGACGGGTTCGGGTTCGCGTTCGGCCGAACGGTGCACGATCTGTTGAGATCAGGAGTTTGCTGTTGGGTGTGAAGTCGATTGTGTTTGCCGTGCCGCTATAAGATGCCAAGTTGATTGCCCTATTTAATTGTTCCCAAGTTGTTTAATTACTCTGTACTCCAGTATGTAGTTTTTTGAGACTAGTTTTTTTATCATTGGTTCATGGATATTTTTTCTTCATGGGATGAATTTTCTGAAGTGGTAATAACTTTGCGCTGTAAATTAATGATTGAACAAATTGGAATTTCCTTCGTATTAGATGTACTATATTTGGTTATGGTATGTCTTAAATTCATATATAAGCCAGTTCTTCTATGGAATGTTATATTTGGCAATAGTTGTTTCATTCATTCTATTGTGTCTTCAGTTGAACGGGGGATTTGTATACGGGATAGGGATGTATTCGTGGGAAGAATCCGGGGGAGGTGTTATGCGGTAAGTGTTGTGCGCCGTGTTGTACGGCAAAACTACGTCATTTTGCTTATTTTTTTGGTACATCCAAGAGCTCTGTTTGGATAGTTAATTTTAGAGTTTAATTTTAGAGGATTTAGGCCCTTTGGAGTAGGGTATAGTTAGTTTAGGCACTTTGGGTTTCGACACTTTGTAGTGTTTTTTCATCCTTCAAACAAGGCCCTTGGATGCTTTGAAAGTATGCACAAAAATCTAGCAAAACAACGTAGTTTTGTTGCACAACACGGCGCACAACACCTATCGCATATACCACCCACCCCGGATGCTTGTGGGAATAATGAGATTGATCCCAGAATTTTTCGGTTTCATTATGTGAGATATTAAACTATCACAAAAAGAGGGGGAAAAAAAAACGAATGTGTTCATAAGAAATATTCTAAGCATTGATCCCAGAATTATTCGGTTTCATTATGTGAGATATTGAACTATCACAAAAAGAGGGGGAAAAAAAACAAAAAAAAAAACGAATTTGTTCATAAGAAATATTCTAAGCACAGTAGGATATATATATAAATACTATATTCAGCATATACTTGGAATTCTATTGCTCTTCACTTTTAGAAATGGATATGATGAAATAATGACTCCCCGTATTATTGATGTTTTGATTTTAATTTAATGTTGTTCTGTTCTTACAGTTGCTGAACAAATCTTCATGGCTAATAAAAAAGGAGTAGCAATTTTCAACAAACAAGACCATTTAAAAAAATCAACATATTGTTTTATCAACCTCTCGATGAAGGTAGCATTTTTAAGTAATTCATAACAAAAGGTATTTACATGCCATAATAAATTAAACATTCTAGATTTTAGTTTACTACGGAGTACTACAAAAGTACAAATTAAGTATTTCTCATTTTTTACTCATTTCGTGTTCTTTCCCATGCCGTGTTTTGCTGTGCCTGTGCCACAAGATTCTAAGACCTTGTTCGGTTAGGTTCCTCAGAACCGGTCCTGAGAACCCCTCAGAAAATGGTTCTCAAAAGCCAAAAACCTGGGGTACACCCCATTTAGTACCGAAAATGCACCCCACTCCTTCGGGGATCCACTTTTAGGTCTCACACGAGTGATCCGAACCGTTCATTGTTCTTAAAATATTTTTCTGAGGGGACCCACAAAAAATCATCTCAATCGGACGGTTAGAAGTGCTTGAACTAAATTCTCACCGTTTCAAATAAAGTTAAACGGTGAGAATTTGGTTAAAGCACCTCTAACCGTCCGATTGATCTATTTTTTTTGGGCCCCCTCGAAAAAATATTTTTAAACAACGAATCCGCTCGGACACTCAAATGACCTAAAAGTTCCCCGGGGTAAAGTGCATTTCGTGCTTAAATGGGGTTAACCCCCAGCAATGCTCTTTCAAAAGTGGTGCAGCAGTCATGTGGGGTTTTGCACTTGGTGGGGTCAATTTCAACAAGAACCGTAGGATTATCACAAGAACCGTACCCCAGCAATGCTCAAGGTACTGATGGGGCTTTAAAAAAAAAAAAAGGGTAGAGGCCGGTTTTTGGAAACCAAACAAGGGGTGGTTTCCAAAACCGGTTCTCACGAACCCAACCAAACAAGGTCTAAGGCCCTCTCAAAATCTGAGCTCTGCAATTTCTTTCCCATTCTTTTTTGGACTTGCAATTTCTTTCCCATTCTACCTCATTTCTCATCTTCATATCTTGCCATCTCCAATTCAAGATAAAAACAAAGGGGGGAATTCAAACCTACAAATCCTCTCCTTCGATCCCTGACCCAAATTCACTTCTTTGTTGGAGAGAGAGAGAGAGAAATTAATTTCATTGTTGAGCACGCGCACACAGAGAGAGAGAGATTGATTCAGTACTTCTTTGTTGCCGCGCACGCACCCCCTCAGATTTTGGGCCTTGAAAAATTGAAGGCCTAAACCAAAGGCTTTGGCTGCCGAATGCTTATTCCGGCAATGCATGCCTGCTTTAGGCTTAAAAAATCAAATTCAGATGTTCAACTAACAAGTTTGAAGGCAAATACAACAGAAGGCCCAGGAAGCTAGGAATAGTAGTGGGCCTTGCAATTGGGAAATGGGCATGCGAATAATGTGGATCTCTTGTCGTGTCAGTAGGTGGTATTATGAGCGTGTGTTGTATTGGCCTCGCTGTAATACTAGGGGTGCATGCTGGATCAGAGGCCCGCCTATTCCAGCTCAATTTTTTTAGGGTTTGGAATACAAATTTAGGCTTATAGGGTTGAGCCGGGTTGATATTTTAAGCTCGATTAGTCTATGTGATGGGTTTGGAAAAATCCTCAAGGCCTAGCCCGAGCCCGGCCCGGCATGAATATAATAATAATATTATTTTCCCCTTAAACTCCCTGTCTTAAACATAACTCATGGTAGTACTTTTTTTTTTTTCTTGTTGTCTACGGGAAATGCTGTGAAGAAGTAACAAGAGAGAGACCACATAATTTTTTTTTGCATTTCAAACTTTATGAATGTTGGAGAGTTTCATTTTTTGAACAAATTTATTGCCTTTTAAGAGACAATTTAATTATTAGAACCATAATATTTTATGGGTTTGTTTTTACTAGTACTGCGAGAACATAAAACTTTAAGTATTCTTGGTTGTGAATTCTAATTTGTGATCGTTAAGTTGATTTATTTATGTTTGTGATAACACGCTTTAAAAAAATAAATGGACTTGTTGGGCGAATGAAAAATAAAACTTAATTTCATTGGACTGGGTTTGGGAATATAAGATGAAGCTCGCTTCTAAATGAGTCGGGCTTGGGCATGCACAAGTCTTGTTAATATCTAGGTTAAGTTCGGCTCGAACCCGCCCCAGTCTAGGGTATGTGCACCTCTACCCTACACTTTAGCCTTGTTCAATTGTCAACAAAGTAGGTTAAAGGATGAGAAAATCAAATTTTCCGTAATTTTTGCAGTGTTTAGTTACCAGAAAAACAATGGGACCCACAAAAATATTAATCCCACTTGGACTCACTTTCCCTCAAAATGCATCTTCCAAAAAGGAATGAATTATGTGTCGTAGGAAAGTTTGATCCTGCAATTATACTTTCCTGGAAAAATCCTTTACTAAGTGAATAGTATTCACCGGAAAATAAAATTTCCTTTCATTTTCTTCACTTCATTTCACTTTTCTTAGGATTAGCTTTCTCACGTAATATTCAGTCATTATCGGCGGACACCAGTTGTACCGGACAACACTGGAAAATAACAGACAATACTGGACTAATTTTAAATTTATTTATCTTTTTTAATATTGGACAGGTATCAATTGTACCAAAGTATATGTATATTTATTTTTCTTTTCAACAAACATAGTTATGCTAAATTCTTCGATGTTGGAGAGTACCACGAATTGCAATGGGGCGGGATGGAGCGGGTTTTGACATACTTCGATCCTGACCCGAAAACTAATCCCACCTCGCCCCTAAACCGATCAAGTAATGGATGAGTACCCCCTACCCCACCCTTATCGAGTAAAGGGTTTACGTACCCGCCCGTGCTCTTTATTAAATGTTAAAAAAAGTATTTTTTTATTCCAAAATTACTAAGCACGAATAACAAATACTCCAATTTAACTAATATCTATTATATATATATAGGTAAATTTTCTTATCCAAACCTCTCGAGAATAAGAAAAAATTGATTTTTTTTTGTGTTGCAAAATTATTTTTGGAAAATCCAAGCCGTCCAATGTGTTCGGAAGGTGTTTTCAATGGCCCCCGCGAGAAATCTTCAAAAAAAAAAATACCGGGAAGGGCTTGATCCAAGTAGTTTTTGCAAAAATTGTATATATATATTTTGCAAAAACTGCTTGGATCAAGCCCTTCCTAGTATTTTTTTTTGAAGATTTCTAAAGAGGGCGCTTGAAAACACCTTCTGAACACATTGGACAGCTCGGATCGTCAAAATTTTTTTTGGATCATGGAGGTCCGAAAACGGGAATCCCGGATTAGAAGCTTAACCTATATATATATATATATATATATATATATATATATATATATATAAGGAAAATGAAAAACAATTGATATACAATGTGAGATTATAGTTGTAAGGGAAATTTTTAGGGCGGGTATTCGGGTGGGGTGATATCTACCCTAACTTTACCCTAACCCAGTTGGGTTTTTCAAATCTCCCCCTACCGCGACCCTAAACCCGAAAGTTTAATAAATACCCGCCCCAGTTGGGGTAAGGTGGGTTCGGGGCTGGGCGGGACGGATTGTCATTCCTACTAATAGCAGCAAATCCAAAATGATATCCAGTAACAGGAACCGATACGTACCATACTAGTGGAGAAACCGATACTCTAACCCATATTCACTTTCAGAACCTTGGTCCAAAAGTCATAGCTCTAGTAGGATTCTTGATTTAACAAATAGAGATCACATGCATAGAGTGCAACTAATCACAAATGTGTTGTTTCCTATTTCAATAAAACTTTTCACCAAATGCAAACTACATTGTGTTACCTTCGATGTTTCATAAAAATAATCGAAATCACTCAATTTGTTTAAAAGGGTTTTTTTTTTTTAAAGTATCCTTGTTGAAAAATTGTTTTGTTGAAAATTGTAAGAGACTTGATTAGTTCTTTGTGTGATTTTCTAACAAAAAATTTAGTGAAGAGTCAATCAAGCCAATTTTTTACAAGTACCCTTTAAAATATTTTTAAAATAGATTAAGCGGCTTAGACTATTTCTATAGAAACCCCAAAATTGTTCCATATAATGCGTTGTGCATTTGGTATCCAACAAATGGTGTACCCATATATCCATAGTCTTAAGTATGTTGGCACCATACTTTCGCAAACCAATTTCAATCAGGAAATTAGGAATGTGTTTGTGCATTCGATGTAGACCAAATGTGTACCCATACCCATATAGACTCATGCAATACCTATTTCCCTCTTCCTTGAGTCTCAAGTCACTAGTATTCCAATTAGGATTTTTTTTTTATTTCCAAGTTTTTTTCGAGTTAGGACTTAGGACTGTGTGTGTCAGTGACTAACCCTATAAATAAAGGATTTTACCCATCAAAAATTATATTCACACACAAACAGAACTTAGCATCCTCTGATTTCCTCTTGAGTTTCAATTCCCCGTTTATATTTTCTAGTTCTTCTTGCTCTTCTGTCCTTCACAAATGCCAATAATGAGAGATTACTCTCACCGTATCGAAAAGAAATACTTTTGCAAAAAAAGACCTTTGCCATAAGATCAATCAGTTCGCGTACTAGTACATCTTTGCCGCATACCACACGATGACCCTGAGATCGATTTCACTGCAACCACCCTAGTTTCCCACGCAACACTACTCTTCGACGCCGCTGGGCCAACCTTGTCACCCATTCTCTCTTCCTTGAGAATCCCCTCGGAGGATCAAACCTGACTCGTGCACGACATACCCTCCATTTCCACGAGTTTGAACTTCCTCGAAACCTGTTCTCGATGTCATCGTTTCTTGGTACCCGGTTTTGTTTTGGTTATTCAAGTTGACGAAGTTGAGGCAGTGGAGGAGGTTGATGAGATTGATCATGACATCACGTTGCCTATGGAGCAGCGGATCATGGCATTAGAGAAATTGCGTTTTGATGATGTTGGTACTTGGGGTTTGGGTTTGCGTAAATAGGCCGAACAGTGCACGATCTGTTGAGGTTAGGAGTTTGCTGGTGGGTGTGAAGTCAGTTGTGTCTGTCGTGCTTCTATGTGATGCCAAGTTGATTGATTGCCCTATTTAAATATTCCTAAGTTGTTTAATTTTTAAGTACTCCAGTAAGTAGTTCATGGATTTTTGTTCTTTCTGAAACGGTAATAATTTTGGTCTGTAAATTAATGTTTCAACAAATTGCAATCTCCTTAATATTAGATGTCATATTTGGTTATGGTAACCTTTAATTAATATAGATGACGGTTTTTCAATATTTGGCGTGAAATGGTCAAAACATTCATTCCATTATTCCCCCAAATTATCGATGTTGTGGTTTTAATTCACTGTTACTTTGTTCTTACAATTGAAAACTATGTATACAAGACGGTTATAGATTCAATGTCCAAACACAACTTAAGAAGCGGCGGTAGACCAGAGGGGATCAAATTGAGCTCTGGACTATCTTTACCATCTTTTTGAGCTGTATGAAGCGGTGGTAGACCAGAGGAGATCAAATTGAGCTTATCCCACGATGCTCGATTTCCTAACTCCCTTGGCTGATCATCAAACTAGTGGTTCGACAAACCTACATTCGGTATTGAAGAAGAAACTCTGAACAACCAACAACGAAGTCGTCATCCATGGCAATCTCAACATCCTCATCGGAACTAAAATAGTTGCCGCCTTGTATGGCGTCATCTTCGGAACGGAATGAGGGATCCTTTGTGGCGGAGGAGGAAGAAGGACATGGGGTAGTGCGGAGTTTGAGGAGTTTAATGGTGACGGCCAGGTATGAAGATCGTCAGCGTGTGTACTTGAGTAGGTTGACTGCGATGGCTGGGAAGGGTAGAGAGAGAGAGAGAGACCTCGGCTTCATTTGCAAGTTAGGGGTAATTTTGTTCTTTTCACCCAACTTCGTCAGCGTTTGGATTGGAAGTGTTAAGAAATTATTGTGTGGATTGCATGTGTTACAAAATAGCTATAGTGGACCCTATAATAACTCTCCCTAAATTGGTGTATCAATTTGGATACAAAAATATTTGTGAATTGATTCCAACCCAAAGTAGAGTTTATTACCATTAAGGTCACAAAACAAATATTTATTACCATTAAGGTTCAGTCACTCTTTTTAATGACCATTAAGGTCAATCACTTTTTTTTTTTTTAAGGTTTAGGATGCATTGTCCTATTATAGAGTTTTAGTGGTTTAGACACTTTCATAGGATACCTTAGGATTTTAGGCATTTTCATAGGGTACCTCAAATTTACACCATACATTTAGAATTTAGAAATAGGACCATACATTTAAAATTTAAAACTTTCATTGGATACCCTAAAATTTTAGACACTTTTATAGGATACCTTAGGGTTTAGGTTGAGACACTTTCATAGGGTCTCTGTAAGGGTCCAGATATACCGAGCACCAGTGATAGCTTTGAAGATATACGTATCAAGCGAGTGAGATACCTCTAAGGTTGAATGCCGAGAGGCTACCTATGAGGGACTCTTTAGAAGGCAGCCACAAGAGAACAATGCGTTCATAATAAAACGAATGGGGCTTAGGCCCTCAGTCTCAGGATATTGCCGAGAGCCTAAAAGGCATAGCAAGTAACTCTGAGATAGGAGTAATGTCAGAGCTCGGCTTGGAGTCGAGGTATTGGCTGAACAGTAAGAGAAGGAACAACCCAGTTGTCGAAGCATCATAGCCTAGGTCTGACTCAGCATAGGCTTTAATGTTGCATGTGTGTCTAACAAACCGTGATCATGACAAGTGATATCATCCGAGCGGTTACGACACGTGTCATGACCTTATTGCAAGCATGTGCTCGCAACATATTCTCTCGAGCTTGTCACCGTGTCGTCAACTGAGCAGTTATGTCACATGACGAGCATGATTGTATTTGAAGAGCAAGTCAAGGATCATCTATAAAAGGTAACTTTCATCAGAAAACGGACGTACACACTCTCTCTCTCTCTAACCCTAGATCTACATTTGGCACTTCATCTACTTACTTGACCGTCGGAGGGCCGTTCTGAACTCTGCGGTCTAGTACAATGCTAACGGGGGTGCTTAGTGTGTAGGATCTAGTGCACTAGTACGAGAGGATCATCTTCAGCAATCCATACTGGTGAGAAGAATTGTCTGAGAAAGATTAGCTCCACGTACCTTAGGATTTAGGCACTTTCGTAGGGACTTTCCTAGGGTACCATAGGGTTTAGGGTGCATTTTTCTATTATAGAGTTTTAGTGGTTTAGATACTTTCATAGGGTACTCTATGGTTTAGGTTTAGACACTTTCATAGAGTCCTTTAACATTTAGGCACTTTCATACAGTTTGGGGGTTCAAAATTTAAAATGTAAAATAAAAAAAAGAGGAGAGAGAAAGTGAATGGGGCAAATGTTGGGTTGTGTTTACTGATGAGTGGAGTTTTTGGTGCATTTTTCGAAAATTGATGGAGCTTGGCGTGCGTAGGCTCAAAAAACTGGACGGGCCCGTGCTTTACCCTTCAAAGTAAACGTGAACAAGGGCCGCCTCTTAAGAGCTTGACCTTAGGGGCAACGCCACATAGTAATTAGGGGGGTCAGCTGACCCCACGGCGAAAAAAAAAAATACTAGTATGTTAATTTTTTTTTAGGAAATTCATAAATGAACTCCCATAAATTTAGGGTTGACACCACTTGATAATTCTCTAACTTTCATCCTCCCTTTTTTTGTGGCTTGTTTGAATCGTAGTTACTCGTTTTGTTCTTTTGATATGGAGAGATTGATCTGTCTTGCTAAGAAAGTACTCACACCATCCCAAATTGTTGCTCCTAATTACTAAAAAAATTGTTCATATCGTCAGATTTTAATGATTTATATACTTGTATCTAATACAAATTTTGTTTGATGGATCTCAATTAATTTTATCAAACATCTTTTAAAATCATAGAAAAATTATAGATTACAAAATATGGATAATTGTTTGAATGGTTCAAAAAGTGAAGGAGAATCAATAATTTGGGATGGAGAGATTATTTGATAGTATGCCGAGACTGCGTCGAATGCAATTGTAGAAGTGCGTGTAATTTTTTTTTTTTATGTGTTGAAAACTGAAAACTGAGAAAATTGTTTCATGTCTTTTAATGATATCTTTTGTTCATTAGGTTGAGTTTTAAATGTGATTTTTGTTGGAACAAAATTTTTAGTAACTGTGATATTTTCTTTTGAGTTATGGTTGGTAAAAGTGTTTGATGATAACCTCGGCCTTGTTTGGTTTGGTTCTTGAGAACCGGTCTTGAGAACTCACCCTTGTTTGATTTCCAAATTGGTTTTCTGCATTTCTTTTTTTTTTTTTTTTTTTGTGACCTCCGGACAGAACCAGACAATGGTTATTAATCTGGTTTTAACACATGGCGCAAAAGGTTTCTGTGTAGTGTTTGCTTCCAAGTGTAGTGTTTGCTTCCACGGCTTCGGGGACACACTTTTGGGTCTCACACGAATGATCCGAACCGTTCATTGTTCTTAAAACACTATTCCGAGGGAGCCCACAAAAAATCAGCTCAATCGGACGGTTAGAAGTGCTTGAACAATATTCTCACCGTTTCAAAGCAAAAGTTTTGTTGAAACGGTGAGAATTTGGTTCAAGCACTTTTAACCGTCCGATTGAGCTGATTTTTCGTGGGCCCTCTCGGAATAGTGTTTTAAGAACAATGAACGGTTCGGATCATTCGTATGGGACCCAAAAGTGGGTCCCCGAAGCCGTGGAAGCAAACACTACACGTGGAAGCAAACACTACACAGAAACCTTTGGAAACCAATCAGAGAACCAAGCACAGAACCAGTTTTTGAAAACTAGGTTCTAAGAACCCAACCAAACAAGGTGCTCGTTTTTTCGGAGTTGTCGATGGAGGGAACAGTGGGGCTGAAGTAAGTACCGGCTAGCAAGCATTGAAACGGGGTTGGAGTTTATGGAGCAGTGTGCGTTTTGTGAGGAGAAGATTATGGTTGGCTTCGAGGCTAAGCGCATGCCTTGTGAGCATGTTTTTCACACAGATTAATTGCATCGTCAGGAAGCTGAACGGGAGTCACTCGTGTCATCTATGTCAATTTGGGCTCCCAACTTCATCAATTGATATGAGTCGCATTTGAGGTTGTTATTTGTAATTTAGAGACATTTTGTTTTAATTTTTTTTTTAGATCAAGTAATTTAATTCTCCGATTAGTTAGTTTTTTTGTACGGACTTGCCCACCACTCATCGGTGAGTGAATGATAGAGCTATTTTCCAAATGGCCGGTATGTTATTTTCGATCGAAAACAATTGTTAGAGGGTTTGAAAGTCGTAATGACGAGATAATTATGGGGTGGTTTGGGTGAATTGAAAAAAACTAGTTTTTTGGTTTTGTCTTTATTCAATTTTCTTTTTGCATTTGTTGATTTTCGGTCGATTTTTTTGTGGTTTCTTGGCTTGTCTCGATGAGAGGAATCTAAAAAGTATAAAATTATTAGCCAAACTTAAAATTTTGTGAATAAAGACGAAAAGTAATCCAAAAAACCGGTTTTTTTTTTATTTCTCGTCTTTATTCACAAAATTTTAAATTTGGCTAACAATTTTATATTTTTTAAATTCCTCTCGTCGAGACAAGCCCAAAACCACAAAAAATCGACTGAAAACTAACAAATGTAAATTTTTTTTGAATAAGGACAAAACCAAAAAACCAAAAAACTAATTTTTTCAATTCATCCACCCTATATACTCTTTATGTTGCTTTTGATTTCAATAATGCGTTGAATCATCCACCAAATTGACATATATTTCAAGAGGGTAAAAAATTCAAAAAAGCCCCTTAAGTTTTGGCCACTTCTAAAAAAAAAAAAAAAAACACTTGTGCTTCGACTGTCGACAAAACAACATCTGAACTGGTTATTCCGTTAATAAAAAGGCACCTGCCGTACTATTCCGTAAAAAAGTTAACAGATTGCACTCAACTGGGGTCTAGTGTCTTTTTGTCTTTTTGCATTTTTTATTTTTTGAAATTGGAACTGAAGGAGTTAAAATCTACATGATTTGCACACCTGGACCAGCTACAAAGTAGTCCAAGTTTGGCCTAATAATCCAATTTTTGTTTCCAAAAGAATTTTTTAAAGATTGTGATCATAATTTCCTACTTTTCTAGATTCTTCTTGTCAATATGAAATATGAAGTACTCCGTAATATTTTACATCAAATCGATGGAAAATAAAAATGCAAAATTCTTTTGGAATAAAGACAATAAAATACTCAGTCTCAATTATATAGGTGCCATTAAGCCACTCAACTTATTTTTTCCCTTTTATTTGATTTTGTCTGCATTATTAAGTAAAAAATGTTGAATGCTACGTACACTTTCGGGTTGCACTCCTGGGTTTTTTTTTGGTCCAAAACAACACCGTTTTGGACCCGGGTCAAACTTTAAAAAAAAAGAAGTGAAAGTTGTAAATTTCTAAATGTCTTGTATCTCGTCTACCCCCAAATTTTCAAAACCTCTTCGACATTATCAGAGAAATCTCCTCCTGCTACCCAACGCATTGCCAACCGCCACCAATGCTCCATCGACTCGACCATTGAGTCATTGACTGACCACAACTCCGAAATTGTAGCTCCAAAATTATTTGCTACAAATCTGAAGGTAATTTAACCTATTTCAGTATACAGTGATCTATAAATTTTGTGTCTTCTTTTGTTCAGTTATGGTGTTTGATTTATGATTTGTAATTCGCTGACCTTTTTTCTTTTTCTTTTTTTTTTTTTTTCCCCTTTCAATGCTTTAGTGGTCATAATTATAGATTTAGAATTAGATGTTGAAGGCTTACTTCCTAAAAAATCCTTGATTTGGGTAAATAGATTCTGAGAAGTTGACATTTAAACTTTACTTCCTGAAGTTCGGGTAAATAGATTTCTTCCCGAATTGGATGTTGAAAACTTACTTTTTGAAAAGTACTTAATTTGGGTAAATCTTGGCAAGAGTACTATGTTCGGCTCTGCAGTTAGTGAAGCTTCTAAGCAGTCTCTTAAATCTATTTTGGCCATTCCAGAAGGTCAATTGCCTATGAAATATTTAGGCGTTCCTTTAGTTAGAACTTGATTGAGGTACGAGGGTTATGTTATCTTGAAAGAGGAAATTCTTACAAGAATTCGGTCTAACAACCTTCTATCACATGGAGTTAGAGCACAATTTTTTTATTTTTTTTTTGAACTGTTTCATTTATAAAACACCAAACCTAAAAGAGCAAGGGGATAGCCTTGAACACTTACAAGCAAAAGGAAAACAAAAGCAGCTGCTCCAAAACAAAAAAAAAAAAAGGCCATAGAACCCCAAAACCACCAACGAACAAAACAGCCTAACTACACAAGCTACAAAATTTTAGACATTCTGAAACACATGCAAAGGAATTTCCCACTTCGAGCACAAATCGAAAATCTCAACAGACCTGGGTAGGTTTCTCCAAGAAGAAATGCAAGCTCGAACTTCGTCCCAAATCGTCTTAATAACTGCATGTGAATCCATACCTTTGTGCTGGAAAATTCGCATGTTACGTTCCCTCCAAAGGTAATAAACAGAAGCAGCTAGGCAGAGCTTATAGATATCGGACCGCAAGGAGTGGGTATTAGAGTTCCAACTGATCAGTTAGAGCACAATTGATCAACTCAGTTCTCTGAAGCATTCAAGGATATTAGAGTTCCATTTTTATCTTGCCTCAAAGAGTTCTCAAAGATATTAAGGCAACTCTCAGAGCCTTTTTGCGAAAGGGCACTGATTTAACCAGAGGGGGAGCTAAAATTAGCTGGGAGGCTCTGTGTTATCCCCTTGGCCTTTTTTTTGTGTGTGTGTGAATTAACTTGGTACACAATGTTTTATACACTTCAAAAATACTTTAACAACACTCATTAACTTAATAACACATTTTGTCATAACAACACAAATTGTTACTCACTTTTTACACTTTTGTATCGTATATGACAGCAAGTTTAACTCAACAATCGGAGATGCCCTAAGTTTTCAAAGACGCGACACAGTATCGCCAATCATGGGTTCAAAACTCAAACTGCTGTAAACCGTCGTTGAAGCCTTGGCACCATATGAAGAAGTACGAGATGTCATGGAGGTCAACTATGTTGGTGCCGCTGCCCCATGGACCGCCACATACGCTCCGCCTACGACGTTAAAGCTTTGACAAGTCCAAGTCGGAGATGGGGAGAGATTGATTGGGTTTATGTGCTGTGAAATTAGGTTCAAGTCGGAGATGGGGTGGCTTGCGATCTATTGGAGATAGAGTGAGAGTTTATGGGTGTGAGTAATTAGAGTGTTTTTGGATTTGGGTTTATGTGTTGTTTAAGTTTAGTATTTTTAGGATTAAAAAGGATATTGAAAATTGGATAGGAGAGAACAATAGGGTTTTTTCAAATTTTAGGATGTCAACTTAAGTATTCAAACCTAGTAGGAGGAAGACTTAAGCAGAATCTCTAAACACGATGGCATACAACAAGCAAATATTTGGTCTGTTTTGCTCATTTGTGGAGTATAATTTTTCACTCTCTCTTCATATTTACATAAATTACTCCAAATTTTTATTAATTTAATTTACCTTTCCTGTTTCCATCTCACAGGAAGAAATTTTTTTACGAAGAATAACAAAAAAAATAAATAGCAAAATATTTGCTCTATTTTAACTTTTTATTAGATTATTGATTTTGTTGCAAAAATTGCTCATTTTGTTTAAACTTTTCTAACAAATAAGAAATACAAACCAAATGGGTCGTAATCGAATTTACCAATGCTAAAATCTTGTTGTATATCTTTGGATCATCAAAATTAATTAGGGGATCGAAATATAATTCCACATACAATTTCACACACTCAAATGCACAATTTACATTCTCTAATGGTCCCATAGAGGCACATTTGCGTATGTTTCCTCGTTTAAATACAATCTATATTATAAGAGGTAATTAAATATTCACCCTTTTAAATTCATTTGTCAAACTGGACCGTCAGGTCCTCAAATTCATTTGTCAAACTGGACCGTCAAGTCCTCAAATCTTTTATTGAACCAAACCGTCCTCAAATCAAACCGGAGCGGTCCTCTTTTTACTCAATCTTCCAGAAGATCCCTAGCCCTTGTCCTTATCATAGACTCTTGCTTAGTCAAGGATTCGGCCTTATCCACAGGCTCTTTCCCATTTGTCGGCCCCTTCCTAGTTATATGCACAATCTGCGAGGACTAAAACGCTGAGTTCAAATTGATAAATCATATTAACATGCCTAATCATGCACCATAAAACCGGACCGTCCTCTAATCAAACCGGAACGACCCTCTCCGTTGTTTATCTGTACTAAGCGGCATTCCATCGGTCGTCGATCAGAGAACATATTGGCACGCAATGTAAAAAACCCACATGGCCCCTAGTACTATAGGGAGCTACGTGTCTATCACTGATTTGTCCCGTGCTGTAACCGCTGTCTGTGCCGCATCGTTTCCCGCACTGAGAAATCTTTTCGAATTTCCTTCCCTTACCTTCTGATGAGAACGAAACTAGAAGCCATAGTCGCAGACGTTTATGAAACAAACAATAACCACATGGTTGAACTTCTTTTGAGGCAAGCCCCTGATATGTAACCGGACCGTCCTCTTTATAAACCAGAGTGATCCTCTTCTGTCTAATCAACAATTATCTGGATTCGGTGAACAAATTACCTGAAAACCGTTGCAAATGACTTGCAACTCAACCTTTTCTTCTTTTAGACATTCCGTGCCTCATATTCGCCCGACACCTGATTCACCACGAGTTCGGAATCACTGTAGACTAACAAATCTTCAATGTCCAAACCTTTTGCAATCTTCAAACCGGCTATAAGAGCCTCATCTTCGGCTTCATTATTTGATGCTAAAAGGTTCAATTTCAAAACATGCTCATGCGTCGTTTCACAGGGGAAGATCAGAATAATGCCAGCCCCTAACCCTTTGTAATTCAAGGCTCCCTCTACAAATAGCTTCCATACATCACCATGGAGCATCTACCATGGCATTCCACCTTTCTTTGTTCGGACGCCTATCCAGTCTTGTCTATCTCCTTTGTCGAGGAAAATTCAGAAACAAAGTCTGCCAATACTTAAGCCTTTATTGCCATACGAGGTTGTTTGATTCACTTATCTCGTTTTCTTTCATGAACTTTGTACTTTATCTTCACATGTACTTTTCTGCCTTTCGTGGACTGACTCCTAGCACTTAGGAATATACCGTATCCAAGGTCTGTGATATTGTCTTCATGATAGCCGACCTCATACATACCAACTGGTCATTCCATTTTTCTACTTATGCTTCTTTTCCCAAGCATCTTCAAGTTCTTCTTAGTACCTCGTACCATCCCCTACCCCCCACTCTGGGTTGGGCCGGGACTCGTTCTAGTGCAAGCCAGAGTTACAAACAATGTATACGTCTGTAGAAAACCGTCCACATAGGACTCGGTCTGGACCAAGCCAGAATCAATGATTTCAAAAACCGTCCCCTTCCCCCCATTCTGGGTTGGTCTAGGATGTAGTCGCTTGAAAATTTTCACAATTTTTGATGAAGTTTGAGGGTCGGCCTCTCTCTAAAGCCGAAAGACACTTTTGCCATTATTGCTTCTTCCAATTAAACCGAAAGCCCCGCTCTCTCAATAGAATCAAGAGTCACACTCTTTTGATTATACAGAAAGCCTCATTTTCTCAAAAAGCCGAGAATTTAAACCTTGTTCTTCAACCGACGAGCATGCGTAGACCGAGGATCACTTCCTCTCAGTTATACCAATAGCTACGTTCTCTTAACAAGACCGAGAGTCATACTCCCTCAATAAGACTGATGAAGATACTGAGAGTTACGCTCTGTTAATCAAGACTGAGAGACACTCTTTTGATATACCGAGATCCCTGCTCTCTCAACAAGACCGAAGGTTTCCCTTCTCAGATAAAAATTCTAGGTTGCGTATCATCAACCAAATCACAAATTACCCTTTTCAAATTAGACTGAAGGTTAATCCTTCTAAAAAATTCTTCATATTGTTGAATTAAACCTATCGAACACAACATCATTGCTGCCTTGTCGGCCATACCAATCACACTAACTGCATGCTTTTCATTGTATGCAGTGAGGCCTGATCTCGAAGAACTTCCTCTAATTCAATCCGGACCATTAAAGTCCTTAGGATCCAAACTGGACCATCAGGGCCATCAATCCTTTATATAAGCAATGAGGTCTGATCAGAAGGATCTCTCCTCTATAAACGGTGAGGTCTGATCTCAAGGATCTCTCCTCTATAAACGTGAGGTCTGATCACAAGGATCTCTCCTCTATAAACGGTGAGGTCTGATCTCAAGGATCTCTCCTCTTATAAGCATCAAAATTGATAGGTGTGTGGGAAGCTTGCTTTCCAACGCCTAAGTAGGGCGAATTAGCGCGTTAGAGGCGCGATTTTATTCCATTTTCCACTTGATGCGGTGTGTTCTTGGTTTTTCTTGTGGTTGGTTGTTTTGTAGGGAACAGGTCGGAAAAGAGCGCGTAAAGAGGACACATGGCGGTCAGGCACGTAGGGAACCAGCGGGGCCCAAGTGGGGACGATCAAACAAGCCTAGAAGGCATTTTAGAGGATCCGGTATCGATACAGGGATTGTCCTGTATCGATACTGTGTGCAACATACGGGAACAGAACGTCTGGGTATCGATACAGGACTTCTCATGTATCGATACCGAGTGCCATAAAATTGACCGTTTGACTTTGGTTCGGATTTTGACTTTGGTAGGGATTATAAATACCCTATTTTGGGGGCTAAGTAGGGGTCCACGAATTTTCCTTAGGGTTTTGTTTTTTAAGTTTTCGGCTACGGATCTTCAGTTCTTCATTCAGTTTTACGCTTCAAGTTTTATTTCCCAGAATTCCAGTGTTCAGATTGTTTTGCGGATTGGTAATCAAGTTCAGTTTTTCCCTTGCAATTTGTGGTATTATTTTTCATCATTCTTATATTTTATTCGTTAAGCATGCGTAGATCTAGGGTTAATTTGATTCCTGCAATCTTTACAAGCATGAGTGAGTAGTCGCATCGAGTGTGGCTGCGGGGCGAAGGCGCTCGCATCTAGGCTAGTCGATATTTCACCTCGGGGCCAAATTAAATCAATTTTCAAGCAATTTTGGGAACTAGAAATTTTTCTAACGAACAAACCCAGGCATTACCGGAATTCGAATGCGCACGGAATCTGGTGACAGGTGGTGCGCATTCGTTAGGAAACCTTTCTCAGATTCTAAAATCAGTAAAATGATTAATTGTGGCCCGAGTAATTATTGGCTAGGTTAGGTGTGGACGATGGGTTCCCACAACTGCGCTCTCTTTATCATTTCACATTTAATTAGTTAAATTAGCTTAGTGGTTAATTAATTAATCTCATAAAATCGAAGGGGTGGCTACCTAAGAGCCAGTTAAACTAAAACTCTACACTTTTGAGTCAAACACCGTTAGCCGTCTCTGTGGTTCGACTCCGGTACTTCCGGATTTATTGTGCTACACCGGTCGAGAGTCCTACGCTTGGGACGCGTCTTATTTTTAGTCACCTGGTCGGTCAAGCAAAAACCGATAGAGTGATTAAACCGAGAACCATGTTCTCTCATCACTTCATCTCGATGAGACCGAAGGTTGCCCTTCTCAATTGAATGTCATACTTTCTTAAAATAGGAGGTCTTGCAAAAGTTTAACTTAATCGGATCCGGTCAGGACTCTCGCATTTTAATAAAATGCGGACCTCCCATCTCCCAGCCATTTCCCGGCCAAATGGTTGGGATCTGAACTGTTGGATGTGTTTAAAATGTGTTTTCAAGGGCCTATGCAAAGATTCGGCAAAAAAAAAAAGACTGGGAAGGGCTTCATCCGAGTAGTTTTTATAACTAATCGTATGATAAATATTTCATGAAAACTGCTCGGATGAAGCCCTTCCTGGTCATTTTTTTTGCCGAATCTTCACGAAGGCCCTTGAAAGCACATTTTAAACACATCAAACGGTTCGGATCCCAACCATTTAGCCGGGAGAGGGAAGGTCCGCATTTTATTAAAATGTGGGAGTCCTGACCGGATCCTCCCTCTCTCTCTTTGTATATATATATGGGGCCAGTTCCAAGGACACAATTTTTGACACAACTTTTAACACTCTATCTCAACCCTTGAAACTAAGGGCTCAGATTAGAACTTACACTAATGGGTCCCACCCACTAACCCACGCTGACTCATCCTATTTCTCTCCCTTTGCTACCTTCAAGCCAAAACCAAACATCAATTTCACAGAAGAAGAAACAACTATGTTCCATCAGTTTTCCTTGCCGCCGACCACCATCTCAAATCCAGACTTAGAGGACGTCCACCTTTGTTTTTCTGGACCAAACATCAAACAATGAAGCATTGAAAGCAAATGTGCTATTTGTCATCTCGAAATACGACCGATTAAAAATACTCTTTTCCGTTATGAATGGACCAAAGATATTTGGGGTAGCTGTGACCTCTCTTTTTCTTGCCCCCCTGGCCAATTGGTTTCTACTATTCTCGGATTCGAAGCGGGCGGCTTTTCGAATCATCATTTGGGATGCAAATGGCTCATTTGTGGATGTAAATTACGTTAGAATCAAGGTGCAATCAACTTTGGAGAGAGAGAGAGAGAGAGAGCGTGTATGGGATCGCCGGAGAGGACCTTCGCTAGAGATGAAGTTGCCTGCGATCACTACAAGAAAAAACACATTTGGCGACCAAATTTGGCGACCAAATTTTTTTGGTCGCCGTATGGCACCCCTTTGGCGACCAAATTTTTTTGGTCGCCGTAAGGCTCCCCTTTGGCGACCAGATTTTTTTTGTCGCCTATGCGATGGCTTTGGCGACCAACTTCTTTTTTGGTCGCCGTATGGCACCCCTTTGGCGACCAAATTTTTTTGGTCGCCGAAAGGCTCCCCTTTGGCGACCAGATTTTTTTTGTCGCCTATGCGATGGCTTTGGCGACCAACTTCTTTTTTTGGTCGCCGTATGGGCACCCCTTTGGCGACCAAATTTTTTTGTCGCCTATGCGATGGCTTTGGCGACCAACTTCTTTTTTTGGTCGCCGTATGGGCACCCCTTTGGCGACCAAATTTTTTTGTCGCCTATCGCGATGGCTTTGGCGACCAACTTCTTTTGGTCGCCGTATGGGCTCCCCTTTCTTTACCAAATTTTTTTTGTCGCCTATGCGATAGCTTTGGCAACCAAACATCGGCTTTGGTCGTGGAATGTTTAGTACCAAAAACTATACAACGTGAAAAGATAATATATATAACAAAATATAGTGCAATACATAATTTATGATAAATAATGTTATACATTTGTCAATGTAAAAAGGAATATCTGAAAAAGATAATACATATAAATTGTTTCTAACAAATGGAACATAAGTGCAAAGGTAGTCCAAAGTGGTTAGGTGTTGGGTGTTCAATTCTTGGCAGAGGCATGTGCAGACGTTGAATGCAAAGGTAGTCCATTGGTTAGTGCCAAAAAAATATATATAATAAAATATATTATAATAATATATATAATAAAATATAGTGCAATATATAATTTATGATAAATAATGTTATACATTTGTTAATGTAAAAAGGAATATACAAAAAGATAATACATATAAATTGTTTCTAACAAATGGAACAGAAATGCATAGGTAGCGCAGTGGTTAGGTGTTGGGTTAAGAAGTGGGAGGTCGTGGGTTCAATTCTTGGTACGTAGGCGCATGGGATTTTTTTCGTATGAACCTTCGGGCACAAAATTGTTTGGTCGCCTGCCCCCGCTGGCGACAAAAATTGTTTGGTCGCCGCCCCCGCTGGCGACAAAATTGTTTTCGTTGCCGCCCCTTTGGCGACAAAATTGTTTCGGTCGCGTCCCCTTTGGCGACAAAATTGTTTGGTCGCCGTCCCCTTTGGCGACAAAATTGTTTCGTCGCCGTCCTCTTTGGCGACAAAATTGTTTGGTCGCCGTATGGCTCCCCTTTGGCGACAAAATATTTTGGTCGCCGTATGGCACCCCTTTGGCGACCAACCAAATTTTAGTCGGCATATACTTTCCCAGACGACGTTTCGGCGACAAAACTGGGCGACTAAAATATTGGTCGCCAAAGTATTAGGGCGACTAAAAACAACCCTTTGACGACAAATTTTTTGGTCGCCAAATGTGTTTTCTCTTGTAGTGGATGGAGGGGCCAGCGGAAAGAGTGTAGTCGACGTTAGGTTATACAAAGAAAGGATAGCGTGTGGAGATGGAGATGGAGACAGAGGGGGAGAGAGAGAATTCTAATCTGAGCCCTTGATTTCAAGGGTTGAGATGGAGTGTTAAAAGTTGTGTCAAAAATTGTGTTCCCGGAACCGACCCTTATATATATATATATATATATATATATATATATATATATTAAGAGCAATATATGGTTTATTTGAATTACCAGATGAAAGCATAACCCAAAAAAGGAGGAGGATGATTTCATAAGAAATAGTGAGTTGAAGGATGATTATTTAAGTGCCTCATATTACAATAAAGAGAATGAGCCCGGATACAGAATAGACGTTAAATCTCTAAAATTTCAAAGGACCATAAAGAATGAGCATAGACACAGATATAGATACGGGCATAATTGCTCAAGCCGTGCATGCACTGATTGTACACACACAGCAGAACCCAGAGCGTTGGGATGCATATTGATCCACGTATAGTAAACCAGGTGAGTATTATTTTCGAAATTTTGTTTTAAAGTAGTGCTCTAGACATTAGACGGATTTGCTGGCAGGAACACAGCGCGGCCCCCCCGGGCCCCGCGAGTACAGGATAAGCACCGGATCAAATTTTGATTTTTCCAAAATTTTCCCGCCCAAGTGCCATTTCCAACACAGCATTGCCCTAAACGGCTCCACAACGCTTCTTTCTGTAGTATAAAATCTACTCCATCTCTCTCCCAGACCGTCTCCAACGCTTCTTCTATTCAGTTTCTTTTTCCATTCGACTGTACCTCTCCAATGGATGAATCTGTGAAAGATCAATCATCTGGCCCTGGTACCGATCTTTCCATCTAAATATGCATACGTACATGTGCATGCGTATCTTTTCAGTAGTAAGTTTTTTGTGAATTTTGTAATTTTTGCAGGGAATACAGAGAAGTCGTCGAAACTCAGGTACCCGCTGCGATCGGCGACCAAATCGAAGGAAGAAAAGCCGTTGGTGGCGGAATTGTCAATTCCTTCGGTTCCCAAGAGGTAAAAAGTCTCTCGATTTCCTCTTTTTCCTTTTTTTTGATAGCCATTTGGCAATCCTGGTTTAGGGTTTCTTCGTCTGAAGGAAAAATTGTAGTAATTTACTCGTGAATTAAGGCGGAGATCGATCTGCTGCTTCGAAAGCACAGCCCTTTCAAATTCGATATGGAGTAATGGGTTGATTGATTGTTCAACACAAATTGATCGAAAAATTGATTGGATTGATATCTCTGTTCATCCATCATTGATTCCTTCCATTAGCACTTGTGATTAGCTGTGGAATACATCTACGTACACAGTACACTTGCATACACGGATGTTGCTGTTTCCTAGTGCTTTATGAGTCAGTTAAATACATAAACATCTTTTTCATCTTAAGGAAGAGTACTTATGTAATCTGTATTACTGTATAGCCTGTATTGTCGATTTATCTCTAATTTGGTGCTGATTTTTTATGAACTAGATATTATCCATAGTTGTATTTTAAGCATAAAGGTGCTTCAGGTGTAAAAAAATAGACATGAAAAAGAAGGGTTGTTGGTAAGTTCTTTTGTGCATTGTTAATTAGCTCATTTTGTGGAGCCTTTACTAAAATTTGGCAAGTTGATCCATTGGTACTGAATTTGCAAGTCATTACGATTTGAGATTGGAATATTTGATGCACACAAAAGAGTTTAAATGGCTGGTTTATGGATTTGATACGAATTGGAATGAAATCTACTCAAAGTTTCTTCAATAATTCTTAGTCCTTTTTTCACTCGATTGTAATCACCGTCCAACCATTCACCTAGTTCAAAATATGCTAGGTTATCATTGATGTGCTTCTATTGTTGGTAAACCTTCTTTTCCACTCGATAATTAGTAATCCTTTTTTTTTTTTCACTCGATTGTAATCACCTTCCAACCATTCACCCAGTTCAAAATATGCTAGGTTATCATTGAGGTGCTTCTATTGTTAAAAAACCTTCTTATCCACTCGGTTTTGGTCACTATGACATTGTCGTGTTACTACCATTCAAATTTTGGAAAAAAGAAATTTCGATATGATATTTATCTGGTATGAAAACTTCGCAACTATTAAAACATGACCAGTTCATATTCTGTTATTTAATAATAAGTTGGTGCATAATTGCGTGAACATACCTGTGCATGTCTTTGGTAAAGGAGTTGGTAAACTCCATTGCTCCACAATCTCTTTAAGAGCAATATAAGTTCAGGAATATAGACTCACCTCTGTGTGCCCCCCATGGCACCTGTTAACTGAAACAATACGGTCCACTAATATGTTCTTGATGAATTTTCCAGAGGAAGACTGACATCAACAGTAAGCAAGAGCGTGAGTGTACTTGATATCTCTGGAAAGGACAAATCGGGAAAGCCTCCCAGAAGGCTTTCTATTCCTACCAAGTCAACTGTCAGTCCTGTTCCCAGATCTGTTGGTACTATTACTCCAATTTCTGAGGCTAGAACAAAAAGGTCTGATTATCGTCAAACAAAGAGTGACACACCAGTTTCTGATGCTTCCAAATCATCAAACCAAAAGAAGTTCAACGTTCTTTCATCAGCATCGTACTGGCTCTCACAGATTAAGCTCTCTGAATCTGCTGCCAAGCACACAATCTCGCTCGGATTCTTCAAACTTGCTTTAGAGGCAGGATGTGAGGTATGGCAGATCATATTACTCTACAAGTATTCAAAGTACAAATTGCACAGCTAGGGTGGATGAGTGTTGTCTCTACTCTCTAGTTTGGGATATAATGCACATAATTTGTAAGGCATTTGCTCAACATAAAATGTACAACCAAGGTGGATTATTGATGTCTCTTTTTAATGGTTAGGGTTACTATGTTTCTGCCTAATGTATCCGTTCAGCATTTTGCTTAAAATAATGTATTTCTCCATTGAATCCTTTGGGTTACTATGTAGTTTGTATTGAGATTAGTGTTAAAATGCACTCCAAAAACAATTCTAGACTAGTAGCAAGCAATCTGCATGCATTTGACTGCTCATTTGAGACTGGAATGAATGAAGTTTTCAACATACTTGAATGCACAAAAGATGCACAGCTAGTGTTACCTTTTTCTGTGCTCATGTTTAATTGAAATTTCTATCTCATTGTCTCAAGGTCTGTTTTCATCTGCAAGTGTATTCCAATATTTGGATCCAGATAATTTTGCTGTTTAAAACTAGAAAAATGCATATTTTCATGCCTTAGATTTTTTTATTATCCATAATTGTGCTTGCTTCTCATCAGACTAATAATTTGGACCCATTTTTTTCTATCTTCCTAGCCTTCTTTCTTTGTTTTTGTTTTTCTTCCCCTTCTTGTTTTTTTTTTTTTTGTTTTAACTGTTTTGAAGCTATCGATTCAGCCTCTTCAAAGGATGAAGGATGAGCTGAACTCTTATGCACGGCGACATAGCTTGGCTGAACTTGGAGAAAATGTAAAAGAATTGTTTGAGGTCTATAATATTTTGGGAAACTTTGAGCAGTTGCAAGTCTCTGAAACCTGTTCCCAAGTGCACAGAGAGGGAACTCAATCATCTGATGATGATGTACACAGTTCTTCTTCTATTTCAGGGACTAAGAAACTGAAACCAAAGTCCTTGATCACTAATGCTGCAGTTCAAGCTTCTCCTATTACAGAATCAGCCAAGAAGGATGCTGTCAAAAAAGTAATTCCTAGTACAAGGACCAGAGGATCTTTGATTAAGAATTCTGCAAATGCTAAACCTGCTTCTGAAATTGCTGGCCGTAGCCTGTCAAAAAGGTCCCAGAAGCCAAGTAAGCAAGGAATTGATCAAGGCAAGGATGAGGTCAAGAAGCTGGGAAAGAAAACTGCTTGTGAACAAGGTAAAGTGCTGTCTATGTGATTAAGTTCTGACTTGCTCCACTGTACTTGCCATTGTAATTTTACTCCTTATGTTTTACAGTTCCAGCCAATCCTTCGCCCACTGAAGAACCACTAGAAGAAAACAAAGAAAACATGGTAAGTTGCACATTAAGAATGTCAATGAAATACTTTGGTGTAACTTTTTTTGTTTTTCATTTCCCCTAAAATATATATGGTTTACATGCACTTCATTCTTACTGTAAGGAGTTTTCTAATAATGGGTGACGGATGTCAATGCTGTCACCGCAACTTCCCCACTCCATGGATAGTTTGAACTTATTGTACAAGTTTATTGTTGATTTTTTTGCTGTATATTTTCATGCTTAGTTCTTTTAACTTAATTGCAACAGTTGATAAGTACACAAACTTCTTAATTGTTGTAGGACGATGCTCCCCAGATGGAAAAGATCAGCTTGAGTGAAGTTTAGCAGAATCCTGTTTTTCCTTCAATGGTTTTAGTGATGGCTGTATAGATATAGATGGGGCTTGGCGTGAAGTATTTCAGTGTGGTGTTGAATTCACATTTTTTGGTATCTGTATTTTGTCGTTGACGGGTTAAATGGACCATATGCGGCATGCGTCCAGCATTATGCAGTTTCAAGTTTGGGATTTCTGATTATATTGAGTTATGAAACTTAATTGTTTATGCTTGATAAGGTAACTCTCACAGGCTTGATATTTTCCGGTCATATACATTATATGATATCGTGCAGTTCAGGATTCTGCTAATGCGATATCATTATGCTGTCCAATCCCAACAAGTTTGTCGATCTTTAGTTAATTTACACTTGCTAAACCTGTTAAGAGCGAGTCTTGAGTCTATACCGTATGCAGTTCTTGGTTCGCGTTTGTCAGACTAATAATGAAAGGATATAGAACCTTATATTATATAGGTCTTGGTTCCATTAGTGTCATTGGAGTTGTATCGAGTGCCGATTATTTGGTTTCCCTTATCCCCATTACAGGAGCCCAGCAGAGCTCAAGGCGGTACCGTATCCTGTCTGCTAAACAGGAGGTATGCTTGGCCCCTGTCACATTGTTTTTTTTTGTCTTCTCTATAGCCAGGAACGTCAAGTTGAAATGGTTCTTCGTCAATTCAACCATTGTGAACCTCTGTTCGGTTCGTCTTTTTTCTGTATCCAATCCGTATGGCGATGTAAAAAAGGTGCACTTGTTTCGGAAGTGAACAAGAGGTGAGCAAATCACCAAACGAACTAAGCAGATCATTTACCAAGAACCAGAAATTTTGCCCCTAATACCTACGTTGGTGTTTCAACATTCCATTCTAGAATCGGTTTGAACAACTTTGTTTGCAAGAAAATCAGCGTGGGGTTGGATTTTAAACTTGGTACGACCGCAGATTGAGCTGTCAAAGTTCATATAGGTGGCAAGGGCTGAATAAGAACTACAATTTACTTTGTGCTAACTCAAACTTATACATAAGTACGTAATTTTTTTAAAATCCGCAAAATAAATGTACAAGAAAAGTTAAAAAAAAGTGTACTACTGTATTGAAGTTGATTTTTACAATGTTTTAAGAAGTATTCATTTAAAATCGCAGCTAGGTCAATATCCTCAACAAGTGCTCTTTCAATAGAGATGATCATTAAGAAAATCGTCTCCCGTTGGGTTACGAAATTCAGTTTTCACATGCTTCATAACCGAAAATGGTTTTTCAGTAGTTGCCGTGCTTTATAGCTGAAATTGCGAACCCTGTTGGGTTGTTCAAAGGAGATTGAATTGTGGGTATTTTTTTGGGTGGTTACTCATATTTTTTTGGATGGTATTCGCCTAGAATGAATTGGGATACACACAAAAAATGAGACAGGCTAGAATTTATTAGGCATTAATTTTCCATATATATATATATATAGCGTTTTTAATCAAAACTGATCAAATGAAGCCCTTACAGATATTTTTTTTGGACAAATCCTTGCGGAGGCCCTTAAAAATGTATTTTAAAAACATTGAACGGTTTGGATCGTCAAAATTTGGTCTGGAAACACAAAAAAAGGCTAGGTCCGCATGGTATTTTTTAATAAGGAACCCTTACCGGAAGTTTATTTTATATATATATGGGGAAATTTTTTTATCCACACTCCCGGAAATAAGAAAAAAATGAGTTTTTTTTTGTGTTGCAATTTTTTTTTGGAAAATCCGATCCGTCCAATGTGTTCAGAAGATATTATATATATATGAGGCCGGTTCCCCTCACACTTAAAAAAATACATAGAAAAAAACACACGATTTTGTTTCGAACCCCACTGTGATGCTCTGAACCGTTGATCTTATTTAAATGAGTAAAATAGGAGGTCTTGCAAAAGTTCAACTTAATCGGATATCGGTAAGTGCTTGATCTAAATAGTTTTGCAAAAATTGTGACAAGAACTTGTGTTTTTAAAATCTTTTGGATCAAGAACTTACCGGTATCTAATTGAGCTAAAATTTTGCAAGACCTTTTACTTTCCTCATTTAAACAAGATCAGTGGTTTAAAACATCACAAGGGGCTCAGAAGAGTGGTGTTTTTTTAAGTGTGAGGGGAACCATGTGCTTAGACTTTTATAATTTGCCAGACTCCTCATTGGTTCCGTCCGTGGCTACAACTTTGACGATAAACGATGTGGCTTAGACTTTTACAATTTGCCTATTTTTGACCCAAGAAACATCTCTATCATGGACGTGTTTCTTAAGGATAAAAATTAAACACCATATGCTTAGGGCGGACCTAGGGGTAGGGGTGCAAGTGGGGCTTGGCCCATGCACACCACCAGTTATACAATTAATTCCACTATATTTAGGTTATGTTTGTAAAAAATATTGAAAATTTTTTCCCCTAAAATTGTATTATTAGTATATATAGAATGATGATATTTTAATATTAATTTATGAATACATGTAATTTTTACCTCGGCATTGAGCATCTCCGCAACTGCATATACTGTCACACGTGTGCCAATTTCCAACCACAATTAGTTCTAGTTGAAGGCAAACAACAAGATATATCCACAAGAATAGGGCAAAAAAAAAAAAAACAAGAAAAGAGAGAAAAGTTTAAAGAAGTGTGGTTGTTCAAATTTCCATGCTTCGAGTCACCATCATTATGCACAATTTTCTTCATCAATACATCACACGTAACCTAAGAAAAATGCAAAACATCCATGCGCAAAGTTCTTCACATTACAAACCATAAAATAAACTCTCCATCTATCCCCAAAAAATTGCTCTACTACGAAAAGACATGAAAATTTCGGTTCAAAAAAATATAGTGCTGACATACATAATTGTTGGATTTATTTGCACCAAATTAGAGATCTTAATTTGGTGCAAAAAATTCCGAAAAATTATGAACGATTATTTTATAGGGGCACTTATATATTGATCATCCAACCTAGTATAACTTATGTTTTCATCCCGGTTGTTTTTTACAATTCTATTTTCATCCTGAAATTCATATAAATCCCAAACTACCCTTTTCTCTCTTCTTATCCTCTCTATCTCTCTCTCGCACTCTCCCCCTCTAATATTCTCTAATTTATCTCAATCTCCCTCTCTTCTATTGCCCAAATCTCTCTCCCCAATTTTCTCTCCCCTCTAAAATTCAAAGACAAAATTTGAAATAAAAATATCATAGAGCATAAATACGATAAACCTATCATAAATAGGATAAACTAATAGCAATTCAATCAAACCAGCAACAAACACAAGAACTTGTTGAAAAATCATGTTAAAATATGGTAAAATTATTATACATAAATTATGATAATTTTGAAAACAAATATGAGAAACATGATAAATTTGTAACTTTCGTACACCAAACATTTTGACAAACATCATGAACTTGTCGAAAAATCATGCAAAAAACATGGTAAAAATATAATACAAAAATTATGATAAATTTTGACAATAAATACCATAAACATGGTAAATCAAGAAGCATGGTACATGGTAAATTTTACCATGCTAAAAACATGGTAAAAATATAGTAAAAAAATTATGATAAATTTCGACAACAAATACAAGAAACATGGTAAATCATGCTAAAAGTATGATAAAAATATAATACATGAGCTATGATATATTTCAGCAACAAATCCAAGGAACATGGTAAATTTTAAACATTATGAATGTGTTGAAAAATCATGCTAAAAATATGGTAAAAAAATAATGAACTTGTCGAAATTCAACCGCTCACGAGCAGAGAAGTGACAGTGAACATGCAAAAAACGCCACATCAGCCCAACTACCAACAAATCCCACACTATTTTTTTCCCAAAAAATGAAATGAGCACAGAGTGTGATTGGACTAGAGCTTTGATCAAAGAGAGCCAATTGCGATTCAGTTGTTTGATATCAAAGGAAAGCTCAGTCGGTCATTGACTCACTTAATTGGGAGAGAGAGAGAGAGAGAGAGAGAGATCAGTGGTTCGCTATGTGTGTTCCTGCATGAACTTGTTGTGATCCGAACATTGCATTTTTTTATACTCCAATAAATTACTTTTTGAGTTGGAGGGAGTAGCAAAATCCCCACACAAAAAGGCAAAATCAAGTAGTGATGTGAGAAGTAGATTTTCTTTTAGAAAATGGCAATGCAGGTCACATAACTATCACCATCGTACATTTATTCCCACTTGTAGCATATGTTGATCGGTAACTAGAAACCACCAAAAAAGACTCACCAAGATTCAAATTCATGCCAAATTAATCACAGCCAACATTCATCTAAAACTCTCGGTTTCCCCCTCCTTGTCCTCCTCCTCCTCCTCCTCCTCCTCCTCCTCCACCACTAGTTCCAATGATTGAGGTGAGAGCGATTGCTAAAGCAGATTGAAAACTTGGGTCTGATGTGATTGCATTGGTTGCAGCTGCAATGGCGTCCGTCGGTAGGGTTTGGTGAGAGGAAGAGAGATTAGAGGTAAGACCCTTGTGAATGAACGAATGATAGAAGTTCTCTGGATTTCGTCCAGGTCCAAAGTGAAGAGAATTACCAACTTGATGCTTGTCATATGGTACTTGAGTCCCATAGTTAAGGACCCCATTACTAAAGTTGGGGTTTGTGGTGGAATACCTTGGAATTGAGAGGCTATTTGAAGAGATCTCATTCAAACAAGAGGAGGAAGAGGTGGAAGTCAGATCAAGAGTGATTGTTGGGTATGAAGGTGAAGATGAGATTGAAGAGTTGGGTAGGTAGTAGAGATTTGAATTTGAATTATCAGAGAGGTAAAAGTTCATTCCTCGAAGGTCACCCGAAGAGGTGGCGGTGCCGACTAATGAGCTAGGGACTGTTCCTGAGGTGGATGAGCCGGACAACAGCGTGGAAGCAGCGGCTGAGGTGGTGGATGCCATGGCAGTGGCTGAGAGAGGAAGCGGGTGGTTGTGTGTTCCTTCGTAAGTGCTAATCAAAATGGACATGTCCTCCGCACATCTTTGCACCTGCATTAGAAAGAAAAAACACTATTTGAGAGATAAAAAAAGGTGAGGGTACACTTAGCTAGTACTAATAAATTTTGTTGCACTAATAAATTTCAACCGGCCTAATTGAATGAGACAAAAGAATTTGTTGTGGGTGAGATTACATGGCAAAGTTCACCTATGCATGGTTTTTACTGACACTATCTTTCTCAACGGGATAAGCTGTTAATGGAACTTATATATAAATGCAAAGCTTGAAGGTATATATGGTTGTTATAATTCCCAATTTCTCTGGTCGAATTTAAATTATCAGGATGACTAATAATAATGTAATGGAAATGGCTACAATACACACTCCCTATTCGAGTGTGTATCATATGCACTTCTATAAAAATTACGAATCGATTAACAAAAGTTACGAATTCTTTGTACAAAAGTTACGAGACGCACCAAATGTTATGAATCATAAAAAATGTTACAAATCATACTTTTGAAAAGGTTACGAAACACTAAAAAAAGTTACGATTGCCAATGAGTTGGCACAATATGGACCACACAATGGGTGCATATTGTACACACCTTTAAGGTGTGTATTATAGAATTTTCCTAATCTAATATATCCATATTTTATCATCCTGCTCTTACATATTGTAAGAGAGGTTTAAGATTTTTGAGCCCAAATATTGCTGAGAATACAAGTAGGAAATGCCAGGCTGGTCCCATATTTTTGGGAGGCTTCCGTTCAAACCCTTTTTTTGTCATATGATCCCACCTAGACCCATTTTATAGATGCTTTTACCATTTTGCCCTTGACCAGAATTCACACCCCACAGAATTCACACTCCACAAATTACACAATTCACACACATAAATGTAGAATTCACACTCCATCTGCACAATTTACACCCCCAAATTACACAATTCTTTTTTATCTGTCCCAAATTACACAGTTCACACCTCTAAATGGAGAGTAATTTTCACATCATCTGCACAATTCACACCCCCAAATTACACAACTCACGGGAATCACACCTCTTTATCCACAATTCACACCCTTAATGAATAATTCAACTTTTAATGGTTGCTTGGTGTGAATCCTGTATTTAAGAGGTGTGAATACACATGAACAAATAGAAAGCTGAAAAGGGTGAGCTAATCATACTTTTCTTTTAATCATCAACTGATAAAACCCAGAGACATACAAGATTTTGTCACGGAGAACCGAAAACTGCCGGAATTACCATCAAACAACCTAGATTGGATCACATGCATATAAATACATGTGAACTGACAAAACATGTGCGTTTACATACATATGGATGTACAGCTAGTCAGCTATGGTTGTTAATTGGACCTATATTGTCAAGTAAAAAAAAAAATCTCGAAGTGAAAGATCAAAACGCCAATCAAATCGATCAGATGAATCTAAATTACTTTCAATTGGCAAATTGAAATAATATAAAGAGTGAGTATCTTTTTGTCTTGTGTTTTCTCTTTGTTTTGCGTCTGTCAGTTTTGTTTTGTCATTAGTCAGTTCTGGGCTCTCTGTGGAATCATTTGACACCCATATCCTTTATGATATGGGGGAGCTTCATCTGCTATGCACGCATTTTTCTATGGTAATTCAGTTGCAAGGATTCATAGATCTATCACTAGTCAAAATTCTGGATGATCTTATATGTCAACTTCTGGAGATGCTTTATAATTGTGCATTTCTTCTGCAGACATTCACGAACTGTAATATGGGTAATCTGTGCATTAGATTTAAAGAGGAATGTTTTAACTGAATCAAACAGGGCGTCAATCAGGAGGTTTTCATCAGATTTAAAGAGGAGTGATTCAAAAAGGGATTTTCGGATGTATCCAGATTCATGTCTGTTGTGTTCTAGGCTAGCTTCTATTCCTATTGTGATTACATTGCAGTAGATTATGAGATCATTGATGTATCTTTGTGGGTATACTCTTATGAGCCCATTTGACTGTTCTTTTTTGTGTTCCGGGTCGGCTCCTTGCCAACTGTGTTTGTGGGTTTGGAGAGGCATATGATTGTCGAGAGGTCGGGTGCCAACCTAGTTGGGATGGTTTCTTCTCGTTGTGATGCTATTTCTCTTCTTTCCTTTTAATCTTGTAATCTCTTTCAAGATTAATAAATTTTTTTTCGTTGTTAAAAAAAAAAAAAAAACTAAGTTGGGAGGATGAATTGATCATAGTGGGGTGAAGGAGGAGTCATGAAGCATTAAAAAAACTAAGGCAGTGGAGTCCGTAAACCATTCTGTGGGGTTAGGCCTTCGATCTTGTTAGTCAAGGTCATTAAGGAGTTAGTTAATCCACTAATAGTGGTTAGTTTGTTATGACAAGTGTCTTAGTTTCAATGTGTATTTGAGTTGTATTTGAATGACATTTGCATCTGGTAAGTCAGTGAAGGGTCTGATGTATAAAAGGCCTAAGCAAGTCAGTTTGTATCCAAAAAAAAAAAACACCAAGAAAAGGGGTTTCAAGATCAATAAGAATGTATCACATTTTTCTCTCTCATCTTCTTTGTCAAATCAATTATTGTTCTTGATTTCTTCACATGGTATCAGAGCATGCTACACGAAAGTCAAGAAGATCTTGAGGACGGTAATTTTAGATTTCTTCAATCGATTGTCTCAATCGGTTCTTCACAATTGGAAACCCTAGCTCGACATCGTTTAGTTTTTAGTTCAAGTCGTTTATGAATTTGTTCATCTCAAATACAACTGAAATACACATTAAAACTACGACACTTGTCATAACAAACTAAGCACTGTTAGTGGATTAACTAACTCCTTAATGACCTTGACTAACACCTAGAGCTTGGTTATCAAAGTACATATGAAGCAACCCCTAGGTTATCAAAGTTCAGACCATCCTCACTATGTGTGTAAGCTTTGGGTTGAGACAAGCACCCAAAGCTTGGTTTGCCATGTTTTCTGGCTTTCTTACTTAACAAGGCTTCACAAATAGTCAAGTTGATGCTTCTCTATTCACTAGGAACAATGATCAAGGTACTATATTCATTTTAGTGTATGTCGATGATATTCTTGTTACTGGCAGTAATGATGCATCTATTACTAAGTTGATTATTGTTCTTAGTTCCAAGTTTGCTATGAAGGATCTTGGGTCTTTGAGTTATTTTCTAGGTATTGAGGTTCTTGCTCATGCCAATGGTCTTCTTTTGTCTCAAGCAAAATATGCTACTAATCTTTTGTTGAAGGCACGAATGTCTGAGTGTACACCAAGTGATTCTCCTTCTTTTGTCAAACCTTCTATTCCAAATCCTGATTTTGATTTTACAGATGTTCATTGGTATAGGACTATTGTAGGCTATTATAGTATCTTACACTTACTAGACTAGAAATCTCTCATGCTGTTAATGTGGCATGTCAACACATGCATGCTCCTAAACAGTCCCATTTTGTGGTTGTTAATTTATACTTAGATACATCAATGGGTCAGCACATGAAGGGTTCCAGTTTGTTCCTAGTACTTTAACATTGACAGCTTACTTTGATTCTGATTGGGCAAGGGATCATCTTGATAGAAGATCCACCATTGGTTACAGTGTGTTTTTGGGATCAAGTATGATTTCATGGTGTGCTAAAAAGTAGCATACAGTAGTTAGATCATCTACCAAGGCCGAATATAGAGCTTTGCCTCAAATAGCTTCAAAGGTTACATGGCTTCATCAATTGTTGACAGACTTATTTCTTCCTTCATCTCGTCCTCATCTCATTTGGTGTGACAACAAATCAGCAATCTCCTTGGCATCAAATCCTCTATTTCATGCTCGAACCAAGAACGTTGAAGTCACTTCATTTGAGAAAAAGTTCACAATCATGAGATTGTGGTTCAACATATTGGAACTTCAAAAGAATCTGCAAATATTTTTACCAAACCTTTGTCTGTTGCTCGTTTTCATTTTCTTAAAGCCAAACTCATGGTTGTTCCTACTCCCATGAGTTTGCAAGGGAATGATAGTTAGGGTCATTAAGGAGTTAGTTAGTTAATCCACTAACAGTGGTTAATTTGTTATGAGAGGTGTCTTAGTTTCAATGTGTATTTCAATTGTATTTGAGTAGTGTTTGCATCTGGTAAGTCGGTGAAAGGTTTGGTGTATAAAAGGCCCAAGCAAGTCAATTTGTATAAAAAAAAATAAAAAATTAAAAAAATTAAAAAAGAACAAGAAAAGGGGTTTCAAGATCAATAAGAATGAATCACGTTTTTCTCTCCCATCTTTTTGTCAATTCGATTACTGTTCTTGATTTCTTCACACTTCTTAGTGTTATTAGAGAAAATAAAGAGTAATTGCTCTAGGAAGAATGTTCTCTCTCTTGGAATCAGTGCCCACTGAGTTTCTTTGTGGAAGATATCACTACTCTGAAATTTGGAAGGAATGTGTCATATTTATAGAGATCTTGGGCCACTACTTGAGCACTAATTGGTCCAATAAAGTCTCAACATGTCCTTTCCATACTTCCTAGTTGCGGGGGTAGCGTTGCTCTCCCTTGATGGTTCACGATCAAGCAATATCTCCCCCTCTCATGACAAACCCTCCTCCTTTGTAAGCCACCAAACCACTAGATCTCCCCCATTCCCGTGTTAGCTAGGCAAGGTCATGGCTCGCTTTGCCATGCCAATACCGCGACCAATTCTCAGGGGGCCTCTCAAGTACTACTTCGTGACCGGAGTAGACGCAAGTGTTTGGGCTCATTTACACTATAATTGGCTTCTCGCAATTATCACCCATGTTTTTGGGTCATGCCAAGGATTGCCTTTTCTGGGCTTATCAACCCCATGGGCTTGAATCCATTCACCTGGCCCCTTTGCTGTACCACATGTTGCGACTCAAGATAGCCACGTGTCGTGAGTGGGGTGATGCCACTTGGCACAATGTTACTGAAGAAACAACAATATTCTTGACTCGGTTAACTAGTGATCGCTGACCTTACCCACATATATATTACACGGTTCGTTTGTTACAAAAAGTATATTTGAGGAGGAAGTTGAAAGATAAATCGCAACGGCTGGACTTGAACAATTCACGTTCGCTAAGAAAGTGCCTCATTCACTAGGCCAACCACTTAGCTTTTATTTTCTTATTGAGTTTGCATGGTTGCAAAATATGTATTTAATCGATGGTGAGAAAGTAGTCTCTATACCTGCTTTCTTACTGGACATGTTGGTGCAATAGCACAACGATAGTATGCTCGAGGGCATGGATTTCCTTTTCCAATCTTTTGTCCATATTTTCTCCATTGACATCCGTCGTTCATCTGTACATTGAAAATTGTAGAAAAATTCAAAAAATATCAACATATATTTTACTTTAATAGAATAAATTAATGCTCTGGGTGCAACGCCAATGCTCTGGATGCTGAATGAAAGAAGCATGGTAATGTGCACATAAATCAAAATGATTCTTGGGTCTGCCCTCTCTGATGCCTTTTAGGTTTGATTTGAGGGCATGATTCCGCAGCAAACGTGACGATATAGGGGGACCACTATTTCAATGGTATTCTATGAGCAGCCACTTTGTGCATTTATTGCCAAATGTTAGGTCTGTCTCCAATCCATCTATTTCAATGGTATTCTGGGAGCAGCCACTTTGTGCATTTATTGCCAAAGGTTAGGTCTGTCTCTTATCCATCTCCCGCCCATACCCCCAATCATTGGGGACTAAATGTGTTATGTTATTGTTGTTGTTGTTGTAGAATAAATTAATGCTCCAACCCTCTTCAAGGATTTCAAATCCTCCATCCACAAAAATACCTTGCATTTCTCCCTTAAAAGGGTGGAAACAAAGAGAACTGCGACTATAGAATCGAAAAGTAACTATAACTAACCACGGGGGTATCACATCTGATTCTCACAGAAACCCTAGCTTTCTTAACAGGGTTTTGCTGTGAAAACTCATTCTCCTCGTTTCTCATTGTATTCAAAACTTTATCCGGTGGCCAGCTTGCATCGGCTTCTTTGTTGTGGAGTCCAAGAGCCAAGCCATGCTTATAATCTTGTTGATCCTCAGGTCCTTTTCTAGGGTTTTCATCCTTGATTGGATGGCTTAAAGTTTTTCCGAGACTGAGGGAAGTTAACTCATAAGATTCCTCGAGTTCTTTGTTAGTCTTATGAGCAGATGATAGATCTGTGGATTTCTTAGCTTCTTGCTTAGCAATGTCAAGGAATTGCATCTGAAGGTTCTGGTAGTCCTTTATTATCTTGTTTAAATGCATCTTTAGCCTCTGGTTTTCTTCTCTCACCTCACCCAATTTGGCTTTGGTGGATTCAAGCAGATTATCCTGCATAGATATACAAGAAAATCATTCAATTAGTACCTACATTCATATAGCACTAATGTAACCCTGTAAATAGACTGAGAAAAGTTCCATGAAAATATTTTAATTGCTTTGGCCCGTTTTGGCTTAATAATTAATTAAACCAAATTATTTGTTTTTACTCAAATTTTTCCGTATTTGTTAGCTTTGCATCAATTTTCTTTAGGAATATTTGTTTATCTCGATGAGGTGAATCTAAAAGTCATAAACCAAACTAAATTCTTTTTTAATAAAAATAAAAATGATTCAAAACTAACTCGTTTTGTCTTTTCCGATTAGCTTTATTTTAGTGAACTTTTTCAAAGATTTTGATAGTAATTTCTTTTAGATTACTCTCAACGAGACAAACCAATAATTCACAAAAAAATGACACAAAACCAACAAATGCTATTTTTATGAATAAAGACAAAAAGAAAAAAGAATCCAGTGTAATTATTAAGCCAAAACTAGCCTTGATATGATTATTAGCAACCACTATATACTATGATATTAGAAAAATAATCTCAAATCAATTTATGGATTTTGATAAATTAATAGTAACATTTAATAAAACTAGCTAGGGTTTACTTGCACCTCTCTCTCTCTCTCTCTCTCTCTCTCTTCTTGTTTCAATGGTTCAAAAAGAACACCCAAAGTCAACATTTTAGTCTGTCATGCATATGGTCCAACTGCGGACCAGCCAGATTTATCGGCTGTTATTTGATCAAATGTGTAGATATCTTGTTCTCCAAAAAACAATAGAGTGTCTCTTCATTCTGTTTCTCCACTCTATTTGGGTCAAATTCTTCTTGATCAAACATTCACAAAAAGCTGAAACTGTGATATATTTACTACGTACAACTAGTTTCTCATGAACTATCAACTATCAAGTGATCATAAGGCCGGCATTTGCAATTTCCTATTGAAATATTCAATGAAAGACAAACAAAACCAAAGAATTTTAGGAATCAGATGCAAATACCCATACTAATTTGGGCATCAAAATTTGCAATGTATTGGAGCATGCTAATCCACTCCTAAAAGGTTTCCTACTCGTTTGGCGTTCAAATTGAATTAATCTCAAAAGTAATGATGGAAACATCGTATGGAAAATTTTGCAATGTAATGGGGCATGCTAATTTCCTGTTGAAATATTCAACTTGAACGGCAAACGGATAAGGAACATTTTAGGAGTGAATATATAGGGCATGCTAATCCACTCCTAAAAAGTTTATTACCCGTGTGTCGTTCTAGTTGAATTAATCTCAAAAGTAACGATGGAAACCTCGTATGGAGGGCTCCGATAGGACAAAAGTTACTCGACTACTCGAGCCCGAGGAATTTTACATTTTACATATTTAAAATGACAATAGACAGGGCTAACGGTAGCATTTTTGTGTCAAAAATTGAATATAATGCGTTTCTTTTTCTCTTTTTTTTCTGTAAACAGTTTGAGCATTGTAGAAGTCTGGCTAAACCTAAACCTATATAAGGTTATCTCGTTCCTTTTTACTGTGAATGGTAGGGTGAATAAGAAGGGTAGACAAATTTAATTATGAACCACAAATTTAGATAAATGACAAGAATTTTTAAGACTCACGAAGTTGAAATCACAACGTTAGAAATCGAAATGTCTATACATCCACAAAAAAAATTCTCGAAAATTTTTTCATGCTCAAAACAAATAGAAGCTTTTGCATTTAGACTCATTGTTAATTAAAAACTGGAAATGCAACAGAAGAATTTATATATGGTAGTATTATGATAAACATTTACCATATAATGGGTCATTCATAAGCCTGAATTCCTCTTTTATGTGCCTGTTTGTGAAAAGTTCTGAGAGTAGAGATTATGGGATATATATGATTCTAGCTTCTGAAATCTGCAATAGAGTGTTTGATGCAGATTCTAGAAATAACTTCTAAAAATACTAGCTTTTTTGAAGCTATTTTAAGGAACCAAAGCCGGATTTTTTAGAAGTTACGATTTGAATGCTTTTATAGATTATGAAGCTGTGATTAGTTTAAAGACTGAAATATTTCTTGTTATTTTAGTAACAATTACCCCTTGTTTACGAAAAAGAAAAAAAGGTTCATAGCGAAAAGCTTTTTTTACAAATTTTACCACAAAAGCTATTCGTCCATTTCTATGACATTTATCTAAAATCTAAAGCTATAGCAAACACTGTCCACACATTCTATAGAATCTGAAATCTAAGAATCAAAATCAAAATCATCAAGGAAAATCAAATAATTGATAATAAAATTCCTGCACAAAATATAGAAAAAAAAAATCTGTCAGGAAGATATGTATGCTTCACCTGAAGGAAAATCACTTCCTTGCCATTGGATTCAACTCTTTTCTCTTCCTCTCCTTCACCTGCAGGTTTTCTCAAATCAGCCTCCATGCCTCTCTCTCTCTCTCTCTCTCTCTCTGAGCAAATGTCCGATGAATTGCAAGAGTTCTCCTGTATGAGGAAAAGAAATGATTTGATGTGTTTGACTCTTTTAAATTAATCCAAAAACTCAAACATTTCATCAATCAAATGTCAATGGTACGACCAATTAACAAATTAATTCTTTATATTTAATATATTTTCGGCGTGTCGATGTATATAAAAAATCTGAAATTGACTAGAAGAATTCAAATTCAACATTTAAGTCTTTCAGAGAACATAGCAGAGAGAGATTTGGCCGCAATAATCGGTCCCAGTGGTTTTCTTACATTTATAACAAAATATCACATACATGGAGTTGGTCGGTTGGACCAGCGAGATGGAATGGTCGACAGCCTGGCCAAAAACTTTTCAAAATCTCTAGATTTATTTTCTACTGACTTTTCCGCAAATTTTTTCAAAAAATATAATATGGCAGCTCCGACATTTTTTTTATTAGTATAACCGGCGCAACCTATAATGACATAGCGCAACATTCGATATTCTTATTTGTCCACCATTACGGTAATCGGTCAAACTTGTGACACTTCTCCGATTTTAATTCAGCTTTTTGATATCAAAGACTAGAATTGATTTGGATTGTCAATATTGGTTGTAATTTTTCTTTTTTTTATAACTCGAAGATATTATAGAAAAGTAAGCATAAATAATTTTGAAGTATTTAAACCCTACAGCATCATCAAACAATTGGCATTTCCATGTGCTACTCTTAGCACATGGGAAGATTGGCTGGCTAGCTAGATTCAGTCATAGGATAGTTTTATTGTACAATCATTTAACAATCGGCCCTTTTTGTGGGGAAATCAAGAAATACTACGTAATGTAATTACTTGTCGTAATTCAACTACAGAAAGTCCTAAGTAGGCTCCTAATAGTTGTAATTTTATATTGAAGGCTTAACGAGGTTACATGGCGATTAGGTCAAAGATGGTGTACCTTTGGTTAAATTGTAGTCCATGCAATTGACTTCATTTGCATCATCTTTAAGCATAATCAATGCATGCATAGATTTTTATCTATAACTGAATGTTCGGACCAGCTTGAACGCGCCTTAACTAATTCCGATGTCCAAAAATGCAAAATGAGATTGATTTATTCAAATTCTAAACATATCGGCAAAAAATCAAGTAGACCGGATCGACGTTTGTAACTTAGTGAACAAAGTACATTATCCAGATGTCAAGTGGATTGCATAGTGGTAGATTGTGCATTGGTATGCATGCATCCAAGTTGAAAGCAATACAAACCACCCATTGTAGTCAACAAGTGGGCCAAAAACCAATAAAAACATGTATACTTAATTTTGAAATCATAAAAGATATTTTGGTTCAGATAAAATGATCTTATAATATTCATAAGAAGTCTATGCAAAAATAATTCTGCTCTCATAGAAAAATCGATCCTATACTCTTGCCAAAATAATTTAGGAGTAAACATAATTAAGTTTCAAATTACAAGTATTTTAAGGTGGAAATTGTTGAAAATATGCCTTGAATTCAAGACGTTCAAAGAAATGTACAAAATTCGGTGTTAAAAGATGTTCGCAACTTTGTTGGTCTGGACCTTAGTGTCCATAGTCCGGACCTCAGGTTATTTAAGCTTTGAAAGGTTAGAGCTACGTTGGTCTAGACCAATGGTGTTGAATGTGAGTGGCTGCAAGTTTTTAAAGAGGGTTTTGACATAAATTTTTGTACTTTTTTATAAATAGATGTCTTAGGGGCTATATATTAGGGTTGGAGTTCTTGAATAAATCCCTTTGAGAGAGCCCCCATGGGGTTCCCATAGTGTGTTAGGGTTTCTCAATTGTTCCATTGGTTGGTCTTGAATTGGGATTTGGGATATCTAGGGTTTGTGTGTGTCTCTTTCGTGTGTGTGATACTTTTGATACTCTGTAGGTCACGCCTCAGAGATTTGTTCCTAGCTATCATGTGAATGCTTCAAGTGCGAGTTACGGATATAGCCAGCTTTATGTATTTCTCCCCGTTATTAGTGAATTCTTTTACTCTTTTCCCGTGGACTTACCTCTAGAGCTTCATGTTTGGGGGAATCACATAAATCCTTGTATCTTGTTTTCTCGTTGGTGTATTTATATTCTGAACTTTGAATTTTGGCACAACAGTTATAACTCGGAGATATTATAGAAAACTAAGCATAAATAGTTCATGAGTATTTCAACCCTACAGCACAATTGGCGTTTCAGTCTTTCTATCTAGTCTTGTTAAGTGCTCCTGCACTGGTGATCATAAGGAGAGATTTGTTGTACCATCATTTTAATAATCGGCCATTTTTGTGGGGAAATCAAGAAATACTACGTAATGTAATTACTTGTACCAATTCAACTACAGAAAGTCTTAAGTAGGCTCCTATAGTCGTAATTTTCTATTGTAGGCTTAACGAGGATATATACAACTTACATAGCGATACGGTCAAAGATGGTGTACCTTTGGTTAAATTCTAGTCCATGCAATTGACTTCATTTGCACCATCTTTAAGCATAATGACATTCTCATCCTCTTTACGCATATAATGAATGCATGCATAGATTTTTATTTTTGTTCATAACCGGATGTCTAGACTAGTTTGCACGCCGCACCTCGAATAATTTCGAAATCGAAGAGTGCAAAATGAGATTAATTTGTCCAAATTCTAAACATTTCTACAAAAAATCAAGTAGACCGGATCGATATTAGTAACTTAGCAGACGATGTACATTATCCAGAATGTCAAGTTCATTGCATAGTAGTAGATTGTGGATTACAAACAACCCATTGTAGTCAACAAATGGGCCAAAAACCAATGAAAATAAAATAATTACATAATATGCATAAAATGATATTTTGGATCTGATAAAATGATCATATAATATGCATAAGAAGGCTGTCCAAAAATAATTCTGCTATCACAGATAAAACCTATACTCTTTTTTTTTATCGGCGAAAGAAAATTTATTAATCTTTGGAACCGAATTACAAACATTAAAGGGAGTCTAAGGAAAATGGCATCACAACGGCAAACGAGAGCATCCCAACTAGGTTGGCACCCTCGCAAACCGACAATCCCCAATAATTTAGGGTTAAACATAATTAAGTTTCGAAATACAAGTAATATTTTGTGGTACTACATGCCCCATTGCTTGGTACTGATAAGACTGCCTCAATGCTTGGTTTCTATCCTTTTATGCATCTCTTTCTTCTTCATTCAACTTTTGTTGGATGTCTGTATTTCTTACGCTCAAAAAATGTCATATGCATGGGGTTGGGAGTTGGGACCCACGAGATGCCATGGGCGATTGGCAACCCAATAATATCAACTTTTCAAAAACTATGTCAAGCTTGTACTATTATTCCTGAATTTTCTAAAGACGTAGTAAATAGTATAATGATAGCAACCTCAACAATAACGTTAAGAAGTGTAATCTCGTAGCCTATATGAATTCCCTCAAAATTTGAAATTTCTGTTCGTCCACACGTGATGCAGATTGAAAATTTATATTACTTACAAATATAATGTTTTAAGTTTTTCTTATTTTTATTTTATTAATTTTGTTAGGAAGTCTCCAATTTTAGAAATAAGTGTTCTAGAGTATTTTGATTCCTAGTTGGATTAGGATTTCATTTTTGTTATTTGTTTCCTAGTTGGAATAATATTTCTTTTTTTTATTTGTTTTCTAGTTGAATTAGGGTTTTGAGTACTATAAGTATCGTTGTAAGCCTATTGGCAAGGGGCGGTTGTTGATTAATTAAAGAAAAACGAGTTTATACTCATATGTTGGTCGTTTAAGGAGGGAGTACCTCTGGGTCGATGTTATTGTTTGTGTTCCTCTTGCACGATTAGTTTCGTTTCCATAGCCTGGGCTGCATCAACACGACTTGTGTAATCGGTCAGGTTTGTTTTTTTTTTTTTTTTAAGGCGAAAGAAGATTTATTAATCTCGGTAATCATTACAAAGATTAAAGGGATAAGGAGAAAAAAGCATCACAACGAGAGATAAGCATCCCAACCAGGTTGTCACCCAACTCCTCGACAATCACTTGCCACTCCAAAACCCAAAACATATTGGTTAGCAAGAGACCAGCCTCAGGAAAATAACAGATAGCGGGCTCATACAGTCTGTCCTTACAATATAAACAATTAGTGCAGCCAACAAGGTACAGCTTAATTACAATGTCTGTAAATCACAAGCCACAGGAGTCCCAGACTTGCATTCCTTTAGCCCTTGTATGCATCTGACTCATGAATTGCCACTTGGATTGGTTTGCATCTGCACTCGTTGAATTGCCATGAAAACGATCATCCATCTCTTGAACACTTGAAACACAAATCATTGAGAAGCCTCAACTGTCAAAAGAATTACACCTAGCAAGCCTTCAAATCTGTTGAGAGTGCTTAAAAATATGTAATGATCGCCATATCAATTAAGCATAGTAGAGAGTTTCAGAGCTCCAAACACAATAGGTTGTTAAACACAGCATATTGTTCTCCATGCCAATGCTCCAAAAAGAATCGATAGCATCAATAAATCAGCTCCAGAAACTTGAAACAAAAAGGCCAATCACCAAAGTATCCTCCAACAAATCCATAAGATTTAAGAATCAAGAGAATTTGAGAGCATCAAGATGGCCCTAAAATTCGAGAAGCAACCGAAAGACCAAGACAAAACAAACAGACAAACTACAAAAGACAAAGAAACACCAGCCTAGAATGAAAGATAAAAACAAACAGCCCCTACAACCCTAACCATGACCCCCAAAAGGACCCAAAGGACCAAAGAAGAAATGAAGACATCCACTCAAAACTACAAAAGAAAACCCCCAACCAAACGCAAAAAGAGACCCCAACATCCCAACCAAAAGGAAAACCACACCAAAGGAAGAAGAACAAACCCACAGCAAACCCCAACCCCCAAATTGAATAGAGTCCAAAATACTTCTTAATCTATAGATAATATCATCCATAAAGTAAGATTTCCAGCCTTCTTGTGATCTGATCCAAAAAGCAATCCTCATCTTGATAAGTTCTTCCACCTCTTCCCATAAAGGATACACATTCTCAAAGACACATTCATTTCTTTGAATCCAAATTGTCCATATCAAGGCAAAAGGTATACATACCCACAAAGATTTTTGTTTTTACCTCCAATTTTTTCCAGACCACCAATGCAATAAGGCTTTACTTGTCGGAGGGGTAGCCCATTTAGTCCCCCACCAATCCAGAATGTGATACCAAATACACCAAACAAGTTGACAATACAAAAACAAATGGTCAATAGATTCTTGATCCAACCCACAGAATTTGCATAACGTATCTTCCGCATTTCGAATGATTCCGATCCTCAATAAATAATCCCTTGTTTTAATTCTCCCTAAACTAACCAACCACCCAAAACACTGAACTCTATAAGGAGCTATTGGACAGGTTTGTGCCATTACTCCGATCTTAATTTGACCTTTACTATTGAAGACTTGAATTGATTTGGATTGTCAATGTCTATATTTGTCAAGTACTCCTTGAGTAGGCATTTTAACATGGTATTCCTCACGGAGGCATTTTCACGCGGTACTCCTCAACGGCTTAACCAGAGAGATAAGTATAGGTTTTTTTTTTTTGGTCTCGATTGCTTAATAATAGGCCCTACATTGTAATTAGTCGTAGCTAGTAAATCAATTTCTGAAAGTCCTAACTAAATAAGCTGCATAGGTAAAGTCAAAGATGGTGTATCTTTTTTCTTTTTTTTTCTTGCCAATAGAGAAAAAAAAATATTAATCCAATTGCGTTATCACAATTACATTGGGACAGGCGTCGGCAACAGGAACTTTTTTTTTGTGTGTGAACCACAAAAGGATTTTATTACATTCCATTTTTTCAGTAATTTATAAATTTAAATTTTATCCACTATCCAATGACTCTACCCATTCTTCTTGTGAACCTTGTAATGTTTGGCTCCCATAATGTGATGCCCAAATTGCACCCTGATGATGCGGGTCTTTAAGCATATGGGAACTACTATATAGTGAGTGTTGCTCACCATCAACTTCCATTTGGACTGTTGACAGACAAAATAAACTTATCACACTAACAAGCGTAATAATCACATGACACAACACTCAATGAAACTACAAAACACTTCAATGAGGAAAGACGAAGTGGCGAGAGATTTTTAATTGCTTGAATAAAAATTAATTCATAATCAACATACCAAAGAAGAAAGCTGGCATAACTTGAAATATTTGATACAACCATAGTCCAGCCTCCTGGGAAGCACCCCATTCACGTACTACCTCGATAAATCAAGAAAGTTATTGTTTGTTGAGTCCTATGAATTTATCAAATTCAATTGTGTTATTTCTAGGGAAAAAAAAAAAAACCCTGACCTTTGGACCGAGTATTATAGAGACATGCACCTGACATTCAATAAACGTCAACTAAACCCCTGACCTTTGCATTCCGTTATCAATTAACAACCTCGTCCCATTTTCCGTCCAAATGCTAACGGAAAAGTTGATGTGGCTTTTAGTTGGATACTTTGAGACACCTGGGCTAATATTTGACAATGACATGGACGTTCTAGCAAATTTTGGTGTGAAATTCAATCACAAACCACATGTGTCAGTGGGCCCCCCACCAATCTGACTTTAAAAAAACCCCTTTTTCTCTCCTCCCCTCATCTCTCTCCCCCAAACTGAATCCCCTCCTCTCTCCTCCGCCTATTCCAGCCACCACCTCCATAACCACCGTGCTTGGACAACATTGGAGTCAAACCTCGGCGTCGTCAACCGAATTCGGCAACAGGTTTGGAGATTGGTAGAGGCGGATTGCTTACATATACTTTCGGTTTTTTCATTAAACTGAACGGTCCTGCTCTGAAATTTTTGTTACTTCCATTCTAAATTTACCTCAAGGATTGAAACCCTTCAATGAGGTGGTCACTGCTCACATTAATCAACATCTGATCAATAAAACAAAAAAAAATGATTAAAAAAACTAAAAAACTAAATTTGGCCAATTGCTTTTGGGTGATGGTGGGCATGGAAGTGGTGGTGGTGGACATGAAAGCGGCGGCGGTGGTGGTTATAGAGGTGGTGGCTGGAATAGGCGGAGGAGAGAGGAGGGGATTTAGTTTGGGGGAGAGAGATGAGGGGAGGAGAGAGAAAGAGGAGTTTTTTTAAAAGTCAGATTAGTGGGGGCCCACTGACACATGTGGTTTATGATTGGTTTTTGCCCCAAAATTTGCTAGAATGTCCATGTCATTGTCAAATATTAGCCCAAGTGTCTCAAAGTATCCAACTAAACACCACATCAGCTTTTCCGTTAGTATTTGGACGGAAAATGGGACGAGGGTGTTAATTGATAACAGAATGCAAAGGTCAGGGGTTTAGTTAACGTTTATTGAAAGTCAGGTGTCTCTATAATACTTGGGCCAAAGGTCAGGGGTTTTTCTAAATTTTTCCCTTATTTCTAAACGCATGATCAAGATTATTTTCATGCCATGTTAAGTGACTACGTTGTGGCTATTCCACCCTATAATCTACAAAGTCCTCCATTGAGCTATATCAGAACAAATAATTTTTATTACGGTACACATGCCCCAAATGTCGTTCTCCTACAAGAACTCAGCAATGACAGAATCCTTATTTTCATTTTGTTGAAAATACTCTACTTCTTTCAAATGTACATTTAGCAAAGAACCCAATCTCTATACTACAAATTTCAAAACTTAAGGTGAGATAAGAATTTGTTCGACACTTATTGTGCACATTTGAGGATAAAGAGAAACAAAATTGGGAAAAATGACTTAATGCTAAGATTCTAAGGGTGTGTTTGGTAGATCAATCAATTTACCATGTACTCCATGTGAGGTGGCTGGAGTGGATATTCATTGTCCGGAAGTGAATTCACCTCCATTTCATTTTCCCAATAGCAACTTTTAGTCCACTTCATTCCATCTTTTCAATAATTTATAAATTTAAATTTTGTCCATATTCCGTATTGGCGATCAAAAGAATGTGAAATAGCATATGAGAAATAGCATACAGTGAGTGATGCTCACCATCAGCTTCTCTTTGTACTAACGAAAGATAAAATAAACTTATCACACCAATAAGCGTAATAATCACTCGACGCAACTCTCAATGAAACTAAAACACTACAATGATGAAATATGAAGTGGCAAGAAATTTTTTATTGATTGAAAAAAATTTAATTCACAATCAACAAACCAAAGCTGCTTGAAACATTTGATACGGCCCCAGTCCAATCTCCTGGGGAAACACCCCATTCAAATATTGCCTCAATAAATCTAGAAGTTGTGGAAGCACCCCATTCACGTATTGCCTCAATAAATCAAAATTTTGTGGTTTGTTGAGTCCGTCGAATTTATCAAATTCAATTGTGTTGTTTCTAATTGTGTGATCAAGATTGTTTTCATGCCATGGTAAGTGACTATGTGGCAGCAATTCCATCGTATAATCAACATGGTCCTCCATTGAGCTATATCAGAACAAATAATTTTCATTATGGTACACATGCCCCTCAAGTGTCGTACTCCTATAGAAACCTAGCAACGAAAGAATCCATATTTTCATTTTGTTAAAAATACTATACTTGTTTCGAATGTACGTTTTGCAAAGCACCCAATCTATATAATGCACATTTCAAAACTTATGGTGAGATAAGATTTTTGACACTCATTGTATGCATTTGAGTGTAAAGAGAAAAAAAAAATGGAGAAAATGACTTAATGCATTAGATTCTAAGAGTGTGTTTGTTATATCAATCAATTTACATTGTACTCCATGTGATGTGGCTGGAGTGTATATTCATTGTCTGGGAGTGAATACACCTTCATTTTATATTACCTATAGGAACTTTTAGTCCACTTCATTCCATTTTTTCAGTAATTTATAAGTTTTAATTGTGTCCACTATCGAATGACTCTGCCCATTCTTCTCGTGAGCCTTGTAATGTTGGGCTCCCATAATATGACGCCCAAATTGGACCCTGATGATGCGGGACTTTAAGCATTTGAGAAATATTATACAGTAAGTGTTGCTCACCATCTGCTTCCTTTCAAACTATTGAAAGATAAAATAAATTTATCACACCATTAAGCATAATAGTCACATGACACAACACTCAATAAAACTACAAAACTCTACAATGAGGAAAGAGGAAGTGGCAATAAATTTTTAATTGGTCGAAAAAAGAAATTCACAATCGACATACCAAAGAAGAAAGTTGGCATAACTTGAAACATCCGATATGACCCCAGTCCAGTCTCATTGGGAAGCACCCCATTCACATATTGCCTCAATAAATCAAGAAGTTGTGGTTTGTCAAGTCCATTGAATTTATCAAATTCAATTGTATTGTTTCTAATTGCATGATCAAGATTGTTTTCATGCCATGGTAATTGATTACGTTGTGGCAATTCCACCCTATAATCTACATGGTCCTCCATTGAGCTATATTAGAAAATATAATTTTCATTATGGTACACACATGCCCCTCAAGTGTCGTACTCCTATTGGAAACCAACAACGACAGAATCCTTCTTTTCATTTTGTTAAAAATATTGTACGTCATTCAAATGTAAATTTTGGAAATCACCCAATCTTTATATTGCACATTTCAAAACTTAAGGTTAGATAAGAAGATGATCGACACTCATTGTATGCATTTGAGGATAAAGAGAAACAAAATTAGGGAAAACGACTTAATGCATTAGATTCTAAGGGTGTGTTTGCTAGATTGATCAATTTACCTTGTTTTCCATGTGAGATGGCTGGGGTGGATATTCATTGTTCAGGAGTGAATACACCTCTATTTTATATTCCCTATAGCAACTTCTAGTTCACTTCGTTCCGTCTTTCCAATAATCCGTAAATTTAAATTTTGTCCACTGTCCAATGACTCTCCCCATTCTTCTTATGAGCCTTGTAATGATGGACTCCCAAATTCCGTATTAGCAATCAGAAGAATGTGACGCCCAAAATAGACTCGGATGATGCTGGTCTTTAAGCATATGAGAAATATCATACAGTGAGTGTTGCAAGAAACTTTCAGTTGATTGAAAAATAAAAATCAATTCACAATCAACACACCTAATAGAAAAAGCTGGCATAACTTGAAATATTTTATACGGCCTCGGTCCAGTCTCCTGAGGAAGCACCCCATTCATGTATCGCCTCAATAAATCAAGAAGTTGTGATGTGTTGAGTCCATCGAATTTATCAAATTCAATTGTGTTTTTTCTAACTGCATGATCAAGATTGTTTTCATACAATGGTAAGTGATTGTTGTAACGCCCCAAACCCATCCCAATAGGTGTTAGGCACAACAAAGCACCGGTGAACTCTCACCAAGGCCACATCATAACATATATACAACTTAAACCGATGACTAATAGGGAGGCACAAGTTTAAAAAACGAAAATTTGTATTAATAAACCAAACCTTAAAGTGTCTTCGCATCAGGATCTCGAACTTAAAGTACATCTCAGAGTTGTGCTTAGATATAGAGTTCACAAACCATTTACAATGTTACAAGTCAAAGGTACAAGTTGAGCTACAACTTGCGATCTACGCTATATCTACAAGCCTTTCCATGTATAACATATCCACAAAAGAGGTGCCACATCACCCCGCTACTCATTGTTGCCTGAAAGGTGGAAAAATATTTTACATAAACTGAAGCTCGTATGAGTGCTTAACACATAGTTCACATGCTTTCCATGGATATCCTCAAAATATGCTTCAAAGGAATCAATTCACATTTAACGTATTCCAAAAAGAACCCATAATTCACAAGCCGTTTATAATGCATAAGGATTTTCATAGCTTTTCCAAAAACATATTTATAATGCGCATGCCACTCCAAATTGTTGCACATCATTGGGCATCCCCGGTGCGGATAATCTAGACGTCTATCTCATTATCCCACAATAACATATACACATTTTGCTAGCCTTTTCGCACTGTCCCCTAGCAAGCTGGGATGCAAAGGATGCCATTAATAGATAACCAAATGTGTTCACCTTTCATTTAATATACATGGAGTACATATCATATAGCAAAACGAGTAGTTAAAGCTTACCTCTTGCACTTGGATGTAAAACATATACAAAACCATGTAAAATATGTGTTAAAGTCACTCACCTCAACCCCAAGCTTTCATACAAGTATCCTGTAGTAACAAGCAAGGTAACCACGTATTAGGCATCAATCTCTATTGAAATATCTAAAATAATCCTCCTCACTACCGTATATGCACTAACAAGATTCTACGGTCAAGTTAAGAGATTAGATTGAAGCCTAACAGCAAAAAGGTAATATAATCATTTAAGTTTATGTAGTAGGACCACCATCAATAAAAATTACTCTTTAAGAGCTTCGAAATGATAGGTCATAAGTTAAAAACAGAGTTCGAATGACATGGCTACACTCGTTTAAAGTTAGACAATTACCTTCAGAAAAACAGAGTTGCTGATTCTGCCCTTCAGCTAACTTTAAACCAAAAACTTATTCTGCTCAAGAAAAATTAAGGCACAATCTTTTCATAATTTGAAAGGTATTTGAGTATAGTTTCAAAATCAAGAAATGGTGCAAAATTTCAATACTCGTGCTAAGAGATATGACTGTTTTCCGAAAGTGTGTTAGTGCAGAATGCAAATATCTAATTTTGATAGCAATTAGGTTAATAATTTCTATAGAGCTCAGAAATTCGAGTTTCTTTCCGAAATTTTAACCACATACAAAAGACACACAAAAGAACTCTCAGTAAAAACCTCATAAATTTAGGAGTTTTAGAACTACCTCACTAAAATTCTCTAAAACTGATTAGACACAAGATTTCAATTCAGCAGAATTCCAAAACTAAGAGGTTTCTATAAAAATTGACATGATTCATCAAGGGTTCATCGAGAATCATCACAAAACCTCATGAACAAAGGTTTACATGGTCTCTAAACTCTAAACCCTTTCTCAAAGTGTGAAATTGAACAAGTAAACTATGAGATTAAAGGCAACGAACCAAGTACTTTACCTATTGAAGCATTCAATTAAGTCAAGATAGGTCCCCTCTTGATTTCTTTTTCTTATTCTTCTTCTTCTTCTTCTTCTTCTTCTTCTTTTAAGGCTTCTCTCTCTCTCTCTCTCTCTCTCTCTCAAGCGGTGGAAACCGATAAGAATAAGAACAACATAGAAACACCCATGTTATTTTACTAACTCTTGAGGAAAATTATATGGTGTAGGCATATGCTAATGGTTTTATGTTCCACATCGTGCCAACCAACAATGTAAACCGACATATACACAATCTGACACGTCATTACGCTCTGTTGGTTAATCTAATAATCTGCTTATTTAACCAAAACCCGTCACATATCATATTATAAGCACGATTAAGAATTAGGAATAGTAAAACTGTTTTAAGGCAATTCCACCCTATAATCTAAAAGGTCCTCCATTGAGCTGTATCAGAACTAATATAATTTCATTATGGTACACATGCCTCTCAAGTGTCGTTCTCAAACAGGAACCTAGCAACAAAAAAATCCTTATTTTCATTTTGTTAAAAATATTGTACTTTTTTCGAATATACATTTTGCAAAGCACTAAATCACTTTACTGCACAATTCAAAACTTAAGGTGAGATAAGAAGTTGTTTGACACTCTTTGTACTCATTTGAGGATAAAGAGAAACAAAATTGGGCAAAAAGACTTAACGCATTAGATTCTAAGGGTGTGTTTGCTATATCAATCAATTTACGTTGTACTCCATGTGAGGTGGTGTTTACACATAAAATTAACAAATTCAATAATTAAGTGACACGTAATCAATTATGCCAAACGTTGGCAAATATGTGTCAATGAAGATGCATTGGGTAAGTAGAGAGGGATTAATACAATGTTGTATTTCATGTTTGAAAAGTAGTTATTGGCAGTTACAAATCAAACTGATTTAATGAATTGACTTCGAAGCCCTGATTTCAACTGCTAAATGCATGAACTCCACATGTAATGTATGAAACAAGGTATTTGACAATTAGGACATGTGGAGCATATCATGCAAGGTAATTATTTCCTTAAACACTTAATCATTTGAATTGGATAAGTAATTGTGCAAATTCAAACTAAATCTTCTGAAGGAAGATTAACGAGTTTAGATCTATTGGAAGGAAGAAACTGCCAATTTGAAGTGCAAAGATGGAGTTTGAAGCAAGCTAAGTTCAAATTCTCTGAGCTGAAAGTTCAAATCACAAGCAGTGCCTATAAATAGAAGAAGTCAAAGAGTGAAAAGTCCCCAGACAAATCTTCAACAAACAACTATAAAAAAAAATGATACTTGGTTTGTTCATTGGCAAGTAGTTTTTGGATTTTAAACTCTGTTTGAAGTAGATTAGGAAGTAGTTAAGATCAATCTCGGTTGTTCTTGTAACAATCAATTGTTCGAAATTCATGTTACCTTGTATTTGAAGTTGAACACAATTTTGAAGTAAGTTTACCTTTGATTTATCAATCGAAGTATCTTATTTCTTTGTTGTTCTTTGATTTCCTAAGTATATTGGTTCCATTTCTTCACTTTGAAGGAGAAATCCTCTTAATTGAGGTAATTGAACCAATAAAATACAATTGCCTAATCAAATTTGGTTTTTCCAAAGTTATCTGAGGGAGGAGATTGAAACTCCCTCTGGCATGCGTGCATATAATCATTTTTCCATTTCAAAGAAGTAAAAGAACCAAATAGGTGGTAGGGTTGGATATTCATTGTCCAGGCATGAATATACCTTCATTTTATATTCCCTATAGAACTTTTAGTCCACTTCATTCTATCTTTCTAGTAATTTATAAATTTAAATTTTGTCCACTATCCAATGACTCTGCCCATTCTTCTTATGAGCCTTGTAATGTTGGGCTCCCGCATTCTGTATTGGCAATAAGAAGAATGTGACACCCAAATTGGACCCTAATGATGCATGTCTTTAAACATATGGAAATATCGTACAGTGAATGTTGCTCACCAGCAACTTCCTTTTGTACTATTAAAAGATAAAATAAACTTATCACACAAATAAGTGTAATAATCACATACAACACAACACTCAATGAAACTACAAAACGTTACACTGAGGAAGGACAAAGTGACAAGAAATTTTCAGTGAGCTGAAAAAAAAAAGCAATTCACAATCAACACACCAAATAGGAAAGTTGGGATAACTTGAAACTTTCGATACAGCCCTTGTCTAGTCTCTTGTGGAAGCACCCCATTCACGTATTGCCTCAACAAATCCAAAAGTTGTGGATTGTCAAGTTTGTCGAATTTATCAAATTCAATTGTATTGTTTCTAACCGCCTAATGAAGAATATTTTAATGCCATGGGAAAGGACTATGTTGCGGCAATTCCACCATATAATCTACAAGGTTCTCCATTGAGCTGAATTAATTTTCATTATGGTACACATGGCCCTCAACTGTTGTTCTCCTACAGTAACCCAGCAACGACAGAATCCTTGTTTTCATTTTGTTAAAAATAATGTATTTCCTTCGTATGTACATTTTTCAAATCACCCAATCTCTATACTACACATTTCAAAACTTAAGGTGAGATAAGAAGTTGCTCAACACTCATTATACGCATTTGAGGATAAAGAGAAACAAAATTAGGGAAAACCACTTAATGAATTAGATTCTAACGGTGTGTGTTTTATATCAATCAATTTACCTTGTACTCCATGCAAGGTGGTAGGCACAGATATTCATTATCCGTGAATACACCTCCATTTTATATTCTCTATAGGAACTTTTAGTCCACTTCATTCCATCTTTCTAGTAATTTATAAATTTAAATTTTGTCCACTGTCCAATGACTTTGCCCATTCTTCTTATGAGCCTTGTGATGTTGGCCTCTTACTTTCTGTATTAGCGATAAGAAGAATGTGACGCCCAAATTGGAACCTGATGATGTGAGTCTTTAAGCATATGTTAAATTCCATACTGTGAGTGTTGCTCACGATTAGCTTCTTTGTACTATTGAATGATAAAATAAACTTATCACACCAATAAGCGTAATAATCACACGACAAAACACTCAATGAAACTACAAAACACTACAATGAGAAAAGACAAAGTGGCAAGAAATTTTCAGTTACCTGAAAAAAAAAAAATCAATTCACAATTAACATACCAAAGAAGAAAGCTGGCATAACTTGAAACATTTGATACAGCTCAGTCCAACCTCCTAGGGAAGCACCCCATTCACGTACTGCCTCAATAAATCAAGAAGTTCTGGTCTATTGAGTACGTCAAATTTATCAATTTCAATTGTGTTGTTTCTAACCGCATGATCAAGATTGTTTTCATTCTATGGTAAGTGACTATGTTGCGGCAATTCCACCCTATAATCTACAAGGTCCTCCATTGAGTTGTACAAGAACAAATAATTTTCATTATGATACACATGCCCCTCAAGTGTCGTACTTCTACTGGAACCCAGCAATGATAGAATCCTTGTTTTCATTTTGTTAAAAATACTATACTTCTTTCGAATGTACATTTTGCAAACCACCCAATCTCTGTACTACACATTTCAAAACATAAGTTGAGATAACAAGTTGTTTGATACTCATTGTACGCATTTGAGGATAAAGAAAATAAAATTGTAAAAGATGACTTGATGCATCAGATTCTAAGGGTGTATTTGTTAGATCAATCAATTTACTATGTACTTCATGTGAGGTGGCTGGGGTGGATATTCATTCTCCGAGAGTGAATACGCCTCCATTTTATATTCCTTATAGGAACTTTTAGTCCACTTCATTCCATCTCTTCAATAATTTATAAATTCAAATTTTGACTAGTGTCCAATGACTCTTCCCATTCTTCCTATTAGCCTTGTAATGGTGGACTCCCACATTCCGTATTGGTGATTAGAAGAATTTGACCCTCACATTAGACCCTGATGATGTGGGTCTCTAAGCATATGGGAGATACCATACAGTGAGTGTTGCTCACCATGCGCTTTCTTTTGTACTATTGAAAGATAAAATAAATTTATCAAAGGGGTGTCCCTCTTGCACCCTTAACAACTATTTAGAAAATGATATACTGAATATAAAATAATCAAGGGGGAAGCCCCCAAATCACACTTTCACCCTTCGCAAGCTCCATAACAAATAAAATTCACCCATTCCAAGGTAATGATGCAAGGGTGTCCCTCTTGTGCCCTTGATGACTATTTAGAAAATGATATAATGTTAACCTCAATGACCGGCAAGACAAGAGTGACGAAATAATCAACAATTATCTCCAAAAATTCCAAATATTGCTCGTACAAATGTAATGTAAAAGGATATACAACAGTTCAGTTGATATGATCATATGGGTATTAAGCAAACAATAGTGAATCAAATGAATTCATGAAAACTGAAGCTATTACACTAAAAAAATGAACCATTAATAAACAAAGATCATTTCCTATGAGAAAATAGAGTGTAAAGGTCACTCTACTCACAATTGACGCTACTAGAAAAAAAGTTTTTTGCGTTAACCCAAGGCTGTCACAAATACTCACTTTGCTGTCACTAATATCTTTTTGTGACGGCCATGCGATGGCAAAGGCAGGGTTGCAGTTGGTGGGGTCTCAAAAAGTTTTTTGAGTCGGCACATATTGTTGCTAACTATTTAAGACGGCAAAAGTCACTTTTTGTGTCGGCGATATTCCCAAATCAAAAGAAAAAAAAATATGGAAAAATATTAGCAACGGTGCAATTGCCCTCACAAATAATATCTTTTTGCAATGGGGAACATGCAGTTGCAAAAATATAAAAAGCTATAATCCTCAATTCTATCTGCTTTTTCACGTTGGGTATAGGCAGTTGCAAAATCTGTTACTATTTTCCTCCAATTCTTTACAACTAACAAATTGTGGACGGCCCACGGAGATTGTGCTGCGTCGCGCACGAAAAAGATTGTGATTTGTTAGAGTCGCCACTCAGATTTGAGGTCCGAATCCGAGAAACCGATAAAATATGACTCGTTTGCCCATTGAAAAGATTTTACTGATCATTGCGAAACCAGAAATTTCTTGGATTCAGGGGTTTGGTTACGAGAGGGGAAGGGTTTTACGGCACCCCTCTCGCCCGGTCCGTGAACCGGTCTCTACTCAATATTTCATGGGATTTTGAAAATGTTTTGAAATTCAATTCTAAGCAAGAAATGGGAGTGGGGGATGGGAATCACATAAACGATAAGAAATTACAGATATGCAAATTTAACGTGGATGCTTGTGCACGTGATTTACATGGGGATGATAACAATGAAGAATTATTACGACAAATATTTACAGGGACGAACAATAACAAAAACTGAACAAATAATTTAAGGAATCACTGGTGTGAGGGCTTAACAAATGGCTTACAATCTGAATTCCAATATTGGGGGTGAGCACTCAATGGTGACACCTTGAGCGCTCAACCTCTCAGAATCAACTTGAGCGCTCAAAGACCATAGATTGAGCGCTCAAACCCATTACTGACTGCAGTGATTTTTTTATCTTTTCCATTACTTCTTTGGTCATTATTTATAAGATCAAACATTTATAAAGTGTTTTTCACGGAAGATTAGATGGAAACGGACGGATTGATCTCATAAATAATGATAAAAGAAGAAAATCATAATATTTTAACAAAGAAAATCCTTTGAAAAGGAGGAATCCGCATCAGAATCACAAAAATAAAACCACACACACACCCAAACTTGAATAAACTATGATCCATCATCAAAATATCCAAGAACCAACTATCTGCTCAAGAACAGCTTGAGCGCTCAAGTGGATGGCTTTGAGCGCTCAAGCCATTAAGTGATTTTCTGGTTTTTATTAATAAAAAGGATTCTGGATGATTCTCAGGACCATAAGTGCATATTATGAAGGTGCATGAGATACCAAAGACACTGTTTTATGCCCGTACACAAGATTTTCAAAGACTTTGGAACTTGATTGTCATAAAATAGCTAATTTTAGCTCATGCAAATGGTTTTGAAGTAAAAACATGAACTTTTTGAGAACCAAAAGAGCTCAGATAACTATTAAAAGACAATCAAGGCCAACAAAAGCTCAAAACTTGACAAAACAGTAAAATCGCGCTTTGCATTGAGTTTGAGCGCTCAAGGCTATAGGCTTGAGCGCTCAACCCCAATTTCACCTGCAGATTTTGATAATATTTTTTAGCAACTTTCTGACCTTTGTGAGTTCAATTCAAGTATAGAAAACTTAATTGAACTCACTAGTCACCCTCAGATGAGCCAAAACAGTGAAAACCACTTGTTAAACTACCTTTTTCACTCGACCGAAAGCTTGAACTTGATGATGGGTTTGAGAATCAACAATTTTTGGTGTTTCTGGCTAGTATTGTGGATGGATGATGGAGATTATGAAGTTAATTGATGAATATGAGTCGAATTTTGGGTTTAGCAGGTGGTTTTTGGTAGATGGTTTTGATGGGAAAAGTGGTTTTGTAGAGAGAGAGAGAGGGAGGACGATTACTGGGAGTATAGTGCACTGGAGTATGAGAATGGTGAACCCCTCAACAGGAGGTAGTGGGCTTGCTTATATAGGGTGAGTGGAGGGAAAGACAGGAAAGAGAGAGAGAGAGTGGGTTTGGTATTCTAGGTGTAGTTTAGGTGTATATTATAGCAATGTAGGGTGTATTATATGTGCACAATACGTATAGAAGTTGTTAGACGCTCCACTCTGCATGAAATCTCATGATTAGATACTCTGCAGATTCCTGACTAGTTCAGAGTTGAGCGCTTAAAGCCGTGGGCTTGAGCGCTTAAGGTGCTCCTCACAGATTGAGCGCTCAAGGTCTAAGGCTTGAGCGCTCAAGGTGCTTGGTGGCAGACTGCTTGGCTTAATCTTGGTTCAATAATGCTTGGGCTGGTTCAGATTATTTGGTTGATTTTGATCAAATTCAAGTCATTTTCACAAGTTCCGGGTAGCCATGATTGGTTCGTTTCATCATTGGGTGTGCTCGGGCACATCTCGGGTTCAAAATCGGGGTGTCTACACAAATGCGATGTATGAACCATTCATTCATTCTCATATACAACCAATCGTTCACTCATTCATATCCAAAATTTTGCTCAATTCGTTCATTCAATCCCCCATAAGAAAATAGTTCTTCATTGCTATGTTTACTAGACATGAAAAGCCAAAACATACTACAAATCTTACATTTAACTAACTAGGAATTTTAGCTCAATCAACAGTACAATGCAACATAAGTGGACAGTGGACTCCATTCCATCTTCTCAATGGTTGCACATCTTACTCTTCACGAAGCACCTGAAAATTGAAAAGAAGAATGAGACATATATGCACACAACATAAAACACTGGTTAACGCATAAGCAACATGATTTTTGGCTAAAAAAAATTAAATTTTGTAAACTTTAAGTGCACGACTGCATTGTAGATTAGCCACTTACATCAAACGATATTGGGTCAATGTTTTACAACAAAGATGAACATAATTCACGTGAATTAAAAAATGCAATGGAATAAACAACTTATCACTTTCTCTGGATCATGTCATCATCAATGCCCAACATGCCAAAATGAACATGGTTAAACAATTTTTTAGCAAACCAAATGTTGAAACCAACATTCCATTGAATGAATATTCAAAATTGATAAAGTTAGCCAAAAGATTTCATGGAAAGGAAACAGAGTCAAATGGTGACAGGAGAGGGCATTTGGAAACTAGAAAACAACACTAACAATTGTCCGAAGGAAATATCAATGCCTTAAAACCAACTCAAATAGAGAAAAACAAATTACAAGTAATAAATCAAGTCAGATCAATTCCAAGAGAATAAAAAAAACTATAGAGTTAGTTGCAGAAAAAATGAAGTATAGAGCTAGTTGCAGAAAAAATGAAGCTCAAAATAGCAGAACTACTCATCAAATTCAACATTTGACATTAATGTGATATCAATCTAGACTCATAGCGGAATAACAACATATGTATATTATGATGACACTAACACTCCAAGCAAAAAAAATAAGAGTCAAGTTTCTGAACTCTTTACATCTTCAAATTTGTTTGACCATCTAGTAAATCAAGCAAACATTATCCCAACTGTGGGATACTCAAAAATAGGTTTGATAGATAGCAATCCACCAAGCCTCCAGATTAGCTATTAACAATTACAACACTCGAAAATATTATGTGCCTTCTCCTATAGGTATTTTGTTCATAGGTATTTCGTTTGGATATATTATTTGGTTTGTAGGCAAAGATCATGCTCCAATATCTGTAACATAAACAAAAATATAGAAAACAAGAACCGTAAATTGAAAGCTAGTGCATTGCTTATCAGTAATTACATTAAGTTCACAATGTAGAGATCACCCGCAATAGTTTATCAAGGCCCAAAGACATTATCCAAAAGGTGAGCTTGAACAACAATAATAGAAAAGACCAACAAAGATCCATCTAGAGCGTAACCAAAGAAGAACAAAACATTGAAGCCAGATAATTACCAGGAGAAATATATGACGACAACGATGCCCGAAAGAAAAGCTAGAGAAACTATGTTTTATATAGAGAAAGACCCATCTCTGGAGAGGACTTGATTAAAAAAATATGGATGGCGGAAAAAAAATAAACAAAAATTGTTAGCCAATTAGTGATAAATACCACAAATTAAATGAAAACTAAACAAAAATTGAACATAAAAAGAAATTAGGGATAAGTTCTCGAAAGCCCTAATCTTTTGGATGAAGAAGAGGAGTTTGAGCTAGCAAGTTAACTTAGCAGTCTCGAAGAGGGAGAGGCAAGTTCGTGAATGGCTACACGCACAGTCACAGATCTGATTTTCGAAGATTCCCAGTACGAGGCGAATCTAGATCGGTCGAAATCTTTTGAGAGTTGAGATTTGTGCTGAAACTAGCCACTCCCACTATACTATGCAGCGCCACACGTTGTCAGTGAGAGGAGAAAAAAGGGGGAAGATGAAAGGAAAGGAGGGAAGGTAGATGAGTAAGAGTAAAACATTAGAGTAAATGTGGAAACGATGTTGTACAGCGATGTATTTGAGGTTGAGGGAGAAGGATAGAGAACAATGAGATCTAGGGTTTGTTTGTTTTCTTTTCACAGCTAGGCTGTCTCGTTCTAATAGATATTTTTCGTGTATTTAGGACCGGTTTTGCTGTGGCAAAAAAGTATAGTTATTTGCGTCTGCTACAAATTCCTGTCGCAAAAATAGAGTTAATTGAGTCAGGTATATTGCTGTCACAATTATAATCCCTTTTGAGATGGCATTTAATGCCATCGCAACCACTCCGACGAAAAAAAGCCTATTTCTTGTAGTGTGAACGTGCCATGTATGGACATGTATTGAATGTCCATTGCCATCTAAAAATCTAAGAAAAATACAAATAAAAAATAGCACAGAACAATTTGATGTTGGTTGTGTGAAACACAGTGCACGTAAAAGTCATAGAAAGAGAAAGATTTTGTAATGTAAGGAGACATGTTTTTAATCGTAGCGACATTACATTGTTTTGCATGTTTCAATTATCAATTATTTTACAAGTACAACCCACATTTATAAAGAAAAATGAAACATTAATAAACAAAGGATCATTTCCATGAAAAAATAGAGTGTAAATGTCATTCCACTCACAATGAATTGTCCACGTATGGACATGTATTGAAGGTCCATAGCCATCTAAAAACCTACGGAAAATACAAATAAAAAATCAACGCCGAATAGCCTGGTGCTAGTTTCTGTGAGACACAGTTCCCGTAAAAATCATAGAAAGAGCAAGAATTTTTTATACAAGGAGCAAGGTTTTTAATCTCAATGCCATTACATTATTCTGCATGTAATCAATTATCAATTATTTCACCTCTATGAACTACATTTAAAAATAAAAAAAAGGAACTGTTGATAAACAAAGGATCATTTCCATTACAAAATAGATTTTAATGGTCACTCCACTCACAATTAATTGTCCACATATTGAAGGTGTATAAAAGGTTCATTCCCAAGTACAAACCTAAGGAAATTACAATTAAAAAAGCAGGGTAGAAAAGTCCAATGTTGGTTCTGTGATACAGTGCATGTAAACGTCATAGAAAAAGGAATATTGCGTGACACAAGGAGCAAGGTTTACACTCTTAGGGCCTGATTGGATGCAGGATAAGTTTTGTTGGGATTAAATAGTTAGAGGGGATAAGATAGTAAAGGGTATTAGTTATTAAGGTGGACCCACATTGATTTGACATTTATAGAGAATGGATTAAATAGTATGTGATTTGGATGAATTTGTGATAAAAGGGGATAAATTTGGGTGGATGATATAAAAAGTTAGCAAATGACTTATTTGCCCTTATGCGTGGGTCATATTAGATTTTATAATAAAATAAGTAGATAAATACAAGACTAATTAAATTAATTATATTTGTGAATAAATATGATATAATAATTCCTTTTATTAATTATATCGAAAATTATAAGATTTAATTATTATTTTTTTATATTCATTTTAATCATGTTCCATACCACCTAAAATTTTGTTTTTTTTAATTATTCATATTTTTCCTGTACACATGCATACCACCATTCAGTTTTGGTATGTGGAACATGTGCAAGTATATTTAGTGGAATACCATGCTATTTTTTATTTTATAATAAATTTGCTGGGTTGGACCATTATTTTTTATTTTTTAATTATTTTTTAATTTTTTCTAATGCATGTTCAAACAAAAATTAATACATGTTAAAACAACGTCAATTTCTAAGGTATAAATTTTTTAAATTATTTTGTATCGAATTAAAGATCTCAATTAGTATTTTAATTTGATGCAAAAAATAAAATAAAAATTAATGTCGAAGTACTTTACTTTTTTATCCGAATGATATTGCAAAGCAAGCCAAAAAAAGTCAAATTCTAAAGTATAAAAAAATTTAAACTTTTTTGCATTGAATTGAAGATCTCGATTAGTAGTTTATTTGGTGCAAAAAAAATTAAAAATTAATGCGCGAAAGTACTTTATTTTTTTATGTGAAGGAAATCGCAAGGGGTCGTAAAACATTTAAATGAAGTTTGGTTTTCTTTTTAAACACATCCAATGGAGGGATGGGTGAAGGACAAGGGGGACAAGGGAGGGTAATGGGGTAATTGTACTAAGGATATTGAGATGCACTAAATTATAACACCCCCTCCCCTTGTTTTTAATTATTACCCCTGAAGGGGCATAGAGGGGTATTAATCTAGAAGGGGTATAATCCCTCCCAAAATATTTGCCAAACCATGCACTAAGTGGTGGGACCGGGATAAAATTTGGGGTATGAGTTATAGCTCCTTCTTAAGTCTTAGCCAATAGTGATATACTGGAGGAAAACAGGAAAAAATAGAAAGGAAAAAATAAAGTGAGTTCAATAGTTCCCAAACGAGGACACACAAGATTAGGGGAAAGATTATAGCATAACATGCCTAGATATTTGTACACAAAATCTCAAAAATGCATACAGGTATTTCTAATTCAAGAATTGTACAATAACCAACTATGATAGACAAAAACCAAGTTGAAATGTTCCCAAACATCCACATTACATAAGAAGGGTACAACATGTTCCCCAATAATAGAAAACCAAGCAGCAACAAGTGTTCACATGGAAGTTAAATAACGAAATTAAATAAGGGTGTACAAACATGCCTAAAAAAAGGGTCACTTCCCAAGTACTGAGAGAGAGAGAGAGAGAGAGAGAGAAGTAGCCTCAACCTACAACAATTGAAGTATGCTCAATCCTAGTATCACAGAGTTGTATGAGCTACAGTTGTGTCCCGGTTCATGACAACAACACAATACACCGTGTCCTTCTCTTGTGTTTGCGACTCAATCCTTCTCCTCTTTGTTTTGTTGAGAGAAGGGGGGGATTTATTACAAGATCCATACATGGAACACTTATATTGGTAATATGCTTGGACACACTAGATGGATCAAATGAGATACTAGAGGAAAGTCATGCAAGGTCATGGGGAACATGGAGTTTTCATAGATCAGCATTTGTGTAGCCTTAGTCATAATTGGGTGAACCATGTCACAAATAGAAAAACCTAAGTTTTCGATGGCACGACAAGCATGTGGGCACAAAGGGACCTCAAACATTTGCCAAGCAAGACAACTACACGTACTCGGGTCAAACTTGACTATAAACTTTTCCCTTTGAGTGTTTAGGATTGTGAATTCCGCCGGAGAGGTGGGACAATGCATATACTTGCGGGCAACAAATTGGTGTTCCTTAATTTCCTTCTCAATTTGGAGACCAATAGGCAATTTCCATGTACAAATGGTGGCGTGCTTATGTACCAACATGTTAGTCACTTTTGTCACATGTCCAGTCATAAATTGGATTATGTCCAAATCTCAATGGCAGTATCCAATTCTTGAAACATTTCACAAGATTTGTGTACATCTAGTCCCACCTTTTGTAAGGGAAATATGCATTTGACCAATGGTTTGGATTATTCTCTTCCACCCACTTTGACAGATCTGGATCCATTCCATGCAATCTTCCCACATGAAATATGAATCTATTTTTTGTCCTTGCGTATGCAATCTAATCAAGAATCCTCAGAGCCATCTTACGTCTTTCATTTTTAAACCCCTTTAAGCTAGCAAACTTACTAAAGTTTTCCTTCAAGTGCCGGAGACACAATGCATTACAATCTCTCGCTGAAAACCTTAATGATACCATTAAGCAAAGAGGTGTTCCAATGGTGACCAACACAACACAATTTTCACTAATGACTTTCTTAAGTTTTTCAAGAACCACAACCAGTTGTCATCATTCTCACTTGACACAATGACATATGCTAGCTGGTTACGGGTACAATCATCATCGGCATCGTGCACACTAGTCGAGAGACAATGACCTCTATAGTATCCAGTAAAAAAAACAAGCAACTAATTTCAGCACCAGCCTGCAAAACTGAAACCCAGTTATGGAGCAACCATAAGATACAAATAGTTTCTTGCACTTCCCTTTGTCCAATGTCCATACTACTCTTGTGCCTGGGATGGCATCCACAAGCTATTGACACATCCACAGGAGTAGGTGTTTACATATAAATTTAACCAATCCAATAATTAATTGACACGTAATCGAAAGTGCCAAACGTGGGTAATTACTCGTCAATGAAGATACACTGGATTAATAAGATAAAGTTAGTTAAATACGATGTCGTATCACTTCTCAATGTAGAAAGATAGTTATTGGCAGTTACAAGCCATTGCTGAAATGAAGATTGGCTTCGAAGCCATAATATCAACTACCAAACATACAAGCTCCACGTGTAAATTCGTGAAACAAGGTGATTGGTAATTAGAACACGTGGAATACTTCTGGAAAGCAGTTATTTCCTTAACGTGTTATCATTTTAGTTTGTTGAACAAACGTGCAGAATTAAAACTTCTGGAAGAAGAAAGAATTCAAATCCAGACGTGAAGGAAGAATAACTACCAACTCTCAGAGTGGAAGTTAGAGTTCGAAGCAAGCTAGATTCAAATTCATGGAGCTGGAAGTTCAAACCACAAGCAACGTCTATAAATAGAAGAAATTGAAGAGTGAAGACCCCCGAACAAATCTTCAACAAACAGCTATCAAAAAACTGATGCTTGGTTTGTTCATTGGCAAAGTAGTTTTAGGATTTCGAACTCTGTTTGAAGTAGTTTAGGATCTCGAACTCAGTTCGAAGTAGATTAGGAAGTAGATTAGGAATTAGATTTAGGATTTATCTCGATTGTTCTTGTAACAATCACCCCTATCTCGGTTGTTCTTGCAACAATCACCTGTTCGAAGTTCTGTATTTGAAGTTGGAGACAATTTCGAAGTAAGTTTATCTTTGATTCATCAATCGAAGTGTCTTGTTTCTTTATTGTTCTTTGATTTCCTAAGTTTATTGGTTTGCATTTCTTCACTTATTGAGAAAATCCTCTTAATTGAGGTAATTGAACCAACAAAACACAATCGCCTGATTAGGTTTGGTTTTTCCAAAGTTAATCTGAGGGAGGAGATTGAAACTCTCTCTGGCACGCTCACACACAATCATTTTCCATTGCAAAGAAGTAAAAAGAACCAAACAGTATGTGGAAATATGACAAAGGAGGACCAAAGATAAATTCCTTATGTAGCCTACTTTTTTGCCCTCCATGCTTGCTTGTAAAACAAATGAACCTGGAATGCATTCTTAAATTCATTGCAAATTTCCCTTGGGAGAAATGATGGCTTCTCTAGGATCTTATTGTTGAAAAAAAGCCGACTTGTTTCGCTATAATGGTCAGCTTATAAAAACTTCCATCTTCATGCCAATTAGGCGTACCAAGTCACTGCTACCGTCACACCTAGTCGTTAACTTCCAATGACACCCTTGATCCTGACACATTGTTCAATAGTACGCTTTGCTATTATCCAAATACTTGCAAGAGAACATGTTTGAGGCAGCAAATATCATCGATGCTTGTTTGAAAAGGTCAGGGCTATCAAAAAATTGACCTTTCTCAGACAGTATCTCATGTGCATTTTCGCTCAAATATGGAACCAACCCCATCTCTTTGATACGACCGTTGGTCATCTCGATAGGGGTAGAAGCTAACATTGTTGTTCCTTTAGCAGAGGTATTAATGGATTCTCTACAACACACAATCATCTAACAGAAACCCATCAATGAAAAATAAACTCTACAATTTATTTATAGAATAACAAATTCACGTACATAAAAGAGGAAAAAGCAACTAACCTAGTCAATTGATAAAATGCTAGTAAATCGTCATTACTGCATGTCGACTCCTCTACAAACAAGTCAACTTTGTCTTTGTTATAGTGGAACATCATTGTGACAGCATCTACGTCGTTGAACATTACATACTTCGTCTTGTCCGTCTTCGTGTTATAGAAAAATATTTTGTCCTCCACATTTCTCTTAAGGGTAGCGCAAATCTTCTCAACTAACTCATTAAATTGAAATCCTTCTTTGAGTAGAACTACTTTACACATGTTACCATCGTACGAGAACATGCAATTGGATTTTACCATCCGTTTTCCGCCCCAATTGCAAAAAGAAGTCAATGTTTTCTGCTAGACGTTGGCCATACCTACAATGACCAATAAGATGTTAGGTAACCAACTAAATGAGTATAAAAGTCAAAAATTACCTATCAAAATCAATATGCTCATGATAATATTGGTGTTGGGTTTTTAAAAGAGAGTGCAACATAAGTTATTGGAAAAAGCAAAATTATATAATGCACATAGCAACGAGAGAGTAAAAGACTAACAAAGGATGTCCCACTATCACAAATTCAACTTTCTTTTTTTTTGGCTAAAAATAATTTCTCAAAAGCCACCCATTAAAGTTAAAGGCCATAAGGTACCTCATTCACTAACTTGAAAAATGCAGCACATTCAACTAACTTAAATATCCAAATAAGGCAAAAAGCCATAAACGAAAATAAGACAAGTAAATGAAACTCCACCTAAGTTAAAATGAACTTCAACTAACTTACAATGTAATGCATGTTTTGAGACAGTTAGTGCAACTGAACTTCACACATTAAACAACATTGTGTAATGCAAGGACCAAATGATTATAGTCTCACTGACAAAGCATAGACTACGCTTCAACTATTATGCATCATGTTTCATCTCGATCACCTCAATTAATTGATGACATAGAAACTTGAAACAAAGATCAAATATCATGGACCATAATTGGGGAGTCATTGGACAATGTAATATCTTTTTATGTGCACAATGACATTGATATATAGCTGGAAAAAATTTATGTGGACAAAGAAAATATAACATATTATTATTTGTAAAACATATTATGACAAACAATTATTTTTTATGATGGAGTAGAAGACAACCAATTACACTTCTAACACTTCAAGCATTCAGTTGTTGTTTTTCTGATATACAATGCAACTAAACTCTACAGAATGAGCAACATTCTTCATTAATAGTTTATACCTTATTTTGGGTTTATGTGTTACGTATTCAATTGAACACCCAACCTAGACTATGGAGCTATCTATAAGTTATGATCCACCTATGTCTTATCTATTGGATAGTGGACTGAAAGTTCTTTCTTTCTTTTTTTCTTTTTTTTTTGGTTAGGTGTTCAATTATCTTTGGAAAGGTATTCAAAATTATTAGAATTAGATGTGTAAAAAATGGTTAAACCAAAATTACTACTTGAGTACATGTATTATAAAAAATTGATTTTCCCAAGGGTGTTTAAGTGACTCAAATGGCTGTAGAGCCGCCTATGGTATCACAATGTGATGAAAATTAAGTCTTCTTAATTAGTTTAGTTTTTTCCTAATTCAGGTATTTGGGTTGGCTTACTTATACCTCGGCTAATTCTTATTTCTCTTATAATAAACATGAGAAAAGTCGCTTAGCGAAAAAAATTCAGGGGATCAATGTAAATACGAATTTTCTATTCAGAATAAATACATTGCATATAGTCATTAATTTTCTCGTAGAGTTAAATATTTAAATCACATAAACTTAAGTGCCAGTTATAACTCCATGTTGATCCATCTATGATCTCAAGTTGTCAAGTTCTAGTTACAATTTCATTAATTTAGGTTTTTTTTTTTGAATCATTTCGCATTCTTAATCTATTATGTAGGAAGAGTGGGAATGAGAGTCAATTTCGAGATGCAGTATAGGGCATCGAAGAGTTCTAACTCATGAGCCACCAATGGCATTTATTTAGTGCGAAATATGGAGTATTCGTCGATCAAATTGTGTTGTTTTTCTTTCATCAATTGAGATGGTTGAATTACGAGAGTACATGTTAAATTTTTTTTTTTTTTTATCAGGAAATTTTTTTTCTGGGAGTCACATCTTAGCACGTGAAATCCACGTGCCCCCCCACTCACTCAATTTTAGGAGTATTCAAAATTTGGCAGTAGAGAAAAGAGGAGTGGCCCTGGTAAAACCACATTCCTTTACGGCAGGGGCGCGGACTAGAAGGCGAAATTCTCAGACGTTCGAACCGCTCCGTTTGGTTTCGGTATCGCCGGTCGCCGTTTGCCGTTACCTCACCGTCCTTCCGCGACAAAGGTTTCTCTCTTTCTGTGTGTGTGTGTGTGTGTGTGTGTACTCATACATCTGTCGATGTAGATACATTCATATACTGACATGAGGGTGTTCGACTGCGTGCCGTGAATGCATTTTGCGTCTTTAATCGCTAAATTAGGTTTGGTTTAACCTTCTATGTTAAATGAATTAGGAACCTTCTTTATTCACTGTTAGATAAATTAGAACTTTTGGTGTAGCTTGATTCCTTGAAAAAGTTGGGTTTGACGTATTTTGTACACTAATTTGTAAGATAATGCTTGTTTATCTTCTCTGTGTGTGGATACTGGGTTATTTTTTTATTTTTTTTATTTTTGTCGAAATTTGAATGTTTCTTTACTGATTTCCTTCTTGTAACAGTCATGGATAAGTACTTCAAATGGAAATCACAATTAGAAAAATATCTAATGTTAATCTGGAAAGGGGGGAAGATAATACTCAGTCATCAAAGCTGTGTTCTGTGTATATCAATGTGGCAGACCTTCCTTCTTGCCCTAGTCCTAAGGAAATCAACTTGGCAGACCTTCCTTCTGGTCCTGGTCATATGCGAACATTTAGTCCTCTTAATTATTGTGATAGATACGACCTTTTCTTTATTAATACTCTCTGGTGAACATTATGATGACGATTTACGGTACTCCACCCTATCTTATATAGTAGCAGAGCTCAAACAAATAATAAACAAAACTTGTGATGTTTCTCATGTTAAAAGTGAGAATCCGATTAATACATGTTGGCACGTTTGCCACAATTACTCCGCCTGGAATGTTTTTAAGAGCCTTATCTTTAGACTCAGCCGGTCACAAGCCCAGTATAAAGGAGGAGAGTTGTGCGTTAGGTAGCTGACATCCAGCATGTAAAAGACCGGTTAGAACTGTATGACATGAATCTTAATCCAACTAGCAAACAGCCCTTGACAGAGCTTAATGGAGGAGAAAGATTCATGTAGCCGACCCCAATTGATTGGGACATAAGGCTCGGTTTGGTTTGGTTTTGGTTGGGCATGTTTGCCATAGTGTACTGCAACACGTTAGAAGGGATCCCATTTCACTTCTCACGGTCAAGATAAGAAATTTTTAACTTAGCAATAAATCCGGCGCACCCCAATAACTTGCAAAACAACAGTAGGGTTGATGAATAATTTAAAAAAGAAAAGAAAAGAAAAAAGCACATTTACAATCACAAAGAATTCATCAAAACCCGGGCAATGACATAGTTTTTCTATTATTGACAACACAAACAGGTTCATTTGATGCTTTTGATGCAAGAGTGATCTTGTTTGATCAGAAAGCTCAAATCAATGTCAACAATTTACGTGTCAGAGCCTCCGACGAAAGGGAAAGTTATACTGAAGACGACGTATGGACCACTAGACATAGAGCTATGGCCCAAAGAGGCCCCCAAAGCCGTCAGGAACTTCATGCAGCTATGTATGGAGGGTTACTACGACAACATAATCTTCCACCGTATCATCAAATCTTTCCTCGTTCAAACCGGTGATCCAACTGGAACTGGCACAGGTATCTCTCTCTCTCACACACACACACGCACACGCACACACATTATGTATCACGTTGATGCTAGTGCCCTATTTTAGTGCAGTTATATTGCCTGCCCCATTTAGGGCTGATAAACAAACTGAATGAGCCAAACAATTAATTGTTCAAGCTTGGCTTGAAAACTCAACGAGTTATAAAAATATGTTCGAGTGTGGCTTGTTTATGAAATGAACTGATCTCGAACGAGCTTCAATCGAATTTTTTAGACATCATAAGTTGAACGAGCCAAACAATTGTTTGTTCAAGCTTGGTTTGAAAGCTCAACGAGCTTCAAAAAGATGTTAAACCTTGGTTTGTTTATGTAACAAACTGGTCTAAAACAAGCAAACACGATATCAAAACTCAAACAGTTATGATTCGTTTATCAACCCTGACCCGTTTTCTTTAATGCATCTGACATTATATATACATACCATGACTATAGGCGTATGCTTGCACCTTTATGTTGGTTTCGGTAATTTGATTTTGTTGGTTGCTTGAAGTGGAATTAGTTGTATGCAGTCCATTCACCCTTTTCTTTGCTAAGTATGAATCAAGTAGAACCCATACTACAATTGGGCTTTTGATTGCTTTATTCATATGTTTAGGGGGTGTTCCACTAAGGTGGTTTTTTGAAAAAACTGGTTTTTCACGGTTTTTTATGTGATGTATTATGAGAGAATGACCTGTCTCGGTTTTTGGAAAAAACAATTTTTTGTTAGTGGAACACCCCCTTAATCTGATGGTTATACTACAATTAGGTTACAGTGATGGTTAGGACTTTTGAATATGTGCTTAATTTTCACTTCTTCAGTTAATTTTCTTGCTTGGATTTTATGTGTTAGATAAGCTTTTTCATCTGCAGCCAGGGTTTTATGATTGCTGGGCTTTCGATTCAGTAAGTAGTTTATAACCAAACCAAATTAAATGAAACCAAGCCTTATGTCTCAATCAATTGGGGTCACCTACATGAATCCTGTTTTTTCATTGAGCTTTGTCTAGAGCGACCTCTTCACTTAGAATATGCTTTAGGTTTTTACTGGATTTCTATTCAAAGTTGGGACTTCTAATTTTTTGAAAATCTTGGTGCTGGATTTTGAAAAATTATTTTGGGTCTGCTGCTGTTAGTAAAGGCTGTACAAGGGCGAGTATATATAGGTCGTAGATTATTACTAGCTAATCCTCGTATGGGATGATGGTTTTTGATAGTTCATAGGGTGGTGATCCACTCCACTTGCTACTCAATATGTCCATATTTACTCCTGAGTCCTGCCATCTGATTCATCTGATATGTGGTCCTAGGCTCTATCTTTCGAAAGAACAGCAAAACCATCCAGGATGACAATCGGGCGAATCCGTAGTGGATGCTCCATCAATAATCCCTTTTAATCTTCCTCGATACTACAATCATCAGTCTTAGTCTTCATCAAGAAAACTACCTCTAGTAGTAGCATTCAAACAAGTTCTTTAAATGTTAAAAGGGATGCTCCAAGATAATCCCTCCATTGGAGTTCAGGGATTGGTTTTAGACTAGTAAGTTAAGTGTTTCTAACCCTACCATCTACCAAAGAGGCAAGATAAGTAGCAGAAAATTGTTGTAGTACCATAGACCATAATTGAGAACCTGAATAATGATGGAAATTGAACTCTTGCTGAATTTGTCTGCGTCGAAGTTGGCTAGATTTCCTTTGCAATTGCTATGGATGACTCCAGTGACATTTACTTGATTGAACTGGAGAGGAGATCTTGCCTGTGCGGCTGATGGTGCGCACTTACTTCCCCTTACAGTCTCATCCTCATCTAGAAAGGCTTTGAAATGTTTTACTCCATTTGGAGAAAAGGATCCATCAATTGATGAAGTATTATGGGCTTATAGCGCAATCTCCAAATGAGAAAGTAGAAGAATTCTCTCAATAGCTACTATATCTGTAGAGAGGAAACTCTTATGGCTCATCTTGAGACGAGAAATTGCCTATTCAAGTAGTCAATACTCTGTTTTTGTTTCATCCATGAAGTTCAAGGGCTATTTATTCTTGCGCTGTCGTGTTTGCTGAATTGTCTCAGTTAATTGGACTATGAAATATGATTTTAAGTATAATTTTTTTGGCCATCTCCTTTCTGATTTTGTTTTGGGAAATGAACTGGATGAGAACTAAATTTAGTTACTAATATGTGATGCAAATCTTTAGCTGATGCATTTGCATACGTCATTCTTTGATGCCATTCATTTACAGTCATTGGTGGTTCACTTCTCAATATATGCAGGTGGCGAAAGTATATATGGAAATGTGTTTTCTGATGAGTTCCACTCGCGTCTGAGGTTCAACCACAGGGGTATTTTAGCATGTGCAAATGCTGGTCCACCACATTCAAATGGAAGTCAATTCTTTATAACCTTGGATCGTTGTGAGTGGCTTGACCGCAAGCATACCATTTTTGGAAAGGTAATAATGACATCATGTAATGTTTCACGTATCTATGGCCATATTTATATGTTGGAACTTATTCCCCTCTTTACAGGTGACTGGGGATTCAATATATAATCTCACAAGGTTAGGTGAGGTTGAAACTGATAAGGATGATCGGCCATTGGATCCTCCTCCAAAGATAACCTCTGTAGAGGTAGATTATTATGATGTCTTAAAAATATTAACAGTTGATGCCTTCTATATTAGTTGTACGAGAGAAATTGCACTTAAAGAGATATATAGTGTATTGGAACTTGGCAACTCACAAGTAGACAACCACATATTTACTTACCAATTGGAGTTACTGTCTTTGAGTTGAATTAGACTGTTTTTCATGGTTTCTTTGGAAGTCAACCTTCAAAAATCTCCTTCACTTAGCAGTGCTAGGGGTCTTCTGTAACACACTCAATTTCATTGCTCTGTTTGAAACTTCTGCTTTAGGTGTTATGGAATCCTTTTGATGATATTATTCCTAGAGCAGCACCTGCCAAGGTTTTGCCATCTTCTACAGTCGAAGCTGACAACAAAACCTCAAAGAAGAAAGCTGTGAAGTAAGTTTCTAACCTCATATTAGGAATAGAAAGCTGTTCTTCACATTGTTTAAGTTTTGATGCTATCGCTCTTAGGTATTACTGGTTAAAAGATGATAAATTTACAGGAAGCTGAACTTGCTTTCATTTGGAGAAGAAGCTGAAGAAGAGGAGAACCAGCTGGCATCTGTAAAGACAAAAATAAAGAGTAGTCATGATGTCTTGGATGATCCTCGCCTCTTGAAGGGAGAAAATTTGAGTAAAGAATTGGTAAGAATCTGTTTTTCTCTCTCTTTCTCATATGGTTTGACAAGCTATGGGGATATTTTTACCAAGTATGTGGGTCCTGTTTATATTAGAGCTTACCCAGCAGTATTGTCGAGACACTTTTTCCCTTGTTTTTTATCAGATAAATGGCATCTACTTCCATGATTTTTTTCCTCACATTTGTTGAGCAGTCGGTTTCCCTTTCAATCTGTTGGTCAAGTCACTATGTTGGTCTTAGTGCTCAAGTTGTGTCGAGTACTTTTATCTGTTTGGGTCTGGTACAACCGAAATGTTGCATTACCCAATGCCACTAATGCAGGCTGCTGTCAGGAGTGGAATTGCAATAGGCCTAACCTCTGGCTCTTTGGTCCCTTCTGGGGCCTGCCGCTGGTTTGGAGTCCCTATGGTCACGCCCAAGGAGAGTTGCTACGCCTGGTCGCACTCTCCTCCACCCTTTTTTAAATTGAAAAAACTTATGGCATTATATGCTTAGCATTCTCCCATTTGACTACAGAATGTCTTATTTCTGAATTTTTTTTTTTTTTTGCTGTTGTTGCTTACATGCGGTTCCCAGTGTTCTTACACCCCACTTCTTTTGTGTTATTTGTTGCTTTACTCTGCGCTTACGTCTGTTATATCAGTTGGTATGGAAGTTTTGGGAGAATTATGTACTGAAAAATCAGGGTGGAAACCATGGACTAGTAGGACTATATGCTCATTATTCTAATGCTTTTACATCATATTTATGTTTTACTTGCTGTGGCTTGATTAATTAAATAGTATAGTTTTGGGTAGGACACATCTAAATTTAACGTACGAATGCAGGACTTGTCTGAAGTCAAAGCAAATCGAGATTTGCAGTTGAGTGTGAGAGAAGCACTAAGCTCGAAGAGAGAAGTTTTTCCGAAAGAATCTCAAACTGAAGAGCCCCATTATTATAGTGATGATGATGATGACGAGGCCAGCTTTGATGTACGAATGCGTTTGCAGATACTTAGCAAACGAAAGGAGCTTGGGGATCTCCCCACCAAGCAGAAGTTTCGTAATGGTATTTATTGTCAAGACTGCAATCTCCAGCCTGTTGTTATGTAGTCTTCTTTTGCTTTCATATTATTGGATTTTTTTTTTTTTTCAAGTTTGAACTAATGATAAAATTAAAATGGCAGTTCTTTTCGATATCATTGCTTCTGCTGTTGGAAGCAGGCAGCAGGGCAATATACTCTTTCTAAATATGTGTCAATTTAAACTTGACATTTGAAAAAGAGGGGTGAGAGAGGAAAGCTTTTGATGGGGTAGGGCAACCAGAAGATATTAGATAATTGGTAAGAAAAAGTGCTAGATATTTGTGGAAATATTTTTTGTGACGGTTTTGTGCTGCTATGAACTCCACTCACTTAATCCACATGCTGTGTCAATATCACCCCACCATAAATTCTCCTACTTCGTAGTCCATGTATTGGTGTGCAGATACTATGCCAGGAGTCAGGAGTGTCTAATCCTCAGATTGTTTGAAGTGCGCTAAATATCTTCATGATTAATTTTCTTTTGTTTGCAGTGCAAGCATATTTTATGGCCATAAGAGGATTTTAAATACCATTCAGTATTTAGTTTCTACTTTCTAGTGTTCTACTATAAAATTCCTTTCTTAATACACTATTTAACATATCCAGAATGCTGTTCTGGTGTTGATGAAACAGATTTCATGATGTTGCTTAGTCAAGATACTCCTCAATTATATAAGTTTTGAAGATTCCTGTTATATCTTTTTAATTTTTCTGTTGAGAAAACTTGAACCGAGTACCTTCCAACGAGGTGGTGCGAGGGAATGGAAGTTCTCAAACATGTAAAAAAGTTATTAATACCTTGGGTAGAGGTAGGAACGAGCGCTTCAGATGTAATTACTCAGGCTCTTGGTCCGATTACCACCCTAGATGCAGAGTTCTAGGGTTCCTTTTTGTGGATTCTTTACACATCATCTTCGTTTGTCTATCTTTCTGCGTCACACGACAGTGTCTGCTCTTGAATTTCTTTTACTCTATTAGATTGGCCAAATAATTTTGACAGGAGATTTCTTGGTGTACTGATCTTATATTTGTGGTCATGTTAAATTATGTTCGCAAGGCCATTTCCTTGGTTTCACGCTTCAGCATCACACGACAGTGTCTGCTCTTGAATTTCTTTCTCTGTATTAGATTGGCCAAATAATTTTGACAGGAGATTTCTTAGCGTACTGATCTTATATTTGTGGTCATGTTAAAATGTGTTCGCAAGGCCATTTCCAGATTTCCTCGGTTTCAAGCTTCCTATTTAGTTAATGGTACGGCTGTTTCAGTATTGTGCTTTATGTCACATAACAATTCCTCGTCTATTCTCTGACTAATCCTAGAAAATTGGTTTTCTTCTTTAACTATGCATGTTTTATGTAGTTTTATCCATGTTCAATGCATCGAGAAGTAAGGATTTCCAAAGTAGCCCTTTTTTTTAGAGGAATCTCTACTTTTGATGGGTTAGCCCTTGCAATGCCCTGATGTGGGCATCTTCCAACTATACAGTGTCTTTGTTTCATCTATTTTTTACCTCCTTTCAACTTTTATGAGTTATGATCATCAAACATTTATTGTTTATTAATTGGTAATTTGTTTGACATGTGCAGAGAGTTCGAGCCCAAAACACCATGAGAGATCACCCCCAGGGTATAGTCTCATCCTTGCTTGTGCTTTCTTATCTTCTGCTGCTGAAATAGACGTCTAGAAGTTCATTTGAATTCCTTGATATTTTGCAATTGTTTATGACTTCGTGGACGTTATTGCCCCCAAAGAATTTTGCCATGGGCACCTATATGCTCACAACCTACCTTATGCAGATGCTTGCACACGTAAATAGGTGTTCAAATATGCAAAGCATGCATGAATAGTGCAGTTCATATCTGAACATAGGCATGAAGGGTTATTACTTATTAGTGGGCAAGGGAAGTGCTGTGTGGTGACCTTTGGGATCTGCAAGGGGAAGGTATGGTCCGCTGATAGTAACATGGAAAGTGAGTCCTTGGAAGGTACGTACTGTAGTCGAAGGCTAATGAACCAAATAAAGAGAAAAAGAACACAAGTCCAGAAATCTTTTGTCTTCTGGTTGCATCCTAAGTCCCTAGAATCAATATAAAATATTGCAAAATAAATAGCTGGAGCCACCAGACATATCCGCTGAAAGAATATCAGCTGCCATGAAGACGAAGCCTAACGGCAATGCAGAATTTGAGGATCAATTCTCCACTGACGAGAGTCACTGCACTCTTGTTGCTAAGGCTGGCCCTTTGGGGGCCACATGGGTCCCAGAGCCCACTCCCATCTTGTACAAGGGTCACTCTGATGCCACATTACCACTTGTCCAAATAACTTGTTAGAGTTGAATATGTCCCAAATCAATTCCAAGTTACTAGTAGTTTATTAAACAGTTCAGTAAATAGCCAAGATAATCCGTATAAACTTCCGATATGGGTTGGAGTGGTTACAATTCGCTATATGATTTCTATTTTTTTTTTTATCAAAACAGTACTTTCTTCTATGGTTTCAAAATATTGCATTGCAAAGTTCATTTTCTTAACAAATTATGAGTTTTGGATTGCAAGTTGAATCTATATCACAGTTCTACATAACATTAGTGTGCTGAACTGAAACACTACGATTGGTTTTGGATCTAAACATATGAATGAAATCTCTCAAACTTAAGAACTTTCTAGTTCTTGTTGCATTGCAACAGCCTGGCATTGCTGATTTCATTACTTTTTTTTATTGTTTGAACATATAGAAATTGTCTTGAGTAATAAAAGTTGTCAACTTTTAAGTTTTTGTAGCATAGCTTTGGTCTTGAAAAGAGTTTTGTGCAATATCCAGAGTAATATATGAGAGGGAGATGTTTATTTTACGCTACGCTTTTTACAGTGTTGTGATTTTACATTCAGTGCTGATTCCATTGGGGAGTGGTTCATTTCTTTACTACTCTCTGTAATCCCTTCTTCTATGTTTAATTGTTGTCTTCTTTTCTGGTATATCAAAACCTTGTGATATATTCGAGTCTGGGAAGACCAATAAATAAATGATACAATTTGGTATTAGCAGGTCCAATGCTGAAAATTTTGAGGACCAACCAAAAGTGGAAAAATTGTACTTGAAGAAAAAAGGGATTGGCTCAGAAGCCAGGGCTGAACGTATGGCTAACACTGATGTAGATTTACAGTTGTTGGGCAATGCTGAAAGAGAGAGACAGTTAAATAAGCAGAAGAGGCGCAGACGTCAAGGACACGAAGAAGAAGTATGTAATGATATTGCCGTTGGCCTCATTTGGTTTTTGTGCCTCATTTGGTTTTTGTGCTAACTTTTGTTCCAACTACTACCACTGCTGGTGAAGGCAATGTGAATTAGTTGTCCTCATTGACACATGCCAGGGATTAATGCAGTCACGCTTGAATATGGATCTTGTAGCGCTTTCCTCTTTTTGGAGTTACATGAAACATAATGAGAGAGTTATCTGCTATTTAATTTCTATGGCACAGTTCCTTTAGAAAATTTTCCCCAAACAATCAGCACACTGTTTAGGGAAGAAATAGGAAACAAAATGAAAGGAAAGGAAGGAAATTATGAAAGAATGGAAAGGAGAAAGAAATATCTTTTTTTTTTGGATGGACTGCGCTTTGCTTTTTCTGCAAAATACTGCATAAGACAAAATGAAAATAGAGAAGAATGTCATCCTTTTACAGACTATCTTATTCGTTAAATTTTGTTTTTGTTTTGTGTATTAGGTGCTTTCGAAGCTTGAGAAGTTTAAGAACACCATTTCTGCCAAATCTGTTGAATCTAAAAGCAAAGCTCGAGGTGGTAATGATGAGGACCTCTCTGATTGGGCTGGAGTTAAGCTAAAGTTTGCACCAGAATCTGGAAAGGTAAGTTTCTGGGTTTTTATTGTAACTGGACTTCTTTAACAAAAGAAAAAGGCTACAAACAAAACCAGAGAGGCAGACCTCTGGAAAAACAGCTAGAGCAGTAGCAAGAAAGTAAGCAAAAAACAAGCTAGCTCAACCTCCTTAAAATGTTGCTAGAGATACTCCTAGTTCTGCAGAACTCACAATTTTCCTGTGACACCTTTCCAGTTCTCCAAGATCTGAATTTACTTTTCTTTTCTTTTCTTTTTTCTTTTTTTTTTTTGAACGGCAAAAATTTTCATTTATCTTTAAAATTGTTACAAAGACTAATAGGACAAGAAAAACGGCATCATATTCCTAAATAATAAGAACAATCCGCCCAGTCCGAGATCCAAACCCTAGATTGGCAAGGAACTAATCGAGGAGAACACCTATTGGGACAAAGCCCATTACGCCCTTAGGGACAAAGCCCAATACGCCCACAGGGACAAATCCCAAAACAAAAACAAACAAATGGGCCATGCCCAAAAACTGAGAACCTAGCCCTAACTGCCTACACCATCCTAATCTGCAGCCCCCCAAGAGACTGCCGGACAAGGCACAACCATCATCACCTCCACCTCGAACAGCCGCGGCCACCACGCACCTGCCACCGTCACTGCTGAGAAAACCACCACCGCTAGCACCACCCGGAGAACCAAATCTGCCCGGGCCCAAACATAGCAGCCATAGACGTCCCACTGGAGTGAAGCGAAAGGAAAGAAGACAACACCATTGCCAGCCTTAGGGGAGTCCGTCACCATTAGGCTAAACCGGGTTCATCCAACAACGCCACCATCGGGATCTAAGAAAAGCTGGAGCCCGATGCCTTTACGCATAGACAGTAGAACCCAGAAGAACCAACCATCACGGGCCACATTGCTGGCACCACAAGGAAAGACGGCAGTGGGGGAGGAGGGAAAGAGAGGGTCAAAAGAAGGAAGGGGAGGGAGGGAGGGAGAAAAAAGAAAAGAGGGAGAGCCCGAGAGGGAAAGGAAAAGATAGATCAAAGGTGCCAACCCCTCCCACTGCCTAAAAAATGGGTCAAAACCCTTGGGGATGTGTTTTTTTTATAAAAAAAAAAATTATTGTGCAACGCCAATGCTTTGGATGCTGAATGAAAGAAGCATGGTAATGTGCACATAAATCAAAATGATTCTTGGGTCTGCCCTCTCTGATGTCTTTTGGCTTTGATTTGAGGGCATGATTCCGCAACAAACGCGACGGTATAGGGGGACCACTGTTTCAGTGGCATTCTGTGAGTAGCCACTTTGTGCATTTATTGCCAAATGTTAAGTCTGTCTCCAATCCATCTGTTTCAGTGGTATTCTGGGAGCAGCCACTTTGTGCATTTATTGTCAAAGGTTAGGTCTATCTCTTATCCATCCCCCGCCCATACCCTCAATTATTGGGGGCTAAATGGGTTATGTTATTGTTGTATGGCGGGTATGGCGGGCTAGGTTTTTCTCTGGCTTTAGAGAGAGAGAGGGAGAAAGTTGAGAGAGAGATTTAGGATCTTGATATATCTGATTTGTTAGAGCTTGTCCCACATTGGTTAATTATAACCTCCGAGTCTAGTATATGAGCCTGGGCAGCCTCTTCACTCATTGTCAATTGGTTTTGAGTTGGATGCTTTAACATGGTATCAGAGCTAGGCCTTTGGAGGATTTTGGACAAGACTCTCTTGGTTATTGCCCCGTTGTTTGTCATAAGTGCACCTTGTTTCGTTGTGATCCCAATGTTGTGGATCTGTTATTTAACTCTCCACGTGCGGGTCAGGGGTCGCACGTGCAGGGGAGTGTTAGAGCTTGTTCCATATTGGTTAATTATAACCTCCGAGTCTAGTATATGAGCCTGGGCGGCCTCTTCACTCATTGCCAATTGGTTTTGAGTTGGATGCTTTAACATTGTAAAGTTAAACAAAACAATTAAGAGGCAAAAAGTTAAGTTCTATTCTCATTACGTAGAACTTATACAAGAGGGAAATAGATAAATTACACTCTGATCCTAAACTACTAACTAAATTGCATCAGTAGACAAATACAATCTAACTACACATTTATACCCACAACTTAATACTCCCCCTCAAGTTGGTGCAAAGATATCAATCAAGCCCAACTTGAACACAATGGGGTGGAAACTCTTACTGCCAAGTCCTTTTGTGAAAATATCAGCTAATTGATCTTCGGATCGCACAAAAAGCGTACATATCAATCCCTCACTCAACTTCTCCTTGATGAAGTGCCCGTCAACCTCTATATGCTTCGTTCTGTCATGTTGAACAGGATTGTGAGTAATGTTTATGGCAGCTTTATTGTCGCACTAGAGATTCATAGGTCCATTATCAAAAATTCCCAAATCATGTAATAAAGTTTGGAGCCATAAGAGCTCACAAACACCATGAGCCATAGCTCTATACTCGGCTTTTGCGCTTGACCTAGCAACCACTGATTGCTTCTTACTTCACCAAGTCACCAAATTTCCCCCAAGAAAAGTGCAATCGCCTGAAGTAGAGCGTCTATCATCCACAGAACCAGCCCAGTCAGCATCAGTAAATGCCTCCAATCGTAGGTGACCGTGATTAGAGAATAGAATTCCTTTTCCTGGACCTGATTTGAGATACTTCAAAATACGATAAACTGCATCTAGGTGTGAAGTACGAGGATCATCCATAAACTGACTAACCACGCCCACTGCATGACTAACATCCGGTCGAGTGTGAGCTAAGTATATTAGTCGACCCACAAGCCGCTGATATCTTTCTTTGTTAGTGCGCTCTCCCATATCAGCACTAAGGTGATGATTTCCCTCGATAGGAGAATCGGCAGGTCTACAACCCAACATACCCGTTTCTTCCAAAAGATCAAGAATATACTTTCGTTGGGAGATAAAAAATACCTCTATCAGACCTTGTCACTTCCATACCAAGGAAGTATCTTAGTGGACCCAAATCCTTAATCTCGAATTCATGAGCCAGACTAGACTTAAGATTAAGAATCTCTTCCACATCATTGCCTGTCATTATTTTATCATCAACATACACAATAAGGACAGCAATCTTACCAGTACCTCCTTTGATGAACATAGTATGATCTGCATGACTCTGTCGGTTACCAAACCTCGACATAGCCTTCGAAAATCTTCCAAACCACGCTCTAGGTGACTTTTTCAACCCATAAAGAGCCTTTTTCAATTTACACACATTTCCCTCAGTCTGAGATGAAGAAAAACCTGGTGGGATAACCATGTACACCTCCTCCTCCAACTCACCATGGAGAAATGCATTTTTCACATCAAACTGGTGAATAGGCCAATTCAAATTGGCAGCACAATAAAGCATAGCTCACACAGAATTCATCTTTGCTACGGGGGCAAACGTCTTCTCATAGTCAATATCATAGGTTTGAGTGAAACCCTTCGCAACAAGTCTTGTCTTGTATCGCTCAACGGTACCATCCGCATTCTGTTTAACGGTAAAAACCCATTTGCATCCCACTGGTTTCTTCCCTCCTGGAAGAGATTCTAGCTCCCAAGTGTCATTCTTTTTCAAAGCCGTCATCTCCTCTACCATAGCTTCTTTCCACTTAGGTATTAAGAGTGCATCATGCCAATTCTGTGGAATAGATATTGAAGAAAGAGACGAAACAAATGCATAATATGAAGGAGATAAACGATCATAAGAGACAAACTGGGAGATGGGATGCTGAGTACATGATCTAACACCTTTTCGAAGAGCAATAGGAAGATCATCAGAATTAACAATAGGAGGTTCGTCAGAATTAACAAGAGGAGGTTCAATGGGAGAAGAGTCATTACTAGATGAGTCAGTTGAGGAGTCTGGAACTGGAGCAAGCGATTGTGATTGACAAGGTGGTATTACACAGGAGGACTTTCCTTTTTTCCTGCTAGTGTAGGTCTTTAAGTTAGACCCTTGCAGTCGCTGTATACCTACTCCCTCATCACCACCAATCATGTGTAGCTCGTTCGACAGATATTGGTTCATTCTCCAGACCATGATTACCATGATAATTATAAAACAATGTCTCCCCCTCACCGTAAAACATCTCTTCCTCTTGCCTATGCTCCCCCTGAAGAGGAGTAAAGGGAGGGAAAAAAGACTCTGTTTCCCAAAAAGAGACATCCATAGAGACAAAAAATTTCCTAGAATGAGGATCATAACATTTATAGCCCTTCTGAGTAGGAGAGTACCCAATAAAAATACATTTATGGGCTTTAGGACCTAACTTCCCACCAGTGGTATGAGGAGCATGAACAAAACACACACAACCAAAAACACGTGGGGGAAGAGTTGTGGCATGAAAACTGCTAGGAAGACACACAAGAGGAGTTTTAAAGTTAAGAACACTGGATGGCATGCGGTTAATAAGATAAGCTACAGTCAAAATGGCTTCGCCCCACAAATATTTAGGAACATTCATGGTGAATAACAAAGAGCGAGCGACCTCAGCTAAATGACGATTTTTGCGTTCAGCAACTCCATTTTGTTGTGGAGTGTCAACACAAGTTGTCTGAAAAAATATACCATTTTCATCCAAAAAAGCCCGAGAACTTTTATCTATATACTCCGTACCATTGTCACTGCGGAGAATTTTGATATGCATATCAAACTGGGTGCGTATCATCGTATGAAAAGATTTAAAACAAGAAAAAACTTCATTTTTTTATTTAAGTAGATAAACCCAAATGACACGAGAATAACAGTAATAAAGGTGACAAACCACCGATGACCTTTAATAGAAGTAACGGGTGAAGGACCCCACACATCCGAATGGATCACCATAAACGGAGAGTCACTCCTTCTATTAATAGGAGCATAAAAAGGAACGTTTATGTTTACTAAGCTCACATGCTTCACAAAAAAATTGACTCTGAGAACAATGTTTAATTAAATTAGGAAAAAGTTTCTCCAAAACCCCAAAAGAAGAATGACCTAACCGACGATGCCATTTGTGTAACATAGAAAAAGCTGAACCAGTGTCTGCTTGCAGAGCTAGACCACATGATCGGGGTGAATGAGATGGGTGAGGTGCAGATTCCAAAAAATAGAGGCCACCATGTGCGCTACCACTGCCAATCACCTTCCTTGTATCCAGTTCCTGAAAAACACAATGGATAGGAAAAAAATGTTACGGAGCAATTTAAAGATTGGGTAAGACTACTAACAGATAGAAGGTTAGTAGAAAAATTGGGAACGTGAAGAACTGAAAAAAGGGAAAGGGTTGGAGAACAATGAATAGAAACTTTTTCGGAAATAGCAGATAGAGAACCATCAACAATTCTGACCTTATCCTTACCAAAACATGTAGAATAAGAATCAAAGAGTGATGAGCAACCTATCATATGATCTATTGCACCGGTATCTATTATCCAGGGGGAAGAGCTAGTGGTAGCAAGAGCATTAGTAGGTATGCCCTTGTGAGCAAAGAAATCAGTAGCAGTGGAAGCAGAAGTGGTGGTAGATGAAGCATCAAGCTTTGCCAAAAGGCGCCTGAGAGTTTGTAACTCCCCCTGCAAAAAAACATCAAGCTGGGCAGTTTTGGAAATCTCCATCGTATTAACAGACAAACAGCAGTAATAAACTGCTAAAAAACCTCAATAAGAGAACCCAGTAGCAATATAACAGTCCCAAAAAGCAAAACAGTATCCCAACTTCACAAATTAGCACCCAAACAGTGTGAAACAGAGCCAATAGTATGTAGATAGTACCGATAGTGTCAATCAAAGAAGGAAAATGCTGATAGACTTCCCAAAAAATACTCAATAGTGTCGAACAGTAAATTGCCTTATCACAGATAGAATTTTAATCTTGCAAGCCCACACCGAACTAGACAAACCCAAATTAAATCAAACCTGAAAACACTGATTTGCAATGTTACCGTGGTTCACAGCAGAGAATAACCACTGGGTTGAGCTCGAAAGTGGTCGGCGAAGGCTATCGGTGGAAACTCAGTGAGGGTCGAGTAGTAACGAAACCCAGTGAGTATCGAGCAGTAACAGTGCTCAACAGATAGCGGATAGGTGACTGAAGGCACAACGCTATAGCCACGAACTTGAAGATTCCTCCTTCATTCAACTACAGAGAGAGCTCATATCACTATTTCAACTGCCGGAACAGTGCTGAACAGTCAAGACAAGTACAGTAAAGTAGTTTCAAAGGTTGCCGGAGGTCGGCGAGGGTCGTATAGTAGCCGCCGGTGTGTATCAATCACAACTAGGAAACAACAAACGCAGATCTGATCGTTTGTGGGTGACGCAGGAAACGCAGGTCTGATTGCTTGGGTCCAGTTCAGTCCAGTGGTATGGTGATTGATTGAGTCAACAAACGAAAGTTATGGGTTTATAGGGTTCGACGATCGATGGGTGATAGTCGACTGTGATGGTGTGTGGTCTGATGATCGATAGGTTTGTGGGGTTTGGATTTGTGTTTGTGGGTTTAAGGTTTTGGTAAAGACTGCAGCAAATGCGGATTGAAAACGATGGTGATGGTCAATTGAGAAAATTCAATCAAAGATTAACGTGAGAAACAAACTCAGAGGTTGTCGTGGAAAAGAAAAAAGATAATGGATCTCTGCTCTGATACCATGTAAAGTTAGACAAAACAATTAAGAGGCAAAAAGTTAGGGTTCTATTCTCATTACGTAGAACTTATACAAGAGAGAAAAAGATAAATTACACTCTGAACCTAAACTACTAACTAAATTGCATCAGTAGACAAATACAATCTAACTACACATTTATACCCACAACTTAATATGATTTTACTTTTCATCAGTCACAATATTGCGGATAATAGTCATTCTTTAGCTTTGTGCTTAAAAATCCTCATTCCTTCCCCTCCATAGATGATAGAGTATAGCAGCCATAGACAGGTTGGTTACAACATTCCTGAAGGAGCTGCTAACCTGCTAAATCATCCATCCTAATCCATACCCCTGTGCATAGGTCTTCTATAAATTTGATTCCTCTGTAGAATAACAGCTGTCACACTCTGATAACTCATTCAAAAACTAGATGGTCGTGACTTCCCTCTCCTTGGCTGCATAAAGCACATCCCGAGTCATTCACCACTCCCCACACCGCAACCATTGTAAGGAAGCCGATCTTGGTTGTACCAAAAATAAATTCATATTTCCATGTTCGTCTTGATTGAACGTTTTTGTGTCCTAATTTTGTGATAAACAAAGATGTTTGCGGGCATCTGTGTTGTGTTGTGTCCATGTGTCGTGTCCGTATCCGTGCTTCTTAGCCTTCGCCATTTAGCATGAGTTGGAAGACCAATAGATTCATCTTGTTGGTTTGGTATAGCAAAAAAGAAAAGAGTAGGTAAATATGTTACTAGAGGTGACAATTTTCAATCCGACCCATGAACCACCCATATCCACCCACTTATATCCCGTCCAAGTCTGCCGGCTGATAAATTGGTAAAACTATAGTAATCCATAGATAAATGAGTTTGAACCCATGTGGGTCATTTCCGTATTATCATTTCCCCGACATCTCCGTATTATCATTTCCCCGACATTCTCGACTTCAACTCCCTCTCTCTCTAGGTAAACGCTTCAAAGTCTATGATAATCTCTTCTACGTCGCTGAGAAATCCTCACAAATCCGTTAGATCTTCCGTCAATCTTATCCGACCCGATCTACAATGTCGAAAACTGCAGATTTGTTCCACCTGCAGCAGCCTCCATGCCTCAATTCTCAAAGAGAGTCCGTCAAACAACATCACTTTTTTATTCTACTGCCACAGAATTCCGCATGGTAATTTGTGCCACAGACCCAGCATTAGCTCTCAAAATCACCGTAGGTTAAAACAGAAGCAAACTCGCAGTGATTGTAATTTAGAGAGAGAGAGAGAGAGAGAGAGAGAGAGAGTATTTACCAATATTAAGAATGTATTTAACAATTAAGTCAATATACATGAAATCTTGATTCCGATGGAGCAAGGGGGGAAAAAAAAACACCGCTAGAAAAAGCGGGAAAAAAAAAAGGGAAAAAAAAGGTTGGGGTTTTATCAGTATGGCTTGACCCATATTCAACCCATGACTCATTTAAACCCGCCTTTTTCCCATTCTTCTATACTATCATGTTTCTTCCTTCGACAAGTCCAAGAACAAGATCCAAACAGAACTTAGTTCCTCTATAGGATGCTTGGTTGCCAAATGGAAATTATTTAACAGGCAAATTTTTTGAAATTGAGTAGTATGCTTATTATTAATATGTTCCTAAAAACTTCCCTTGAACTCATTTCTTAGTATAGATAATTTGTCTTAATTTGTTCAACTAAACCAGTAATCAGCTAAAACCATAAGCTTTCTTCTTTTCCTGGAATTCATTCCTCAAACATACTTGATCACTTTCTGGTTTCATGAAACATAGTCTGAAGTTGAAATGGCTGGATAATTGACTAAGAAAAGATAAAGCGATGCGCTATTTCCCAAACTTTGCTGCTAGATTTTCCTTTTGCATTGCTTTTGCAGGGTAATATGTCGCGCAGTGATGACCCGAATGATTATGTCGTGCATGACCCTCTTTTGGAGAAGGGTAAAGAGAAGTTCAACAGAATGCAGGCAAAGCAAAAGCGACGAGAGCGAGAATGGGCTGGAAAGTCTCTTACTTGACTTTGTCCATGCCAAGCATGAGTGTCTATTACCGTCATGGGTTTTGTAGAGGGGTTTATGTGGGAAAGGAAAGGAAGAGGTAAGGAAGATAACGAAGTGACGATGCTATTGGTTACCCTGGGCCTTGTTTGTTTCCTAGTTTAGTTTTTATTTTAGTTTTGATGACATCATCATTTTTCTCATTTTCTCTTTTATCTCTCTCCACTCATTACACCTGATGACATCATCAAAATTAAACTAAAACTACCAAACGAACACAACCCCTATCATTTTCCTTTCCATGGGGTAAAATCCCTTTCACTAGTCCATATTTCAAACACAGCCTAAAGTTTTGTGATTGCTAATACCCAAGAGTTCATTGAAATCCTTCTGTTTATTGTTTTCTGGCTATTTTTAGGGATTTTTTTTTCCCCCTCTTTTAATGATTAGCATTGAATAGACTTCATCTTCCTGTAATCTGAGGTTCAAGCGACAGCCCCATGGGCCATGGCCATTGGGTGCTGTTATAAATGTTATTGAGCTAACCCTATTTCCTCCGTCAGAAAGGAGGAAATGAAGTGACCGTCATGTGAAGATTTGGTATGAGCCATGTGAGTCAAACCGCCGTATGCCGGCGAGGACGGATCACGGAGTATTTCTGCTGCACTGATCTAGTGGGTCTTCCTGAGAGTTTGTATCAATCTCTTATAAAAGAGACCAAGATTTTCGTACCTCTAGATTATATTGTCATATATTTGTACTTGTGTGATAACAACACCATTTAATTTAATGCTATTTAATGGCTTTCAGACATTCAGACTAACCAAATTCACGTTCAGGCATTCTGACTAACCAAATTCACGTCTAATACAGCGAAGCCTGACAAGTTAAATAGATCTAGTTGTCTGTATTTTTCCTGATGAGTCTGTTGGGCTTAAACCGAGTTTTTTTTTTTATAATATCGTCTGATTACCAAAAAAAATAGAAATTAAAATTATATTTGGGGTGATATATATATCTCAAAACATGTTCAGAGCCATTATCCTCCACGTGAGCAACTTTGTTGCTGGTCATCTCTTGCATGCATCAGGAAATTTTCTCGTTCCATCAAGAGTCTTTGTGCAAGATGACATTGGGATTATTTTGATATGAAAAATAGATGGAGGGGGTTTAGCAATCCCTAGTGATAGATGAAGGGCTTCTTCTTTTCTTTTTGTTTTTTTTCTCAATTATCCGATTTACAAAGAAGCCTAAAAAGAGGCTATTTATAGGAATAACATGTGTAGGAAATAACTTCATATAACTACTTTTCATTTTCTTCAATCATTTGCTTCCACTTATCTAAATAACTTCTCTTCAACTTTCAAACAAAAATGATTGAGGTACAACAATTAGTATCCAACATGACTCTTCACACACTCACATGGTGTCAATAATTGACATTTAATTAACACACTCACATGGTGTTAGTAATTGACATTTTAATTAACGGGTATTTGTAACCTTAATGTAGAGCTCGTAATATAATTGAGCTAAAGATGGAAGTGCAATTATAATTCTTTAATTGTGTAAATTATAATTTGTCAAATAAGAAACCATGTAAAGATACTGCTTCATTCTCTAGGTCTCACACATTTTTTTAGAGAACAAAAAAGGGGGTTGTGAGAGAGAGAAAAAAACAGATATCATTTGAATCTACAATCGGGTACAAGAATCGAGGTGTAAGGGAATAGGGTAGAAGATCGTAAGGTACGATTGGGCGGAGTTCACCGAGTGTTGTTATTAGTTTTTCAATCAGAAATAAGCAGTCCACCATGCTTTTGTGTCTACAGAGGAGAGGTAACCCCAATTCCGCCAGGTAGGGTTTTCGGATTTTCTTTATTGTTAATCTGTACGTGTCATTACTGGGTTCTGTGATTCGTTTCCTAACACATGGTGTGTCGAGCCCCCACATACTTGAGTGTGAAGTGTGTGTGGACTCTACACATACACCATACGAGTGTATTGGAGCCATATTGGAGACTAATTATTGTACATATATCATTATTTCAAATGTGTAGGAGCATGCAATTTATGTGTCTTTTTTACTTTCAAGTGCATAGGGTTATGCTAAGTGTCATGCACACATGCTAAAATTATTAACAATAACAATAGAAAATAATAACAATGACAATAATGATAAGAACAATATCGATAATATAGGTAGCATTCCTACAATGACCACCTTTCCATAGTTATTGAACAAATCAAATTCATCTTTATTTGTCTTTCAATTTTTGTCTTTGTCAACCCAACTATTGGCTTATAATTAGGAGTAGGATTACATATCTATCAATTTCACTTAGAGTCGGTCCTGAGCTAAAGCAAGTGTTGCGGTCGATTCAGGTCAAAAAAAAAAGAATTTTAAGGGCCTCAGTATTTTAGTATTCCTAGGCATCTTTTGTAATACAAAAAAAATGAATATCATATATAAGGCCCAATTTTAAACCTAAAAGAGGCCCAATTTCAAATTCACAATAATTGGAAATGATTTGTTTGGACATGAAAAAAGAAAAAAGACGCAAAACGTAGACGACCTAATTCAATCTCAAACGGATGCTCTCAATAAGATTTTGAGTAAATCATAAAAAGAGAGTTCAAGTTTGATTGAAGACATAGTGGAAGAGGAACATGAAGATTCGGGAAATGAAGAATAAGAGAATTTGAGAAATAGAGAAGAAACATGAGAGTGGTCAAGAGGAACATGAAGCATATTTAAGTGACCAGTTTGAAATCTTGAAATGTTTGGTTATTGTTTTAGGATTTAAGGGCATGTTTGGATGCAGTATTAGCAAGCGGGATGAGGGGGGTTGGGCTAATTAGTCTCCCTTCCCCTCCATATACCTTGTTTGGCAACCCAAAACCACCCCATGACTAATTAGCCAAAGGATTCAATAGTCAGGTCCCCCCGACTAAATATAAGGGGAGGTTGTCTATGTTTAGACAGAGGGATTATCCCCTCCATTTTACCTCCCAACCCCTATGCAATTTACTTCGGATAAAAAAATAAAGTACTTTCGCGCATAATTGTTTATTTTTGTTTGCATCAAATTAAACTACTAATAGAGATCTTTAATTCGATGACATCATGAAAAAGGCCACTTAGGCTATGAAAGCATTGAAATACCTATGGTCTGCTTTGGTTTTCTAACCCAGATCTTGGTTTTCTAGCCAAGATTGACTCTAGAAAAAGAAATTACACGCCAAAAGTCAGAAAAAAAAAAAAATCGAAAAGTTATTGTCTAAGCAGATCCCTCCCAAGTCTAAACAAGGCTTCAATATCGTGAAGCCTATTTGAGCACGAGCTTGTCTTCTCATAGATTATGATTTGACTGGGGTCGAAGGATTAGTTTCACTTATTCTCTAGCATTGTCTATTTGAACCACCCAAAGATTGGATTCTCAATATTACATCATTCTAGAGTATTCAAATTCCATGCATAGTACGGGCAGGATAGTTATGGTTATTGGCCATGCTTCTGTATTAATATTTTCTTTGCATGCTACACAAGCTTGTATATTTTATTTTCAGAACAATTTAGTGAATATCTATGGAGAACAGCTAAAGAAAATTGTTTCGATCACAAAGCATTTTGTCATTACAAAGATTGGTTTACCTCTTGTGAAGTTCTATTCCAAGGATTGGTTCACATTATGTGAACAAAGCACCTGGCCTTCGTAAAGGGAGAAGGAAATCAGTGCTCTATTCATGGCTTCAAAGCATGACTAGACTAAAAAAATTGATGAACCAGGCACACAATCTGGAATGAATCATGATGTCTATTTGTCATATTCTCTCTCCACTTCCCCCGTCTTTAGATAAGAAGTTCTATGTCTCGTAGAGAAGCATGAATCCGATGTTTATTTAGCACTGGCGTATTAGTCTAATATCTATTCGGATATTCCTCACTCACATTTCTTCTTTTCTTACTTTTTTCCGAATCACATTTCTTCTTTTCTTTTTCCGGAATCTTGCAGGGAAACGTGAAGCTATTAATGCTGCTGGTGGCCCTCTGCAGTGGATTATGGTCAGAATTAGGGAGTTGGTTTTTTGTTGGGGTTCTAGTTCCTATCATTTTACTGGTTGTAGTAGTAACGTATTAGGATTGTTGATGTGGTTGACGGTTGGGGTAATCAATCTCCTTTTGTTAGTTAAACTGTTGTTAAGCTTACAACTCTTTTGAGAAAAGTTCTGTTTCTTTGTGCTCAGATGGGCTGCATACTTTGTGTTGAGAATGAGGTATTGAGGAAGATATGTCACTTGATTTATATTGGCATGCCGCTCCTTGTGTTTTTGTTTTTTTTGAAAGATTTTGTGACCCGTTATCTGTTTGAAGTTAGAACTCATGTTTCTTGGTTCTGCTTCTGATATGGTTGGTTTAATAGTTAAATTAACTATGGTATTTTGTAATGAAGTTTGAATTGGTTGATGTTTACTGGTTTCAGTGTTCGTGCATGAACACCATTTGTTTAATGAGCGAATAGAAAAATATGATGACATATTTATGCTTTGTAGAATTGGCCATGTTCAATACCGCTAAGTGGATAGGGTGACATCCGAGGTTGTTTTTGTGAAGACAATTGTGATTAGATCAAGTACTTGACAATTGCCAATTCAGATTATTTCTTTGTCATTGGCTCCAGTACTTGACAATCGCCGATTGAGATTGTTTTCGCGGTGGATAAACTTCGCACTGAGTCCTACGTACAACTTCCATGTAGGCGCGCTTGGACTGGACACTGCCGGGATGGACAACTGCGAGAAGCAGTGTCCAATTGCATATAAGTTGGTTTGGTAGTTCCGAGTAATAAGTTGGTTTGGTACGACTTGTGATCAAGTGAAATAATGACCAGTTTATAACTGGCAACATTTTTTCCCTGCTGGATCTGCTATATAGGAATGGTATAATGTACAACTTAAATAATTTTTCATATGCTTTCCAACTTAGGGGGTGTTCCACTAATTGGTTTTTTAGTTTTTTGGTTTTTTTTGATCTTTTAGTTTTTCAAAAAAACCAACTAGTTCCACTAACAAGTTTTTGGTTTTTTGGTTTTTTTAGTTGTGTTATGAAATTACAAATCTACCCTTCTACCCAAACAACTATTGCTCTCTCTTTTTTTAAAGGGAGGGCAGATTCGTAATTTTACATGATTAAAGTACATGTACTTGATTGTGCAATGATTTGGTTTTTTTTAAGTTAGTGGAATGAAGTAATTTTTTTGTTGGTTTTTTGTAGGGGTTTGTTTAGTGGAATGAAGTAGTTTTTTATTTAAAACAAAACTAATTTTTTGTTAGTAGATTCTTTCATGCACAAACCTATAAAAAGTATATAGAGTTCTAGATCTTTCCAATTTGCACTACTAGTCTACCACCATCGCCAGAAGCCATCCTATGAACACCTTTATTTTCAACCCATTTAAATTTAACGGATTTTTGGAGAAGAAGATAGAATTTAATTAAAACAAATCACCTATACAAGAATAAATAAATAAAAACTAAAGATCAAACCTCTTTCCTCATTCTTCTTTTTTTTAAGAAAAGTGATAAGAGTACAATAATTATCTTCAACATGACTCCAACACACTTACATGATATAGTGTGTGAAGCTCATACACACTCCACACTCAAGTATTTATGGAAACTTCGTGGGGCTAATAATACTACCTCTTTAGCCGGAGCACATTTAGTAACTTGTTTTGAGGGTGTTCTCTTCAACCTTCTTATAGAAGCCTACTAAAATGAAGAAACCGATTTAAAACTAAATAATTAATCTCATACAAATTTTTTTGTGAATTTTCCAATCGACCTCACAAATTGGTCGCCGAAAAATATTACCCAATTCCTGATAACTCTCGCATCTCGTCTGAAAGAGAGCGATATTTTTAAGGACATGTCCAAAGAGGAAATTTTCTCTTCTTTATTGCCTTCAGCCTGCTTTCTTGAGTTCATCTGCATTGGTGGGCGCCAGATCCTGATGAAAAACCATGGTTTTTTCCAAATTGAGGTATTGGGTTTTGCGTCTCTGTTCATGATCAGTTTGCTTCACTGCATATGTCTGGTCAATTTTGGGTCAATTTTGGAACAAATCTGTACAGTAAAAGATACCATAGAGCTAGATTTTAGAACAAATCTGGCCTCATAAAAGTCTCTAGAACACAAAATTCAACAAATGCACCTTCACAAACAGATCAGACCTCTTTCTATTGATGTTTGAAATTTATTGATAATGTCTCTTAGATAAATACTGATAGGTCGTGCAGATCGGGAGAGAAAGATTGTCCAAATTAATTGAGCATGCCAATATACAGACAATAGATTGTAATTAATTGGCATCCCCAGATTAGGCCAGCTGGTGAGACCTTACAAATCAAATGAATCTAGTGAGACCTCACTAATTAAATTAAAGAAAAGTGGTGAGAGCTCACTTATTAGTTTAGAAAAACTAGTGAGACCTCACTAGTTTTAAAGAAAACCCTCATCACTAACACTGAGAGCTCACTTAGTTTAGAAAACACCTCACTAAACACACAATACCAGCCCTAACCAATTATAAACCTTAGCACCAGCCCCACACAAAAATGTAAATAATTCGGGCTCCTACACATAAAAGTTCTAACCAAATAAATGTGTCGCAATAGATTTATAGTGGAATCAGATGCTTTAATCTAGATAAGCAAATGGGGCTAATCAACCTAGACGAAAAATGTGGGTCAAATAGAATCATACAAAATTGGAAAGGGTGAAAATAGCAAAACAAAGAGCTTCCCAAGCAATACTCCCGTGAAAGATGGATGATTGTACATAGCATATTTGGTTACCTTTTCTATTTTGATGCAATTCAGTCCATTTTCTCCTACTTCTTGCTCTGCACCTTTTTTGGAGTTAAATTCTTTGTTGGATTGGAACCGTTCTTCAAGATAGATCATTCTCTCATAATATATCAAATAAAATACTCCCTCCAGGTCATTCTAAAAACACCTGAAACACTCCTGCAGAAAAGCCGGTGGTGCCAGTGAAAATGTGATTGTAAAAAATGAGAGAAAGAGAGAGAAATAGAGAGTTATAAGAGTGGTGGAACACCCCTACAGAAAGACAGACGGTGGTGCCGGTGAAAATGTTATAAGTAAAAACTGATATATGTAGAGAGAGAGAGAGTGTTATAAGAGTGGTTGAACTCAAACTTACACTTTCCTCCTTTTTTTTTCCCTTCAACCTCTTCAATTTCTGCAGTTTTATACACTGAGAACTGATGAAAGGAGAACCTCTGTTTCTCTTTCTCCATTTGTGATAATTAAAGGATGAGAAAGAGAGAGTAAGGGCAATTTCAATCCACCTCTATTCCTCCAAAATAGAGAGTGAATGTGACACATTGAGGAAAAATTTTGTAATTAATACCTATTTTTCTTTAATTTTTGTACTTTTTAGAAGGGCTCATCCTCTAAAAATAGGGAAAGGAGAACAAAATGAGATTTGGTTCTCCATATTTGGAGAATCAAAATAGTTTTGGAGGACCAAATCTCTAAAAAAAGACAGTGGATCCCTCCAAGATTCTCCCAAAAAATACAAAAAATAAAGAAAAGTGGATATAAATTATAAAATCTCCACTCAATGTGTCACATCCACCCTCCATTTTGAAGGAATGAAGATGGATTGAAGTTGCCTTAATAAAAGTGAGGTACAATGATATTTGGGGGTTGTTCCACTAATTCAATTTTTTTTTAAAATTAAATTTTTATGATTTTTTATGTGATATGTTATGAGAAAATTATCTGTCTTAATGTTTGAAAAAAATAATTTTTGGTTAATGAAACACCCCCTAAAAAATGTACATTTTCTTCTACATTACTGTGCTGCCAATCTATTTCTAAATTCTAAAGAAGAGCAAGCTTAGTGTCCCTTTTCTTTGAATCCCTGTTTTTCTCTTTTGCCCCTGAAATAAAATGATTTCTACATCTTCTGAGCTAGCACAGAAAAAAAACTGCAAGAGTAAAACTGTAACATCGCTCCAAAACAATTGCTATAACCCCAAGTCTCCCACATATTTCCTCTTCACACAATAAACCTGTCACTTTCAAACCTGCAATTCGTGTCCTCTTCTCTGTTTCACACATGTACGAAAATGACCCCTTCAAACTGTTGGTTAAATGGTACTCTTAAATGGACAATACTAGACGTACAGATGTCTATGTATAAAAAATGTATAAAGCAATGAGGGATTCATTTGTGGGTTCAACACGAAAGATCTGAACCGTTCATTCATCTTAGAATAATTCTCCAATGAGTCTCGCGAGAAATCATTTTGATTTGACATTTGCAAGTAGTTGATCCAAAATCTTCTCGTTTCATTCCAAATTTATGAATGAAATGAGGGGGATTTTGGATCAACCACTTGCAAACGTCAGATCAAGATGATTTCCCCCGGAGCCCCTTAAAAAATTATTTTAAAATAAATGAACGGTTCGAATTTTTTTTGTAAGACCTACAAGTGAGTTCCCCAATAGCTCTGTACATTTTCTGTAGAGAATATTTCTATGCCCTTAGGTTTATCCCTCCTAAATAGGCAAATGTATGTAACCGTGTATATATGTACATACACTGCAACTGATTTGTCACCTCAGTCTACATAAGTAGTGTGGGAACCGAGGCGATAGAGAGGGGAGAGTCTTGCTCAAATTTCCTTGGACCCAACTACATGTATAGATTCAAACGCATAGAAAACATATAGAGCATGTTGGGAACTTACTTTTAGGATTCACATAAGTGATTCGAGTTGTTTATATTTTTAAGATATTTTTTTTGACAGATCTTACAAAATTTTAACTCAATCAGACGATTAGAAGTGCTAGAACCAAAGTCTTAGCATTCCAATCAAAATTTCGAATCACTCGTGTGGAACTAAAAAATGAGTCCCCGAGTTCGACCTATGTATTTTCTGTGTGTATGAATCTGTACCCATATAATTATGGGATTTCCTTGAACAAAAAAAAAAAACCCTGCTTCAGCCTTGCTCTTCTTCTGTTTTTTAATGCTGGTACAATGACCAATGCTTTATCTATCTCTCTCTTCTGTTTCCCCAAGGTCTTTTCCTGTTCTACATACACTGCAACTGATTTGTCACCTCAGTCTACATAGGTAGTGTGGGAACCGAGACGATAGAGAGGGGAAAGTCCTGCTCAAATTTCTTTAGACCCAACTATACGTGTACAGATTCAAACGCACGCAAAACATATAGAATGTGTTGGGGACTTATTTTTGAGTCTCACATAAGTAATTTGAATCGTTCATATTCTTAAAACATTTTTTTTAGAGCCTTATAATATTTTAACTCAATCGAATGACTAAAAGTGTTAGAACCAAAATCTCACCGTTTCAATCAAAATTTCTTCGTGTGAAACCCAAATCCCCGAGTTCGACTTGTTCATTTTCTGTGTGTGGGTGAATCTGTACCTATATAATTATCGAATTTTCTTGCACAAAAAAAAAAAAAAACCTGCTTTCAGCCTTGCTGTTCTTCTGTTTTTTTATGAAGGTACAATGACTAATCTCTATATTCTGTTTTGCACAAACACCGAAGGGAATAGGACAAGCCTCCCCAAGGTCTTTTCTTTTCTTAAAAAAATTGGTTTTTTAGTTTTTTTTTTTGGTAAAACAGCTTGAAAATAAAAATAGGCTAAACGAATTTACAGCCTACAAGGAATACCCCAGAAAGACAAAACAAAAGCAAGAAGGAAAAAGAAAAAAAAAAACTAGACCAAACGGCCAAAATGGGAAACGCCAAAAGGCTACAAGAGGTTAAGGATGGGATATCCTGCCGAAACAAGAACTAATCATAAGCTCAACTACTACAGGAGTCTAACTGAGCTTCTAACCCTTCAAAAAAGGACTAGAAACACTACAAAGAAAGTTAAACCAAGATTACAATATGAATCATATCAAAAGGTTGTTGCCACTTGCTCTGAAGGGACAATCTGCACATTGGTGATGTCTTAGAGTGGAACTTTAGAATCCATTTGCTTGAACTAATTGAGCCCTATCTGAAAGGTTAACAGACCAAAGTCTTGGAAACCATAATGCTGGAGCTTTTAAGGACCCCTACAAGTTGGGCAACAATACACAATTCACGGTACGAAAGCAAAATAGTAATCAGCAGCGAGGTGAACAGCTGCGGGAGAACTTGAAATCAACAGCAACTAGCAATAAACCACTGGATGATGAGGCACTAAGCGGGAGGACGCCCCCTCCCAAAGGGACTCAAACATACCAAGGGACAACCCCCCAAGGCTAGGATAAACTTGAGAAAATTGGGCAGCATTTCGGTTGTATATTGACAAGTCCAGAAAAGTAACAAAATGAAATGATCACTACAGTAACAACAACTCTGTCCATTGATGACAATCCACAAGATAGAGTAAACTACAATATTGAAACATGATATAGATAATGAAGCTTGTCACAAAAGGCAACAACCTGGACATACTTTGAAATTAAGCAACGACATTAGCCATGAACTAGACAGCAGAGAGCAATCTGGGATCACATCATGTCTACCTTTTCACACTTCCTAAGAAATAGGGAGTCTCACAGACACTCCACTCAATTTTAAAAGGTCACACACACATTTTAGAGCAAGGATAGAATAACAACCTGGTGAAGGAGTAATTAGCAAGGTAGCCAACTTACTTCCAAAGAGGAATAAGAACCTGTAACACCACCTTCCCAATTGGGACATTAGTACAAGACAATGTATACCTATACCATACTGCTCCTTCTAGAACCTGTTGCTGAATCGCATATGACTGAGATGATAGCAAACCACCATGTTCAAAGTCCCTGCAGGCACACTACACTGGAAATGCAATCAATAAAATCAAGAACAAAAGATAGAGGCACTGAGTATCCCTATTATATGCCATCTAAATAGAAGGGTTAGCATTTAATTTCCAGAAATTATTTAAAAAGGAAGGGCCTGTGGGGAGTTTAGCAAGGGATATCAATTTGTATATGATTTCTGTACAAATTTTGCTCACCATTGCTAGGATTTGATTCTACACATTCTGATACTTCCTGTAGTTCCTCTCAATCCAAATGTTGTAGAGAGTGACTGTGAAAGAAAGTTTAACCAATGTGCTCCTAAGTCCTTTGCCCTTGTAGTTGGACAGAAGAGAGACCAGACTTTGGAGAGATTGAGGTTGCCATGTAAGGTGTGACCTTAGTGATAGGCGCGCAATATCACAGATATAAGCGCCTAAGTAGGGCAAATTAGCGCGTTAGAGACGTGATTTATTCCATTTTTCACTTGATGTGGTGTGTCTTTGGTTGTTCTTGTTTTTGTCTGTTTTGTAGGGAACAGGGTGGAAAGTGCGTTGAAAGTGGACACATGGCGGCTGGTCATGTTGGGAACCGATGGGACCCAAGCAAGGACGGTCAAGCAAGCTTGGAAGTATGTTTTGAAGGAGTCGGTATCGATACAGCACTTTCACTGTATCGATACCAAGTGCATCATACGCGAACAGAATGTCTGCGTATCGATACAGGACTTTGCCTGTATCGATATCGAGGGTTTTAAAGGCAGCGGTCAACCTTGCCACGTAGTTTGACTTCGGGGAATATAAATACCTCGTTTTTATTATTAATTAGGGTTCGAACTTGTTTTAGTTTTTTTACTTTCGATAGCAGCCGATTTTCCTCGGGAGATCTAACTTTCCGGAGACTTTTGCATTGAAGTTTGAAGTTTTGTTCGTTGATTTTCGCATTGTTTCGGTAACTTTTTGTTTTACTTACGTTAACTTTCGTTCGCGGGAGTTTGTCCGCGTTTGTTTCGAATCTTTTGCTTTAATTCACATTCGAGTTTAATAGCATGGTTCATTTCAGAATTTTCGTGTTTGTTTTAGTTAACATGAGTGAGTAGTTCCATTAGGTATGGTCGCGGGGTGATCAACACGCCGTGGCCAGGGATGGATTTGTCCTTGCTCCGATTTTCACAATCAATAATGGAAAAGCAATTTTAGGTTATTTAAGAGCTTCCGTTGGACGAATCCGAGCGTTGTCGGAGTCCATGTGCTTGACCCTCGGCAACGTATAGCCAGAAATGCTTGCGACCTTTGGATTGTGTCGTAGAAAGTGTTGCCCCAAGCGTAGGGCTAGGTCGGAGGTAGCATAATAACCGGAAAGACCGGGTCGAATCCACAGGGACCGAACGCACCCGGCGTGAGAGTTTAACTTGCGATGAGAGTTTTGGCGTTAAAACGGCCAACTTACGAGGTGGTTTTGTTTGGTGGTTCTCTTCCTACTTCTAGAATGATTCGGAAGATTAAAAACGACAAATTAAACTAAGGCAAAGTCTAAGGGATTTTAACAACCATAACTTAGGCTAATTCGTTCCTCTCTTGTTAAGATTAGAATTCTTATAACCATTTGGCAAACATCTAGGTTGACATCGCTCCAAGCATCACACGTGAAAAGGAGAATCAACCCTTAACTATGAGAGATCAAAAAGATTAACAAACCTCGACTTTGGTACATAAAATCGATCCTAACTCTTTGAACTAGAAATGGTGTTTGATCAAGTGTAGGATTCTTGTGCCGTTTATACAAACATTTGAGTCGCCCTATCCCTAAGCATCGCACGTACCAAGTGGTCATGCCCCGGGCGACGTGCAATCAAAGGGGTTTATAGACCCGAATTTTGATACATAAAGATGAACCCGTGACTTTATTAAACAAGAAGTGTTTGCAATTTGGCGAGAAGAACGAATTAAACCTAAGTCATGGAGTGTTAATCACCCCATGACCGAGCCCATTTAACTACTCACTAATTATGCTTAAGCTAATCCTAATTAGAAATTTGAAGGAAATAAAATTCATGATTAAACTTGATATTGATATTGAACCTAAGCTTCCCTATACTTTTAAGCCTTGAGAAGTTAACAAACAACAAATTTAAACTAGTGTTTCTTAAGGAAGAAGATGGAAAAACAAGAACAAGATTTAACCGGTAGAAATGCAAATAAACTAGATTTATATGTAGAGCCAACAATTACAAGAACTATTAATGAAGAAGAAAATACAATACCATAAAAACTTACCAAGGTTCTTGAAGAAAATTACACTAAAAGCTTGAAGACAACAATAGAGGGAAATGACTTAAAGTGAAACTAAACTAATGAGGGTTGTGTAAAGGTGAGAAGAGAGGAGAGGGAGAGATATTTATACACAACACCCTCTTTCTCTCTCAAAATATCCAAAACATCTAGAAGCATGCTCAAAGTAGTAAGTAATTCATGTGGAAGCCCAACCCAAAACACCTTTATGTGTTGTAAAAAATATGCCCGGACACCACCATGGATCGATCCATTAACACCTTGGATCGATCCAAGGGCTTTTGTTGGGAAATTTTGAAGCTTGGATCGATCTATGGAAAGTGATGGATCGATCCATCAGCGTCTGTTCAGACAGATTTTTGCCCCAACTTCGCGGGTACGCCCCGGCTTCGTCCGAACTCGGAATGAGGCAATTCTTAAACCGTTGGAAAGCTCTATGAGTCTAATTTCAAACCCAATTGACCTAATCTTCATGGCCTTTGTAGAATAAGAGATATGAGCCTTTTTCTATCGGTTGGTCAGATTTCCTTGAGCCTTATAACTCTAGATTTCATGTTCCTTTGTTCCGGGCCTTCCTTGAACCTTCCAAAGCTCCTTGAATCAACTTTCAAGCTTCGACGATTGTCCTACACGGCATTGTAGGTCTTGGATACCTCCGGGTACAACCGGAGATTATTTTGGAGCTTTTGACACGCCTTTTAGCTCCGATTTTCTAAAACTTATCAAAAATACAACTCGCGCAAAATCAATCGTATAAAGGGACAAAATGCACGTGTGTGTGATCACAACGAGCGAGATAAACCCGGATATATACAACATATGGGGCTTATCACCATGTAACGCGGGACCAAAACTCGTTCTTCGCCGTACATGGGTAATGGCTACCCCGAGAATTCGCATCCTTCGGGGTATCCTTTTCTCTCTAAAATCGAACGTTCGCTTGGAACCACGGATGGGGCAAGAAATATCCGGACCTGGCCACTGGTGTTGAGAACCTTATGACCGTACTTTCTTTTAATTAATTTGAACAAAACCAAATTTTCTTAGTTTAGCTAATTTCCCAATTGACTCATAAAGGGTGGCTACCTAAGAGCCATTTTAAACATTACAACCCGAGTTTTCAGTACGCATTTCACGCCTTCTCTGTGGATTCGATTCCGGTCTTACCGGGTATTATGCTACACCAGTCTCAGCCCTACGCTTGGGGCAACCCACTAATTTAGGTCTAGGATTTCGGTCAAGTACTTAGAGACACAGTGTCCCAAACTTCTTTAGAAAAGGGACAATTGAAAAATAGAATATTATAATCCTCCTCCTCAGTGCAAAAACTACAACAGGAGGACTCCTTAATACCAAACAGCACAAGCCTATCCTCAGTGGATAACCTGTTCTGAATGGCAAGCCAACAAATTATACTGCATTTGAGAATGTGTGCATGAAACCAAACAACATGGCTCCACTTTATAGGGGGAAAATGAGTTCTAAGATGCTCCCAGAGAGAGGAGACAGAGAACAAGCCACTAGAACCATGGATCCATCTACATGAATCTTCTTGAGAGGAATAGGGTTGGAGAGTACAGGAAGAGCATTTCTAATCTCATTTAATTCCCATGTTTGAGTGATGGGAAAATTCCACTGTGAAGTTTCGTGTAAAATGGTAGAGACCTTGGAGTCCTCTACAAGTCCAGAATCATAAATGATTTGACTACCAAATCTCTCCACCAATGGGCCCAATTGGTGCCAATTGTCATACCAAAGAGAGGTAGAATTCTCATCACCAATCTTTTATTGGATGAATGGTTGGATGAGAGGACGAAGTTGAAGCAACTTGCTCCAAGTCCAAGAAGGACTACTAGGCATCTTAATTTTCCATAGGCTCTTACCCTTGAGTAAGTAAGATTTGACCCATTGGCACCACATGGATTGCTCTCCACCAGATATAAGGTACCAAATGTGTTTGGACATGGCAACTTTATTCCAAACATGGAGAGATTTAAATCCAAGTCCTCCCTCCTTTTTAGGAGAACACAAGTGCTCCCAAGATACGTTGGCACTAGAGTGTTTAAGGTTAGAGCCAGTCCAGAAGAACGCTCTGAGGATAGCTTCAACTTCCTTAAGAACTTTCTTAGGAAGAATAAAAATGGTAGACTAGTAGGTTTGCATTGAAAACAAGACAGATTTGATCAGTTGAACTCTACCAGCATAGGATAGATACTTGTTAGCTCAAGATTTGGTACGCCCTATGATTCTATCAATGAGAATCTGACAGTCAGAGTATTTCAGTTTGGTGGAAATGAGTGGGACACCTAGATAATTCATAGGAAGGATACCTTCCTTGAAACCAAGAGTGTCCAAAATTGAAGCTTTAATAGTGGGTGAAACCCTAGAGAAGAAGGCATTGCTCTTCCCTAGGCTAGGAACAAGACCAGATAGTGAGGAGAACTTAGAGAGGGCCTCATGGATGCATTTGATGGAACTCAAATCTCCTTTACAAAAGATCATGAGATCATCAGCAAAACAAAAGTTGATAATTTTGGTATTACCACATCTCCAATGGAAATGAAATATGGAATTTAGGGACTGTTCTCTGAGGAACTGAGTGAGAATTTCCATGACAATAACAAAGAGATAGGAGGATATGGGGTCTCTCTGCACATTTTGGTTTTGTTCTTATTCAATTTTTTTTTTTTTTGCATTTGTTAATTTTTGGTCATTTTTTTGTGGTTTCTTAGCTTGTTTCGACGAGAGGAATCTAAAAAGTATAAAATTATTTGTCAAACTTTAAGTTTTGTGAATAAAGACGAAAAATAATCTAAAAACCCAGGTTTTTGGATTGTCACCTTCGTCTTTATTCACAAAATTTTAAGTTTGGCTAATAATTTTATACTATTTAGATTTCTCTCGTCGAGACAAGCCAAGAAACCACAAAAAATCGACCGAAAACTAACAAATGCAAATTTTTTTTGAATAAGGACAAAACCAAAAAACCATTTTTTTGAATTTACCCAAACCACCCCTTAATTGAACTACGGGTGGTTTGGCTAAATACAAAAAATTAGTTTTTTGGTTTTTTTAGTTTTGTACTTATTCAATTTTTTTTTTGCATTTGTTAGTTTTAGGTCAATTTTTTGTGTTTTCTTGACTTGTCTCGACGAGAGGAATCTAAAAAGTGTAAAATTATTAGCTAAATTTAAAGTTTTGTGAATAAAGACGAAAAATAAACCAAAAAACCGGTTTTTCGTCATAATTTTTCGTCTTTATTCACAAAACTTTAAGTTTGGTTAATAATTTTATACTTTTTAGATTTTTCTTGTCCAGACAAACCAAGAAACCATAAAAAATTGATCAAAAACTAACAAATGCAAAAAAAATTTGAATAAAAACAAAATTCAAAAAACTAAAAACCTAATTTTTTGTATTTAGCCAAAAGAGGCCCTACTGTTTCCTTTGCACTACAGTAGTAGTATTTTTTTTTGTTTTCCCCAGATCGAGCAAATGAAAAAAAAAGGTTGAATTTGAATTTGCAGCAGAGGCGTGGGAGAGAGATTATAGTCTTGTCATGTCAAGTGGAGTAATTGAGTTACGAGAAAATAAACCTAAAAACTTCTAAAAACCAAGTTTTTTGGTTTATCCAAACTAAGCCTAAGTCTAAGGTCTTTTTTGGCCTAAAATTGATTTATGATTTTTTGGTTTCGTCTTTATTCAATTTTTTTTACATTTGTTAGTTTTGCGTTCAGATTTTGTGGTTTCTGGATTCCTCTCGGCGAGACGAATCTAACGAGTATAAATTTATGGTCAAACCAATTTTTTTTGAATAAAGCCGAAATACTTGGATTATTCACCAATAATCCACCTATTTTGACTTTATTCAAAAAAAATTGAGTTTTGACCATAATTTTATACTCGTTAGATTCGTCTTGTCGAGAGAAATTCAAAAACCACAAAATTTTGACATGAAACTAACAAATACAAATTTTTTTTGAATAATGACAAAATAAAAAAACCAAAAAATCATAAACCACTTTTAGGCCAAAGAAGGCCTTAATTTTTTATTTGATTTTAATAATTCCATTGCTAAAATTATAGGTATTTCAAATTATAAAATTAAGTGGTTTTATTTATCATTTTTTGATTTTTTCACACCGAAATAAAGTACACAATGAGAACTTTAATTTGGTGTGAAAAAAATCAAAAAATAATACACAGAATCACTTCAGTTTTTTATTAATTTCAAAATCATAATTTTAGCATTTGTTAATTTATTAAAATTATGATTGATTTTAGCAACTCAATTACTAAAATCGAACAAAAAACTAAGCCTAACATTTTGGGGTAAATTCAACTTTTGTCGACTTTCAACTTATGCCCACTGGGTATCGTATTGCTTCCCAGTTTTTACCCCAACACGAACAAAAGCAAGAATGGGCAATATTTTATTACTCAATTATTTGGTTAATTTTGGTCTCTTTTGAGTAAAAAGTCGGTTTTTGGTTTTTCATTTGTCTTTATTCAAAAAAAATTTGCATTCATTAGTTTTGCATTAAGATTTTGTGGTTTTTGGATTCCTCTCGACGAGACGAATCTAACAAATATAAATTTATGGTCAAACCAAATATTTTTTTAAATAAAGTCAAAATAGGTGAATTATTGGTTAATAATCTACCTATTTTGGTTTTATTCAAAAAAAATTGAGTTGTGACCATAAATTTATGTTTGTTAGATTCGTCTCGTCGAGAGGAATCCAGAAACCACAAAATCTTGATACAAAACTAACGAATGCAAAAAAAATTTTAAATAAGGAAAAAATAGAAAAACCAAAAAATCAAAAATCGATTTTTTTATCCAAATGAGGCCTTTGTAGGATTACCTGTTCTGGCAAAAAATTGTCCGATTCAAATTCCATACGATTATCTCAAAAAGGTTATGCTTATGACGTATATTTATGTGTTGCTTCCAATATTTCTGTGCATGCAATGGTTAGAGTTGTAGGATCCTTGAAAGAGAGATTTGGTTACCACTTTTGATTTTTTTTTTTTTATACAGTAGTTATTAGTGCCTTGCTAAATATTGGGGCAGGACATGGAGATTGGAGTATTGACCATCAAAAAAGTAGGAAAAAAAACTAAGAAAATGTCAAAAGAGTTTCTTAAATCGTTACCTTCAGTTTTACACGCATTATCATTCACATTGGTCTCATTCCGGATAGAAAAAGTGATTTAAATCATTACCTTTAGTTTTACACGCGTTATCAACTCAACAAAAATGAAGGATTTGAATTAGTAGCTTTTAGCCCGAGATAGAATCCATGTGATTGGTTGAGAATAAGAGATACAAAATGCATCAAAATTCTGATTGTGTTACAACTAACAATTATATGTTAGAATCGTAATGCTTTTCATTTGTTACATTTCCCAATCTATGAACCAAACATATACTCCCTCCGTCCCAAAATTTTTGACCTTTTTGGAATTGCGTGCCATTTTAAATTGTTTATATCTTTTTATTTATAAAGTTTTATGTGATTTTGAAAACTTTGTTTAATAGAACTAATTAAAATCTATCAAACAAGATCCATATTGCATATTTTTTGACATTTACATTGAAAGATATAGACATTTGAAAATGGCACACTGTCCAAAAAGTGTCAAAAGTTTTGGGACGGAGGGAGTATTGAGGTTGGACCTAAAAAGCCAACTTAAATTTTTCGTTTTTTGTCTTTTTTTTTTTGCGTTTGTTCGTTTTGCATAGATTTTTTTAGTATTATCGGTTCGTCTCGGCGAGAGGAATCCAAAAAGTAAAAGATTATAACTAGAACTCTCAATTTTTGAATAAAATCGAAAAAAGTGTAAAAAAATTGACTTTTTGGCTTATTTAGTCTTTATTCAAAAAAAAATTATGATTCGATCATAATTTTTTACTTTTTTTATTCCTCTCGCCAAGATGAACCAATAATATACAAAAAAAAATTGATGTAAAATTAAAAAACACAAAAAAAAATCAAATAAAGACAAAAAAAATAAGTTAGCTAATTTTTTTATGTCAAAACACATAGGCTTAATATCGAAAGTTGGAGAGAAAATAGAACTCACCGCAGCACCCACAGGGAGAGCAAATGTATGTACCAAACATCTCCAAAAAGGAAATTTCTCCACCCTAACCAAAACAACCCCAACTTAGATTTTAGAGGAGCTTAAGGGTTGGTTTGGGTGAATTCTCAAAACTAGTTTTTTGAATTTATCCGTATTTAATTTTTTTTTTTGCATTTGTTGGTTTTCGGTTGATTTTTTGTGGTTTCTTGGCTTATCTCGACGAGAGTAATCTAAAAAGTATAAAATTATTTAACACAAAATTTTAAGTTTGGCTAATAATTTTATACTTTTTAGATTTCTCTTGTCGAGACAAGCCAAAAAATCACAAAAAATCGACCGAAAATCAACAAATGCAAAAAAAATTTGAATAAGGACAAAACCAAAAAAACCAAAAAACTAGTTTTTTCAATTTACCCAAACCACCCCTAAAAACTAGTAGAAAGAGAATTTCCAAACAACACATATTGGCTTTGTTCGTTTTGGTTTTCAAGAACTGATTTTCTCAATTATTATTTAATTATTACCCCTATTTTTAAATATTATTTTTATTTTTCTCTATATCTCTCTTCAATTATTAATACCTATTTTTTTAATTATTTTCCATATTTCTCTCTCTAATCATTACAAAAACCAAAACTCAAAACTCAAACCAAACACAAGTTTAGTCAAGATGGAAATATGAGTGGGGCCTAGGCCTCCCTCTAATTGAAAATCATATTTTGTTCACAAAATGTTAGAAGTTTATATAGTAGCCCTCTACTAATTAAATTTTTATTTTTACCTGTGGGAGCTGGGATTTGTTGTATTTGTTGTTTATGTGGCAGCCGTATTGTACTTGAAATCCGGCTTCGTTGCAAAACTAGAATGGAAAATGAGGAAAAAAAAAAAAAATGAGCCCATCTGAGATCATAGAGCACTTGGGTCAATTTGAGGTTGCTTTTTATCATTTGGACTGAGTTGAATCAGGTGAGACCGAGTTGGGGAGAGGGGCAGGGTTCCACATAAGCGTAACGTGTCATCCATCAACCGAGTTGCTCGTAGCTCGTGGCTTGGCTCAATTCCATTAGTAATTGAGCCAAGCTCGAGCTGAATTTTTTAGGCTCATTTAGTTAACGAACTTGCAAAACTTAATTTAGCTCCATTGTTTAGGTTTGTTAAGGGCTTGACTCGTTTATTATCGAGCCGAGCTCGATTTTGATTTTTCATCTCCTTTAGCGGAGGTTCAACACTACTACAAATCTCAACTGGGCTCGGCATCCATGTCCTCGCCTGGACAAAATGCTTGGCGCCTTAACTATTCTGAACGTTGAAAATCATCCATATCTCCCTTGCAGATGCCTTTATTTTATTTTATTTGATAAGCAAATTTTTTATTAATCACTGCAAAGGAAGACAGTTACAATGATTAAAGGAACCAGAGTAAAAGCATCACAACCAAAACCATATATTTTAACTAGGTTGACACCTATCAATTGAACAATCATATGCAGCTCAACACCCAAAACAAAGAACGATGACAAGATGACAGTCATAAAAAAATATAGAAATAACAGCAGGGCAAGTCACGAGACCATTCAGTTACAGATCAAATAATAGAAGATATAAACTCGAGAAATCATCATAAACTTTGCCAGAAATCTAGGATTGAGAAACTAAAAACTAACCACCATGATACACATCACGAGACCATACAATTGCAAATAGGGACGGATCCAGAAATCTAACCCAGTGGGGCATTTTCTTAGGAGGGGTTTTCCAATGGATTATTTGATTTTATCATCTTCGATTTTATCATCATCTTTTACGAATAGATGAAAGGAAGGTGATTTTATCACACTAGATTTTATCTATTGCAAAAACAAGGTGATTTTATCACCCTTCCATAAAACACCAACTAAAATCAAATTTCTCATTTTACCTCATAAAATTCATTGGAAAACTCCCCCTTAATTGTAATCGTGTAATTTTTTTCTTAGTCTACAATTTTGTTAGGGACAAGAAATTGTGTAAGATTGATTCTAAACCTAATATTAGGCAAGAAATTATTAAAGGCTAGGGACCATTAATGTAAAAGATTTCTAAAATTAAAAAATATTTAAGTTAAACAATTTTCACATAATTTTGTACCATTTTTCTTAAAAAGAAGGGAGAAAATTAAAATTTAGGAAAAAAAATGTTAGGGAATTATTATTACCACTATAGGTTCAAAATATATAATAAAACTATCAAGTTGTTGTACAATGAATGTTGTTGGTCTAGTGGCAAGAGGGAAGACATTGGTCTGGAACCATAAGGTTCAGGGTTCAAACCTCAACAATCTCCTATAACCTTTTAAAATTTGAGCTTAAAAAGGAGGAGTTAGGAGTCAAACCTGCGACCTATAGCTTGAAGAGAGCACGCCTAACTACTAGACCACACAGGATTATGCTATTAGGCTCCAACACAAATAACATATATACAAAACTTATTTCCCAAAATCAATTTTTTTTACATCGACAAGTGGGGTCAGAGGGGGCACGTGCCCCCGCATGCCCTCCTGGATCCGTCTCTGGTTGCAAATGTCTTTGGTTAGATAGTTTAGTTTATTTTAATTTAGTTTAGTTTTGATGATGTCGACAAGTGTAATGAGTAGAGAGAGAAACGAAAAAAATAATGATGTTATCACAACTAAAACTAAAATCAGAGCATTTATTACCATGCATGAACGTTGCAGGCTTTATTAGAGCATTAAAGTGGGACAACTTGTCCCCTTATTATTGAAGGAAAGTTGCATAGGGCGGGTATCCGCTTTGGCCCGCTATTATTATTTGTTTGGTTAAATGAGAATGGGAAATTACCTAACCCAATTGCAGGCCACTCATGTGAAATTTATTTTGGATCTCACTTAGGCCTGGCCCTAGGGTGAGCCCAGCAAGCCGCTGGGTTTGGGCAACCCACCTGGGCCAGGGCAACAAAAATTTTTTTTCGTAAGCCCAGAAAGATTTCAGTCTGAGCCCAAAGAGTTTATATGGAGGGCAAGTGGGCAACCTTTACAATTTTGGAAGCCCAAATAGAAAAGGCCTAAATAACTCATAAGTCATAACACATTCCCATGAATCCCATTACAAATATTTTAATTTGGAAAAGTGTTCCCCGATCGGAAAAAAAGAGAAAAAAGGGTTTCGAAATTCTCTCTCAAAGGGTTTCCATGGTTACCCAATACGGCAATGGCAATGCCCATAACCCATCAAATTATCAGAATCTTTCGCTCTCTCTCTCTCTCATCGAGTGGAAGTTTGCATTCTTTGGAACTGTGGTCTGTCATCTGTGGTCCAGACGTCCAGTGGATTCGTGGTTTTGTTTTGGTTGGCAACAATATAAAATACGGCTTGGAACCTCCGATTCTTTGAAAGAGGTAATATTCTATCCAATATTCTCACTTATTTAACTGATAGAAGCATAAAGTGTTGTTGGCCCTAGCCCCTACATCTAATGCATTTTGATGAAGGCATTTTTATAAGTGTTATTGTGTTAACCCTATTAACTTTACTGTGTAGAATCTGATAGACTGATAGTTGTATTCAAATTTTAATGTTTTATTATTATTATTTTTTTACTGCATTGAAATTCTTCATTTTTAAATTCAAAGAATGTATATTAAAGGACACAAGCAAAAAGAATACGAGAAAAGAAAAGATGACTTTCTTTCCTCCTCAAGGCCAGGGATATAATCCTGGAATTTTTATTAAGAATGTTAGTGGGATTGTTTCATTAGAATCTATATGGTTATTGGTAGATGGTAGCACTAACGGAAACAGTAGACCAAAATGGACTTCATAGGCAATAGTTTGAAAGGATTTTGATCTTTTGGATGTCATGAAACATGATGCCCTTGATAGAGCGCAATAGACAAAAAAAAAAAAAATGGGGATCTCTCAATAGAAAAATCAAACAACAAAAAGATGCATTGGAAAAATCACTATTGGGTTCGATCGCTAGCCTATTTGCAAAAAAACAAAAATCTATATTTTCGAGTCAAGTTGAAGAAGCAAGCGATGAAGCATTTGGAGAAGAAGGTGTTAACGAAGAAGCTATATTGATTATTTTATTTTGCCTTTTAACTTTTTTTTTTTTTTACTTAATAGTAAGTGGGCAACCAACTTGGAGTTCGTCTAGGGCAACCCAAATGGTTGGGCCGGCCCTGATCTCACACAAACAAAAGATAGGATTCATTTTAACTTGATTTGTTAAGTCAATATCAGGATCCTAATAATTCTAAGAAATTGATTTAATTAGGCATCCTCTTTGAATATCATCCTTAGGATGTCACCCTATGACATTTGAATCTTTATGATTCCATCCCGTAATTTGAATTTGGACCATTGTGCCCCTATTAATTGTTTCACTATCAATACATGTTCATAAAATAATAATATATTTCTTACTTACACTTACAGTCGGTTACAATTCATATTTTTATGGGATTCGGTTTCAACTTCAATTGGATTCCTTAATTATCAGATTAACAATTCCATTTTTAAAGGGATTTGGTTTCTTATTCCCTTATTCCTTTACTGCATATTACACGGAATGATCAAAACAGTTCTGTAAAAATCAAAGCTTGTCTTACACGATAGCTTGGTAACATATTATATAGATCATTCTCTCTCTCTCTCTAGTATTCTTGAAGAACCCTAAAATTACTCTCACTTTCTCTCTGGATCGAGATGGTTAAACAGGGATGGTAAGATCGAAGGCCGGAAATTTTATAGCGATTTGAATCCTCATGAAACCCTAACCTTTTCACCTTCCCCTGTGGCGCGTCTCCGGCGGCCATCGCCGGCCGGCTCTTTCCTCTCGGCCCATCTCAACCCGTTTTCTCCTTCCCTCTCCTTTCCTCTCGACCCATCTCAGCCCATCTCTGTCTGTTGCAACCTATCTCGTTCTTTCTCAGCTGTCTCTATTGCGACCCATCTTAGCCGTCTCAGTTCTCACCTCTCGTTCCAGATCTGTGCTCTATTTGGCTCTGTTTCGCAGTTGTTTTGCGCTGCGATGTCAATTTGCTGCGCTGCTCTGTGAGGTATCTCTCTTCTTCGCTCTCTCGTTTGTCTTTCCCTGCGTTTTGCTGTGCTTGTTTGGGCCGGGAGCCGTTCTAGTTTATTTCTGTGTGCCCTTCTTCTTTGGATTCCTGTTGGTTGTTGAGGTTGCTGGGTTCTTTTGGTTTGGTTCTTGTCATGCTTCTTTTGAGTAATATTGGTGCGTGAGAATCTCATGGATAATCCTGAGGATGGTTGGGTCCCCGTGGTGGGTACCAAACGCTTATCCAGTTCATTCAAGGGTCACGGAAATCCCATCTTAGGAGGGACACCAGAGTTTACTAGCCAGGCTTGGCTCAGAAATCTTTTCACCAAGTTTGGCATTGTTAAGGATGTTTTCATTCCACAGAAAAGGAGCAAGGTGACAGGGAGGAAGTTTGGTTTTATTAGGTACGATTGTGCTGTTTCTGCTGATCTTGCTATATCCAAATCTAATGGGATCTGGTTGGGCGATAGGAAACTCTTTGTCAAATTCGCTAGCTTCAATCATAATGTGAAAGTTAAGTACTCGAAGTCTTACATGGATTATAGGGATACTGCGGCTCTTGTTGTCAGCAAAGGATATGAGTGTCCGTCATTTCCTGGTGTTGAATCTGGCTTCAGAGGTGAGGAGGTGGGTGTTAAATTATCCTTTGCCCAAGTGCTGAAAGGCTCCTCTAATGATGGAATGAGTAGTGGAGTAAAGTTTGACTTTCTTAAGCTCGATCCATCGGGTAATGATTGGTTGGATAGAAGCTTGGTGGCCAAATTGCACAAGTTCATGGAGGTGGACGATATTATTAGGGATTTCGAAAAGGAAAACATTAACAGGACTCTCATTAGAAGTATGGGGGGGAGATATATACTCATTACTTTTGTGACTACAGAAGCGAGAGATGCCATAATTAAGGATTCCTGTTTGCATAGATGGTTTTGTGCGACTAAGCCTTGGCAGGGTGAAGTTGCTATGTCAGAAAGGTTTGTTTGGCTCAGCTGTATGGGGATGCCGCTAAATGTTTGGAATTTGGATTCTTTTAGGAAAATTGGTGAGAAATGGGGTGTTTTCATGGAGGTCGATGAATCCACTTTGCATTGTCTTTCATTCACAAAAGGTCGTGTTCTTATTGCCACTGAGAATATGTCTACTATTGACTCCTCTATTCAGATTGAGATAGATAATATCCATTATAGAGTCCAAGTAAAGGAGGAACCGTTTTCGTCTAGTGTGGAGGTTGGTAGACGAGCATCGTATGTGAATCTCCCATATCCTAATGAGGTTGATGCGAAGGTGGTAGCAAGATTGGATATCGGAGATAGTGTGTCCAACAATTTTCACCAAGTTGTTAATAATTCTCTTGAGGATAATGCAATTTTGAGGCAGGAGGATTCGTTTGGGAGTAGAGCCATTGATTCTCCTCCTATTAGTGCTTCAATGGTTGGTGAAACTAAGGAGGAATTGGATTGCTCGATGGCTAATTATGTGGGTAATTTGGTTGATGCGAGCCATCCTATTCTTTCTAACCCTCTCGAAGTTGAGGATACCACTTTAACCGTTAATAACAAGGATGAGGAGGTGGTTCATGGTCCTACGGATGTGGTGGAGTTTGGTGATGGCTTTTGGAATCTTGCAGAGGTGGGTTTTTTAAGCCATAAGGATATCCAGTTAGTTGTGGATCTCAATCCAACGGATGCTGTGGATGATCTTGGGAAAGGAAAAAGGAAGCAGAAAAGGATTAAAGAAAAGTTGGGTTTTCCTAAACCTAGGAAGAAGGGTCGTCGAAAACAAAAAAAATGTGTTGTGTTTCGTTCTGCTATAGCTGCGGCTGCTGTATCTGTTTCTTCAAAAGGCACTAACCGGATTCATCTTAATGCGGCTCAGGCTTCTCGATCGATAAGCAAGATTTTAGAGGAAGATTATTTGGGGGAAGATGATGAGATCATAAGCAGTTTTTCTGTTGGAAGTTAATTTTGTCGATAGTGGTGTCTGTTTTGGTGTTTTGGTTGGGTTTTGCTTGTGGTGTCTATTTTGTTGTTTTGGTTGGGTTTTGCTTGGGGTGTTGGTTTAGTTTTTTTTTCTTTGGGGTGTTGTTTCCTGTTTGGGGGTTCTGGTTGGCTTCTTGCCAGCATCAGGTTGTGTTTTTCCATTTTGGTTCTTAGCGGCAGGTGTCTTTGTGTGTAAGGGGTGTATTCTTTGTGAGTCTTCCCCTTCGCCGTCTTGATGCCTTGTTGCTTGGATCCTTTTAATATTTGTAATTCGTTTTCAAAGGTTAATAAATTTTTGCTTTTCAAAAAAAAGATCGAAGGCCAGAGATTGGAAGGAAAGAGCTCCATCACGTTTTGGTCGAACAGTGCTTGGAAAGTTCTTTGCAATGCATGGAGTGGTATCGGCATAGAGCTACATCACGATTTGGCCATATGGTGCACCACCACCAAATTAGAATCGATCGATCTCGATAGCAGCGAAAATACCCAACGAGTAACATTTTAATCTCGATCGATCTCACAATCTCGTTTTGATTATTGTAATATTTTGTTTTGTGTTGTATGGTGGTTGTGGGTTTCAGATCTCGTTAATCTACCATTTTTTGTGGTGCATTAATCTACCATTTTTTTGTGGTGCATTAGATCAAAATGTCATGATTATTTCTTTTATTTTCGTTTTGGAGATTTTTAGGTGAGAAGATTAGAGAAGATAGAATTAAAAAAATTAGAAAAGAGAGATTTGAGAGAGAGAGAGAGAGAGAGAGAGAGAGAGAGAGAAATTAGGAAGGATTCGGAGAGAGATAAATTAGGAAAGATTAGGATAAAAAAAATGTATTAGGAAAATTAGGAGAGAAAAAAGGGTGTTTTGGGGTTTATTTGAATTTCAAGATGGAATCATAAATATTCAAATTTCATAAGATGGAATCATAATGATCTTTTTGGTACAGGACCCCTAATTAACTGCCCCATTTATTAATTCAATTGTTGGACCCCAATATTGGGTAAATTGATCAATCTCTTAGCTAAGTGAGATCCGTTCGCTTTAGAGTATTGTTTTAGTTTTGATTTTGTTGACATCATCATTTCCTTCATTTATCTCCATTCATTACATCTGCTTACATCATCAAAATTAAACTAAACTACAAACCAAACACAATCATAATATTTATAGTGTCAGTTATAAAAATACTTAAATATAGACTCCGATAAGACTCTTAGTAAGATTGCTTTTCGTGTGGTTGCATGGGTTGCTAATAAAATTTTCCTCCTTTTAACGTGACCTCTAAAATTTTTCTCAAACCAAATTTTAACAGATCATCTCCACTCTTTATTCTCTTTTTGTTTTTCACTCAAACTCAAAATTTTAGAAAAAAAAAAAACCCTTTAAAAATCTAATCCGCTCATTTATAGAAATCTATCACTAAAATTTTGAAAGCCTATTTCTCCTTTCTCGAATTTTGTCATTTACAACAATGCAACCAACAAATATTTTAGCCTAGTTTTTTCTTATATTTTGGGTTTGCCCATTGAAGTGCTTTATATTAAATGCAACCATTTACTCAAATTTTAGTAAAGTTTGATTATGAGTTGCAGATGCTCTAACGAGTAGTTAAAGAGTTTATTTAACGTTAATCTTATTTCAAAAATATCTTTCCAATACGATTTCAATAACACTTTAGAACACCCTTTACCTCAATATTTTAAAGGGTGTATTTTGACACGTTTTTTTATTGTTTAAAATTTTGGAATTTTTTTTTAAAATTAGATGCTAATTATTTGTCTTGAGGAGTATAAAAGCTAAAATAGTATGACAAAAAAACAGAAAAAGTAAATTGGTCGGACAACCTTCTTTGAATGCAATTAATCCTGTTTTATCTAAAAAAAATTCAGTTCTGGCCCATCGTGTATGTAGTAGTTTTTTTTTATGTCTCGTTGAGAGATGATTAATAATAATAAAAAAAGAGTAAAAATTAAACAAACAATAGCCGAATCACAGATCCCTAACTGTCACAAGAATGATAAGTTTATGGGTATTGAAAATTTAAGAACCGCACAACAAAAATAAAAAGCACGTAAGAACCCCTAAAAATAGATCAATCGTCTTAAAAATTACTCCTAGATCAATCGTATTATGGTCAGCAAAACCCACCACAGTACACAAATTGCTTTAAAGTTTCTCTCTCGCACTACAGTACGCCAATTGCTTTAAAGTTTCTCTCTCGCAGTTCAGAAATAGAAAAGTTGAGAGCTGTGAGCTGTTCTTGGAAAAAAGATGAAGAAAAGATGGAAGAAAAGAGGATGGGTGGTTGGGAAGAGTAATGAAGGAGAGAAGGAAAAAACTAAACGTTTAGAAATGGAACACAGAGTACTCGCAATTTGTATCCGATCACATTTAACCCTCTTGAAAACCAAAAAATTACCCTTCAAGTACTGGTTTCTCTCTTCCTCCTACTCTCTCTACATCCCTTTGCACCAACAAAAGGCCTACCTAACTATGGCCAATCGTCGCGACAAGCAGCTACTGCTACTCGAGCAACTTCGTCTTTTTCTTATTTGGTTACTCTCTCTCTCTCTCTCTCTCTCTCCAACATTTATGCATTGTTCTGGTTCTTGAACTTGTTTGGGGTTGTAGAGTGTTGGACCATGTGTGAAAGGTTAAGTCTCACATTTGAAAAATATAAAGATGGTTAGACCTTAATATACAATTAGATAACTCACCACTTACAAGACTTAGCTTTTTAAGTGGATATGGGTCATTTAATGTATATTGGGCCTAATGAATGTGGTGGACTCCGTGGATACTCCCTAGAAGTTTGGGCCTTGTGTATGCCGGTGCAATGGAGCGATGGCTGGATCGATGCATCGTACAAACTCCCAACATAGAGTACTTTGCTACTTTGTGTTTCTAGTTGTTTGTGGTTGTTCCTTTGGAACCAATACTTGGTTTCACTATCTCTCAATCTCTAAATAAATTGTCTTGTCTTACTAAGCCACGCACCTACACTAGTTTAGAAAATCACCTCACTAGTTTTTAGTAAAACTAGTGAGACCATTGCTAGCCATGATTAGCAAATGCCTTAAGATGTCTTAACATGTCTGTTTCATTGCTCTGAAGTTCCATTTCTTCTCTACTTTGTGGATATTGTGAGTTTATTTGCCCAAGATTGATTCAAGAAGTTATTGAAGGAAAGACAACAAAATTTCTCACACAAGAGAACCACTAGAGGTAATTGTCAAACTCAATTGGAGAGTAAAACCACATACTAATTTTATTTCTTCAAACTCAGAAATACATCAAAGGAAAAAAATCTCAAATCTCACACTTTTGCTCACTCTCTCTTTCTCACTTTTCTTCCTATGATTTGTAATACAAACACTCGCACCTATTTATAGGATAGACTTTTCAGCTGAAATTGGCGGTGATTAATTGCACCTCCATTGTTGGTTAATAGTAAAGCACCGCTCAAGTAGTTGTAGTTTCTCCATTATCCCACTGACTGGTTTGTTGATAATATTGCATAGAGTTGTACCTACTTCTGTTGGCTATTTAAAGCACAGTAGAAAAATAGGTAGACAATTTATTGGGGGAAAAATCAGGTTTACTTTCATCATCCCCCTTAAACCTGATTTGCTCAAAATTCTTCATTCCAAGTATTAGCTTCATCCGATTAAACACAGCGCTGACTAAGGGCTTTGTGAAAATGTTGGCTAGTTGAACTTCGGTCTTGCAAGAGACAAGCTCCACCTCTTTGTTCTTCACATGCTCTCGGATGAAGTGATACCTTGTATCAATATGCTTGCTTCGTTCATGAAATACTGGGTTCTTGGCTAGAGCAATCGCTGAGCGGTTATAATGTAGATTTCTGTGGGACTTTCTTGAGGAAACTCCATATGCTCCAGCATATTCCTTAACCAGATAGCATGGCAGACAACTAAGTTAGCAACAACATACTCAGATTCACACGTTGACAGCGTCACTATAGCTTACTTCTTGGAGGACCAAGTAAAGATTGTATCTCCAATGAAGAAAGCAAATCCAGTTGTACTCTTCCTTTCATCCAAATCTCGACCCCAATCACTATTTGAATATTCAACAAGATTGAAGCCTTCAGTTGTAGTATAGAATAGTGGAGAGGGTAAAATCTGATTACCCTATTATAAGGCATGGCACGTGTCTAAGATGACCGCCACGAGAGGGCGATTAGCTCGGCACCACATAGGGAGTCGTTAGTCCCTGTACCGAGCCGGATTGACCATGAATAGGGTCAGGAATCAAATTAAAGTAAATACAACAGAATGCACTAGCTCGGCATAAGGCACAAGGGGATGCCCCTGGTATGGCCGATCTGTGGGAGCTACGGATATAGTTTGGCAAGCATTCTGGAATACATAGTTCAGCTCGGCGTGATGAACTGAACTATGTACGAGTTATTCCGAGCTACGTTTAAGCTCGGCACCCCACGAGAAGGGTGGTGGGACATTCCAGAATATTCTATAAGCGGTACCTTACGGGATAAGGAGCAATCCCGTGGAATAAGGGATTAATATGAACATTCCTAATGTGGTGGGAATAAACCACATAAAGGAATGAGTCCTACATGGAAAGAAGGACTACTGCTAGACGAGATCTAGCAGTATATGGAAGCTATCCATTGATAGGAAAGTCCTATTGAGAGAAGGGCTCCTAAAGAGAATAGGAAACAGTGGCATGAGATGCCTAATGTGAAGAACATCTATACCTATTGGAGAGGGTAAAATCTAATTACCCTATTATAAGGCATGGCACGTGTCTAAAATGACCGCCACGAGAGGGCGATTAGCTCAGCACCACATAGGGAGTTCATTAATCCCTATGCCGATCTGGATTGACCATGAATAGGGTCAGGAATCGAATTGAAGTAAATGCATCAGAATGCACTAGCTCGGCGTAAGGCACAAGGGGATGCCCCTGATATGGCCGAGCTGAGGGAGCTACGGATATAATTTGGCAAGCATTCTGGAATACATAGTCCAGCTCGGCGTGATGAATTGAACTATGTGTGAGTTACTCCGAGCTACGTGTAAGCTCGGCACTGCCACGAGAAGGGCGGTGAGACATTCCAGAAATATTCTATAAGCGGTACCTTACGAGATGAGGAGCGATCCCGTAAAATAAGGGATTGACATGAGCATTCCTAATGTGGATGGGAATAGACCCCATATAGGAATGAGTCCTATATGGAAAGAAAGACTGCTGCTAGATGAGATCTAGCAATATAAGGAAGCTGTCCCTTGATAGGAAAGTCCTATTGAGAAAAGGACTCTAAAGAGAATAGGAAACAAAGGGCACGAGATGCCTAATGAGAAGGACATCTACACCTATAAATACAAGGCAATAACCATGACAAAAAGGTACATTTGTGAAAACCTACTTTCATAACGCATTATAATTTAAGCTCTCTGGCACGCGGATACTAACTTGGGCATCGGAGGGCCTTTGCCATCGAGAGGCAAAGGTGTTTAACCTTTTTTTCGGCCTCGCAGATCCGGGGTTGATTCAAGGAAGCACGCGGATCCGTGGTTACGCCGGATTTATCCCCGTACAATTGGCGCCGTCTGTGGGAAAGCGGGCAGAAAAGCTTGATCCCCTACAACAAAAATCAATCATGGTACATTCGGAGCCCCTTCTGTGCACTCCACAACAAAAGGATGTAGAAGACGATGGTACCACGCTTGTGTATACTACAAGAAAGAGCACAAAGGTGGACAAAGCTCCCTTGGTTCTCGGGCGAAAAAAAAACCATCAACCAAGAGGTTTAAACTAGGGGAGATCCTGAGATCCCAAAATTTAAGGACACACGCTTAGAACTCCTTGGTACCCCAAGGAGAAGACGCCAAAAACCACCACCGAGAGTGGAGAAGCCCCTACCCGACGCGGAGCGGGAAGCGAGCCCTCCAAGGAGAGGTGGTCGCGGACACGCAAGGGATCGCTGGAAGGGAAGATAGCCTCACGTAAAGGAGCAAGAGGCGGAGGAACCGCCCCGGAGGTCACTCGACGAGAACGAGAGATTCGACCCAAAAAGCAGCCCGTGAAAGAAAAGACCTACGCCGGACGCAGATCCGCATTTACATGAAACAGAAAAGAAAAGTCACCATCACGCACAACACCTCCATCGACCGAAAGCAAATTTTCTCCACCTAAAAAAGGAGAGATAGGAGCGCTTCGCTGAAAAAAGAGAAAGGAGGAAGCATGCTAGGGACAGATATGAAAGATCCGGTTCCAACCAGCTAATCCCCTCGCGGCAAGATGAGAAAAAGAGGGACGCTGGGTCGAAGCCGATCGAATCGAGGGAGGCCACGAATCGCACGAAGCAGAAGTTTAAAGAGGCCCTAGGTCGATCTCAAAGTCACCCCCGCCCCATCGGATACGCTACGAGAAAACGCCCGAAAGCGAGTGAAACACTCAAAGATTCATCCCTTATTTAAACCAAGACGGATCCCGCGGGCCCACATCCAAAGACTACTACCAGGCTATGTTTATGCATGAACAGGATGATCTTATTTGTTATGCAAAATGTTCCCATCCGCCAGGGGAAAGTGGCACTTAGTTGGTACCATAAGCTCCCGGAAGGATCCATCCTATGTTGGGCAACAACGGCAGAGGAGTTCACCGCCGGTTTCTCACAAGCCGAAAGCAGCCAAAACCTTTGATAACGCTAACCTCTATGAGACGTGAGGGACGATGAGACTCAGGCCAAGCATCAAAGCGCCATTGGGAAACTTTCAAACGAAATTGAAAATTGTAGTGGGAGTACGCCCGCAACGCTCAAAACAAGTTCGCCCGCGCATAGTAAGCTACGAGAATCGCTACCATGCATCCGGTTAAATCTCAGGGCCAAATTGATGGAAAGGGATACAGAACACGCGACGGGTAGAAGAGGCCACATCTTGCAGTTTGGAGGAAAGATCGGTCGGACAACAAATGGGATTCCTGCAGAAAAGGACGATGGAATCAAAGGTATACAAGAAGGACTTCACGACGGGAAGGAAGGATTATGCTCAGCAAAAGAAAGATAAGGCCGAGCCAGACCCCAAGTCATACTTCAGCATCATGACTACTTTCAATATCCCAATATACAAAATCCGCCGTATGTGATCAAGAACGAGCAATGGTTCGTGAGACCCCAAAGATGACGGGGAACCCGAGGAGAAAAGGAGGGCCACCAATCAAAGATTGCAGCTACCATGTGGGGATTGGGGGGGCACATGATTGAGGATTGCGTGGAATACAAGAAGTTCTTGGACGAGAAAGTATCGAGGGCCATCCTCAAGGAGTTCTTGGCCGACAAAAAGAATGATGCCGATTTAGTAGAAGAGATAGACTACGCAGAAAGGGTTAAAGGGACAATCCATATGATACATGGATTGGTTGCTCGATATCAACAACAACGAGATAAGACATGTCCAAAGGATTGATGGGGCGTGTAAAGCAAGTCATGAAGCTCGCATGAAGAGGCCGAGGGTAGGGGAAGCCCCGCAGGACCCGATCACCTTCATCGACGATGACTTGGATGGAGTAACGATACCCCATAATGACGCGTTAGTTATCACCCTACCGAATAGGGGACTATGACGTGGAGAAAATACTAGTGGGACGAGGGGCCAAAGACCGAAATCATGTACTATAACACCTTCAAGAGGATGGAACCGCCAATAGGTTCACTACAAAAAGTGCCTTGTCCCCTTGGTTGGTTTTAGCTCACAAACGGTGTGGCCAAGTAGGAAAGGTCACACTACCGTCCGGAAAGGATCGTGAGTAATCAAGACGATTTTCTTGTGGTGGACATCCCTTCATCCTATAACGTGATTATAGGAAGGACATGGATGCATAAAATGAGGGCGTGTGTCTTCCACTTACCACCGTAAGATCAAATACCCCTCGAGCAGCGGAATCGAAAGTGCATTAGAGGCAAACTTAAAATGGTCGATCAATGCTTTACCATGGTCTTGAAAAATCCCCAAATGCCGAAATGGTAAAGACGGGAGAAGTTCCGCATCAACCAACTTTAGGAAGACGCCGTGGGCGATCCCACCAAGAAGATGGTAGAAGGATTGAAGAAAGTACAGGTTCAGAAGACGATGCGCAGAGGTATTTTTGATCGGCGAAAACCTCTCCCGAAAGCCGGAGGAAAGAGATCCGGCCGCTTAAAAGCCACATTGATGTGTTTGCATGGACCCCCAGACCAGGAGATGCCCGGATCGATCCTGAAGTCATCCGCCACCATCTGAACGCGGGACCCACAACACAAGCTGGGCCAGTGTAGGCGCAGGAGGGCGCCACCACAAAGACGCAGACGCCGCCATCGAGGAGGTAGAACGGCTACTTGAAGCAGATGCCATTCGAGAGGTAAGCTATCAGATTGGTTGGCTAACACCGCCGTGAGTCAAAAAGAAGAATGGAAAGTGGAGTGGTCTCAGCGTGGACTTCACCGGCCTCAACAAGGCATGCCCAAAGGACGCCTTTCCACTCCCCGGACCGACCCCTAGTAGACGCCACATCGCTATGAAAGGATGAGTTTCCTTGACGATACCGAGGATACCATCAAATAGCCATGTACGAGCCGATCGGGAGAAAACATCTTTCATATCATCGGAGGGGCTCCACTGCTACAAAGTTATGCCTTTTGGGCTACGGAATGTTGGGGCAACCTATCAGAGGCTAGTTACTAAGATGTTCAAAGACCAAATTTCGGCAAGACTATGGAAGTCTACATCGACGACATGGTAGTCAAGAGCAAGTTGAAGCCCCGATCACCTCACCGACTTTAAAGGTAACTTTCAACCTTTTGAGAGAATACAAGTTAAAATTAAACGCCTCAAAATGTGCCTTCAAGTCACTCGGGAAGTTTCTTGGGCACTTAGTGACTAAGAGGGAATTGAAGCCAACCTGTGATCAAATTTCGGCTCGAAAAGCCTTCAGAGCCCAAAGACCACGTAAGGAGGTCCAAAGATTGACTCGAATGGCAAAGAAATTTTAATCGTTTCATCAAGAATCTTCGTGACCGGGCAAGCAGATTATTTTTCAACTTCAAGAAGAGAGAAGGTTACTTAATGGGGAGCCGAAAGCAGAACAAGCTTTCCAAGAGTTAAAACTATCTATCGCCACCACCATTACTCTCTACCCAGAAGTCGGGAGCGGTTGGTACTATACTTAGCCAGATTCCGACCATGCGGCGTTTCGGTCCTCCTAATGTAATAAAGGGGACGGAGCAGCTCCGGTTTACTTCGGAGCAAAACGTTGTTAGATGCCGGAGACACGCCACCGCCAATGGAGAAGTTGGTATACGCTCTTTGTTCAGGCATCAAGGAAGTTACCACATTACTTCTTGCAACATCCCATCACCATACTCACCGAATATCCACTAAGGGCCTTGCTTTCGTAAAGGCGACTTCTCTCGAAGAATCTCCAAGTGGTCAATAGAATCGAAGTCGGCTTTGACCTTGATTATCGCCCGAGCAACAATCAAAGGGCAAATTTTTAGCGACTTCGTTCTTCGAAGTTTTCTCCCGACATTGGCACCCCCACCGCCTATTCTCCACGAGAAGGAGCAAGTTGGAAATCGAAAGCAAACAAGTGGAAGTGGCGATCCGGGAATCGGGCGAATGGAAGCTTTACGTTGATCGGTCACCGCGCAACAAAGGATCCGAGCGTGAGTTGTGCTTTTCTCACGGAAGGGGTTGGCTCGAGCAAGCGCCACGGCTAGGATTTAGTGCCACCAACAATGTGGCAGAATCACGGAAAGCCCGATCATTTGGACTAAAAGTGCCCTAGAACTCAAGGTAAGCAAATTGAGAATATTTTGTGACTCACGTTAGTTGTTAACCAACTTTCGTGAGAATACGCTACTTTAAAAAGCTTAGAAGATGGCCACAGTCTTTCGAGGAGGGCCAAGGATTTGCTCGATAAATTCCATAACGATCCACATCCGCCAGATCAGCTCTGGTTAAAATGCACATGCAGACTCACCGGCTTGCCCTCGGCTCACCCATCAAAATGTAATATCGCCAAGATGGTGACAATGGGGACTATCTCAAGTAACCAAGCATTGGCCGACTGTGGAGGTCGTGGATGGAAACCGAGATGGGACCGAAGCCGATGGACCCAATAGTGGCATACCTACTTAGATGGGACCTTGCCGTGAGGACAAAAGGGAGGCACACAAAATCAAGACCAAATCAAGACGCTTTTGGCTCTCTCCGTAAGGTAAGCTTTACGTAAAGTCTTTCCTTGGTCCATACCTATTGTGGTGTACACCCGTACCGTCCGTAAGTTTCTTTACTAAATTCATGCCGAACTTGTGGAGGCACACCGGTGGGGAGGTCTATAGCCCACCGAGCAATATCCTGTGGGTATTGGTGGCCATACATGCGGGGAGGATGCTAAGGCCTTTGTAAAAACTTGTGAAAAATGTCAAGTTCTCCCCTTTGATCCGAAAGCACCACCGAGGATTTGCTACCTTTAACTAGTCCGTGGCCATTTGCCCGTTGGGGATTGGACATCGTGAGGTCCCTCCCTATGGCAAACAGAAAACTAAAAATTCCTACTTATTGGTACAACTATTTCACAAAATGGATGGAGGGGAAGCTCTTGCAAAAATCACGTAAGCAATGGTGGAAAGATTTGTGTGGAACAAGATAATCACAAGGTTTGAGTACCCTACCCATTATCTCGTATAACGGATCCCGCCTCGCAATAAATTCAAGGCCTTCTGTGCCCAGTACGGTATCAGGAATTACTACTCGACCCCTGCGTACCCACAAAGTAACGGACAGGCCGAGGCCTCAAATAAAACGGTATTAAAAAGCCTCAAGAAGAGATTGGAGAAAAAGAAGGGAAGGTGGCCTCGATGAACTCCCCACCGCTTTTTGGGCATACAGGGACCACCAAGACGGCCATCTACGGAGAGACGCCGATTCCCTTGCATATGGGACCCGGCGTTGATTCCTTTGGAAACCGGGTTTGCCAACCATTCGCACTACCCTCGCCGAGTCAGGGGGCAACGATAAAGCCCTCACGAAAGCAAACTTGACCTTGCTGAGGAGAGGAGGGAGCGTGCACTCATCACCTTGGCAGCTTATCAGGAACAGCTACGAAGGAGCTACAACAAGAAGGTCCAGCCAAGGGAATTCAGAGTGGGAGATCTAGTCCTAAGGAAAGTTTTAGCCAACACCAAGGTAGCCACTGATGGGAAGCTTGGACCGAATTGGGAAGGCCCATACAAGATCGTGGGAATTGCTGGCATGGGGGCCTACCGCTTGGCGATCTAGATGGAAACCTAGTTCCACGCCGCGTGGAACATCCAAAACCTTAGAGATTTTTTTAGTAACATGTGGGCTTGATTACTTAATACAACTGACCTTTCTTTGGTGAATCTGAATAAATTCACACTTGTTTTTAATGCATAGTTGGGGTTACGAATAAAATCACCAACGATTACCTGTTCAGATTTCTTTTTATATCTAATGAAATTTTACTTTTTCCTAGCATGATTAATATGAACCAAAATTTTCACTTCGCAATTTGGATTCCTATTGGGGAGCAGAGGATATGAATATTACACAAAATTTCTACGCCCTAAAAACACTTAGATATGCAAATCTAATATTGCAACAAAATTTCTAAGTATGAAAAAACACTTAGATATGCAACTAATATTGCAAGAAAATTTCTAAGTATGAAAACACTTAGATATGCAAACTAATATTGCAAGAAAATTTCTAAGTAACGAAAACACTTAGATATGCAAACTAATATTGCAAGAAAATTTCTAAGTACGAAAACACTTAGATATGCAATCTAATATTGTAGGACATCCCTAAGTATGAAGAAACTTAGACGCGCAAAGAAAGGCAAAAAAACTAAGATGTGTAACGAATATTGCAAAGAGATCTCAAAACGAAACTTAGAAGTCAAAATACAACTAAAAAACAAGGTATTCAGAAGGCCACATCTCGCCGAGTCAAGACCACGCAGGGTTAGAAGAAAGGAACTACGTAAAACCGTGCATCGTGCCTCTTCACCGAAATGGACAAAGATCGGTGGCAATATTGGGGTTAGAACCATTTCCTCCAGCAGAGCACTCAATATTTTCTCCCTTCGCAAAGAAGGAGGTCGAGGGAGGGATCTTTAGTCCGGGTTGGTCGAGGGGAGCACGACCGATCCGGGCCGGGTTTGAGTATCGGTGGGCGCCAAGATCGCCATTTCGCCGCGCAGCTCCATGTTGATCCAATGAGGGGAAGACTCATCCACGCCGAGCTTTTCAAGAGAGCGCCGCCAAGCCGCCCCCCGCATAAAGATCCCCGCACGCCGGCATCTCGCGGTTTCTTGTAGTTTTTCGCGGACCTCCGTGACGGCTCGGTCATACCACCGCCTTTGGCTTCCCACGATGGATAGCCGATTTCTCTAGGCCGAGCTCAACCTCCTTCCGACCTCGCTTCAGTCGGCGTTTTCCCCCGGAGCCTCTACTTCAAAGACGAAGCCTCGAGGGACCGGGAGTACCGAGCCGCTTTTCTTTTTCTCGTAGCCCCTTCCTCACCCTTTTTGCCTCCTTCTTCGCCTCCTTCTCCCACTCTTTGCCCCCTCTCAAAGCCTACAGAGGCCTTCGCATAATCCGAGGTAGAGAACAAAGTAATACTCGTGTGTTCAAGAGCAATCATGTACAATAGGGAGAAAGCGTGAGAGAGAATTAACTTACCTTGGCACCGACCGAAGATAGACTTATCGAACTTCATACGAAGTTGCTTTTTCTCCCCTCCATATCGCGGGGAAGAAGGGCAACTCGACACAATCAAGGCCACATCGGTAGATCTAGGATCTTGTCGCTGGTAACCGACGAGTACCATCGGGGCGAAAGCAAGTGCCGGGGCCCGTGATTGAACCAGCTACAAATGTGGAGAGTCAATCACAGAAAACCGATGTCTCCCGTCCTTCTCCTCCAAGAGGGTCGACGGCCGGGGTTCCCCACCGGCCTCTTCTCCCTTTGATGATCGCTGAGCCGGGGAAGATGGCCGGAGAGTCGTAGGATCGCTGGGATAGCGGGGAGCACGCAGAAGCTCCGCCGAGGTTCATTGATCTAGAGGTTGATTGGTTGAAGAGGCATCTCCGCATTTATCCGGAGAAGGGAATAACCCTATGGAATCGCCCTGGACCGCTAGTTGGGAGGCTCGCCGCAATCTCACGGTTAAGTATGATGTGGTAATCAAATTCCCCCCCCTTCTTCTTCCCTCTTCCTCTCTTCCTTCTTCGACTACCGGGCGGGATGTGCTCGGGCTCGCGGTCACTACGAAAAAGGATCGGGATGGCCGTGGGGGATCTCTCGAATATATGGGCTTAAAGTGACCCGCCGGGCCAAGATCGGGCTTGGAGCTCGAGAACGCCGGGATCCTCTCCTAGCTCGGCCCGCTCGCCGGGATTGGTCCTTCGCTCCCCAGGAGGGTGTATGGCAACCAGGGGAGTGGCTGGTGGCCACGGACGTCTTGTTCTCCCCTCTCCTCTTTGTCTGACACCACCCCAATATGTGGGGGTGTAATCCAACAAAGAAATGAGCTGACGTCCGAGGCCAACAGGGTTGGTGGGAAGCCGCCAAAGTAAAAGGGCCCAGCAATATCCTCACGGTGGAGATTGCCGTGGACAAGACGACCACCGTGGTTAAGGTTGTCTGCTGCAACAACAGAAAAACAACATAAAAGGAAGAAACAATCAGTTATAGTTTCCAAAGAAAAAAAATAATAATAAAGAGTAAATACAGGTACGAAGGTACTAACGCAGTCTGCCAGGAGTTGTGGGGCATGCAAAGCCGATGGTCATCCCCGGCATCTCTCGGGCTCCCAGGTTGCCGCTGACTACTTGAGATAGTCATCCCCCCACCCTTGGAAGAATTTGGCGTGTCGGGTGATAAGCTTCCTCGTTGGGGTCCCCGGCTTTGAAGTAATAGGTATTATCGCCGTTGGAACTACGCTGTAGAGGTAGTGTAAGTCCCACCAACCAAGTTCAAGGCCCAGTAGCCTATTTAGGGCTATTGTGCCCATAACTACCCTAACGAAATTAGGGCACAGCTGCATAGGGTTTAGGTGGCATCTAGAGCACACCTCACGGAAGAAGGGGTGTAGGGGAGGGCCAAGGCCCCCTCGACTATGAATATCGGGGGATATGGATCTTGGTGTCATCCCGCCATGTTCTTTTTCGTGATCCCAAATGGGTTGTCTAGCCGAATTGAACGTCGGAAGGGATCTCGTACTTCCTACGAAACTCTAGAATTTTATCTGGGGTACTTAGGAGAGCCCTATGTCTACCCATTTTTGCTAAGAAAATTAGGGTTTCGAAAGTTGAAACCCAGAAAAATAGAATGTGCAACGTAATCCAACCTACCTAAGAAAATGAAACTAAAAATGGGAGTCCGGATGATACACTTACGTGGAAGGGATAGGATTAGTGGAACGGTTCCAACGCGGAACGGAGGGAATTTTCCAAGTGACGAACGGAGAAAAGTTGCCGCGGCTGCGTAAGGCTTGAAGGCCGTTAATGGCATGAAGGGGTTTCTCTTCTCCGCCTAAAAAAAAACAAAGTAAAAACAGAGGAATAAGAAATTTTGAGTTTAAAAGGGTTTGGGGGGGGGAAGAATAATGATTACCCCGCCCAAAACCCCATGAAAGTGGGATGTGACACGCGTAAAACGTCAGCAAAATCGTCCTTTGGGATTATCTGAGCCACCAGAGGGTCGCTTCGCATTTAATACGAAGGCTGCACCACTACCCACGTGGAGGGAAAGCGTGCAGAAGAAAGCATCCTGGAGATGCGTTGGAGCTCGCGGCAATCACCGACGAAGCAAATGCCAGAATCAGAGCCGGGAGCAATTGGAGAGGGTAAAATCTAATTACCCTATTATAAGGCATGGCACGTGTCTAAAATGACCGCCACGAGAGGGCTTATTAGCTCAAGACCACATAGGAGTTCGTTAATCCCTATGCCGATCCGGATTGACCATGAATAGGGTCGAATCTAATTGAAGTAAATGCATCGAATGCACTAGCTCGGCCAGAAGGCACAAGGGGATGCCTCGATATGGCCGAAATGAGGGAGCTACGGATATAATTTGGCAAGCATTCTCGAATACATAGCCCAAATTTCGGGCGTGATGAATTGAACTATGTGTGAGTTACCCGAAGCTACGTAAGCTTCGGCAATCGCCACGAGAAGGGCGGTGAGACATTCCGTAAATATTCTATAAGTGTACCTTACGAGATGAGGAGCCATCCCGTGAAAATAAGGGATTGACATGAGCATTCCTAATGTGGATGGGAATAGACCCCATATAGGAATGAGTCCTATATGGAAAGAAAAGATCGCCGCTAGACGAGATCTAGCAATATAAGGAAGTCGCCCCTTGATAGGAAAGTCCTATTGAGAAAAGGACTCCTAAAGAGAATAGGAAACAAGGGTAACGAGATGCCTAATGAGAAGGACATCTACACCTATAAATACAAGGCAATAACCATGACAAAAGGTAATACCGGAAAACCTACTTTCATAACGCATTATAATTTAAGCTCTCAAGCACGCGGATACTAACTTGGGAGATCGGAGGGCCTTTGCCAACAAGAGGCAAAGGTGTTTAACCCTTTTTTCGCCTCTCTCGCAGATCCGTGGTTGATTCAAGGAAGCACGTGATCCGTGGTTACGCCGGATTTATCCCCGTACACCTATAAATACAAGCCAGTAACCATGACCAAAGGTACGCTGTGAATCACTTTCATACGCATTGTGTTTTGAGTCTTCAAGTACGTGATACTAACTTAGGCATCGGAGGGCCTTTGCCAACAAGAGGCAAAGGTGCTCTAACCCTTTTTCTGTCTTGCAGATTTGGGGTTGATTCAAGGAAGCACGTGATCTAGGGTTACGCGGATTTATCCCCGTACAATTGGAGCCGTCTGTGGGAAAGCGGGCAGAAAAGCTTGATCCCCTACAAAGAAAGATCAATCATGGTACATTCGAGCCCCTTCGCGGCACTCCACAACTAAAAAGATTTAGAAGACGATGGTACCACGCTTGTGTATACTACAAGAAAGAGCACCAAGGTGGACAAAGCTCCCCTGATTCTCGGAGCGCCGCTAAAAAAACCATCAACCAGGAGGTTTAACCTAGGGGAGATCCCAGAGATCCCAAAATTTAAGGACACACGTTTAGAACTCCGCGGTACCCCAAGGAGAAGACGCTCAAAAACACCACCGGAGAGTGGAGAAGCCCCTACCCGACATGAGCGGGGAAGGAGCCCTCCAAGGAGAGGTGGTCATGGACACGCAAGGGATCGCGAAAGGGAAGATAGCCTCGACAAAAATGAGCAAGAGGGCAGGGAACCGCCCGTGGAGGTCACCGACGAGAACCAGAGATTCGGGACCTAAAAAAGCAAAACCCGTGAAAAAAAAAGACCTACGCTTCCTGGACGAGATCCGCATAAACATGACCAGAAAAGAAAAGTCACCATCACGCATAACGCCCCATCGACCGCAGCAACTTCTCCACTAAAAAGGAGAGATAGGAGTGTTTCCATGGAAAAAGAGAAAGGAGGAAGCACGCCAGGACAGATATGAAAGATCCGTTCCAACGAAGCTAATCCCTATGCAAGATGAGAAAAAAAGAGGGACGCTGGGTCGAAGCCGATCGAAATCGAGGGAGGCCACACAACCGCACGAGAAGCAGCCTAAAGAGGCCCTAGGTCGATCTCCAAGTCACCCTTTTGGCCCATCGATACGCCAAGGAGAAAACGCCGAAAGCAGTAGGAAACACTCAGCCGCTCATCCCTTATTTAAAACCAAAGACGGATCCCGTGGGCCCACATCCAAAGACTACCAAAGAAGGCTATGTTTATGCATGAACAGATGATCTTATTTGTTATGCAAAATGTTCCCTTCTAGTCTGGGGAAAGTGGCACTTAGTTGGTACCATAAGCTCCCAGAAGGATCCATCCTATGTTGGGCACAACTGGCAGAGGAGTTCACTGCTCGGTTTCTCACAAGCCGAGCGGCTCCGAAAACCTTTGATACGTTAACCTCTATGAGACAGAGGGACGAAGAGACTCTGCGTCAATACTCAAAGCGCTACTGGGAAACTTTCAACGAAATTGAAAATTGTAGTGAGGAATACGCTCTGGCAACATTCAAAACAAGCTTGCCCGTGCATAGTAAGCTACGAGAATCGCTACCATGCATCCAAATGATCGTGGGCCAAATTGATGGAGAGGATACGAGAGCACTACAAAGTAGAAGACGCTACATCCCGCAGCCGGGGAAAATTGTGGCTGGACAACCACAGTTCCCAGAGAAGAAGACGATGGAGTCAAAGGTATACAAGAAAGACTTCACGACGGGAAGGAAGGATTACGCTTAGCAAAAGAAAGATAAAGCCGAGCCGGACCCCAAGTCATACTTCAGCATCATGACTACTTTCAATATCCCAATATACAAAATGCTGTATAGGATCAAGAATGAGCAATGGTTCAGAAGACCCCCTAAGATGACGGGGAACCCAGAAAAAAGGAGAGCCACTAACCAAAGATCAGTAGCTACCACAGGGATTGGGGGCACATGACTGAGGATTGTATAGAGTACAAGAAATTCCTGGACGTAAAAGTGGCGGAAGGCCATCTAAAGGAGTTTTTAACTGACAACAAGAATGAAGCCGATCTGGTGGAAGAGGTGGACTACTTAAAAAGGGCCAAAGGGGACAATCCATATGATACATGGATTGGTGGCTCCATATACCTAACAAACTAAAATAAGGCACGTCCAAAGGGTTGATGGGCAGGCAAGGCAAGTCATGAAGCTCGGCATGAAGAGGCCGAGGGTAGGGGAAGTCTTGCAGACCCCGATCACCTTCACTGATGACGATCTGGATGGAGTAACGATACCCCATAATGACGCATTAGTTATCACCCTACGAATAGGGGACTATGACGTGGAGAAAATACTAGTGGACCAGGGGGCCAGCACCGAGATCATGTACTATAACACCTTCAAGAAGATGGAACTGCCAACAAGTTCACTACAAAAGTGCCTTGTCCCCTTGGTTGGTTTCAGCTCGCAGACGGTGTGGCAAGTAGGAAAGGTCACACTACCGTCCGCTGGGATCGTGAGGTAATCAAGACGATTTTCTTGTGGTGGACATCCCCTCATCCTATAACGTGATTATAGGAAGGACATGGATGCATAAAATGAGGGCGGTCTCTTCCACTTACCACCAGAAGATCAAATACCCCGGAGCAGACGGAATCGAGTGCATTAAAGGCAACCAGAAAGTGGCTGATCAATGCTTTACAATGGTCTTGAAAAAATCCCCAAAGGCCGAGCTGGTACAGACAGTAGAAGTTCCAGACCAACCAACTTTAGAGAACGTCGGTGGCGATCCTGCCAAGAAGATGGTAGAAGGATTGGAGAAGGTACAGGTTCAGGAAGACGATGCAGAGAGGTATTTCCTGATCGGCGAGACCCTCTCCGAGCTGGAGGAAAGAGATCTGGTCGCTTTTCTTAAAAGCCACATTGATGTGTTTGCATGGACCCCCCAGGAGATGCCCGGGATAGATCCTGAAATCATCTGCCACCATCTGAACGTGGACCCACAACACAAGCCAGTTGTGCAGAGGGCGAGGAGGTCGGCACCACAGCACGCAGACGCTGTAATAGAGGAGGTAGAACGGCTACTAGAAGCAGACGCCATACGAGAGGTAAGCTATCCAGATTGGTTGGCTAACACTGTCGTAGTCAAAAAGAAGAATGGAAAGTGGAGGGTCTGCGTGGATTTCACCAGCCTCAACAAGGCATGCCCGGCGACACCTTTCCACTCCCTTAATCGACAAATAGTAGTAGACGCCACATCAGGCTATGAAAGGATGAGTTTCCTTGACGCATACCGAGGATACCATCAAATAGCCATGTACGAGCCAGATCAGGAGAAAACATCTTTCATATCACCAAGAGGGCTCTACTGCTACAGAGTTATGCCTTTTGGGCTACGGAATGCCGGGGCAACCTATCAGAGGCTAGTTACTAAGATGTTCAAAGACCAGCTCGGCAAGACTATGGAAGTCTACATCGACGACATGGTAGTCAAGAGCAAGTTGAAGCCTGATCACCTCGCTAACTTAGAGGTAACTTTCAACATTTTGAGAAAATACAAGTTAAAGTTAAACGCCTCGAAATGCGCCTTTGGAGTCAGCTCGGGGAAATTCCTTGGGGACTTAGTGACTAAGAGGGGAATTGAGGCCAACCCAGATCAAATTACGGCTCTGCAAGGCCTTCAAAGCCCAAAGACCACGAAGGAGGTCCAAAGATTGACGGGAATGGCAGCAGCTCTTAATCGCTTCATCAAGAAATCTTCGAGACCGGCCGTAGACCTTTTTTCAACTTCAAGAAGAGAGAAGGCTATGAATGGGGAGCCGAAAGCAGAACAAGCTTTCCGAGGAGTTAAAAGCTACCTATCATCACCGCCATTACTCTACCCCTAAGCCGGGAGCGGTTGGTACTATACTTAGCAAAGATCGACCATGCGGTCAGCTCGGTCCTTCTACGAATAAAGGGGACGGAGCAGGCTCCAGTTTACTTCGTGAGCAAAACGTTGTTAGATGCTGAGACACGCTACCTGCCACTGGAGAAGTTGGTATACGCCCTTGTTGTGGCATCAAGGAAGCTACCACATTACTTCTTACAACATCCCATCACCATACTCACTGAATATCCACTAAGGGCCTTACTCAGAAAGGCAGACTTCTCTGGAAGAATCTCCAAATGGTCAATAGAACTGAGTCAGTTTGACCTTGATTATCAGCCTAGGACAGCAATCAAAGGGCAGATTTTAGCGGACTTCGTTGCTGAGTTTTCTCCAACAGTGGCACCCCCACCGCCTGTGCTCCACGAGAAGGAGCAAGTTGGAAATCCCGAGCAAACAAGGGAGGTGGCCGATCTGGAATTTGACGAATGGAAGCTTTACGTTGACGGGTCAGCCTGCAACAAAGGATCTGGAGCAGGAGTTGTGCTTTTCTCACCAGAAGGGTTGGCTTTGGAGCAAGCGCTACGGCTAGGATTTAGTGCCACCAACAATGTGGCAGAATACGAAGCCCTGATCGCTGGACTAAAAAGTGCCCTAGAACTCAAGGTAAGCAAATTGAGAATATTTTGCGACTCACAGTTAGTTGTTAACCAGCTTTCAGGAGAATACGCTACGAAAAGCGAGAAGATGGCCGCGTACTCTGAGGCAACCAAGGATTTGCTCGATAAATTCCATATGATCCACATCCAGCAGATCAGCTCGGGTCAAAATGCACACGCAGACTCACTCCGCTTGCACGGGCTCAATTGTCCAAACAGTAATATCATTTGCATGGTGACAGTGGACTATCTGGGCGAACCAAGCATTGGCCGATCTGTGGAGGTCGTGATGGAAACCGAGATGGGACCGAGCTGGATGGACCCAATAGTGGCATACCTACGAGATGGGACCTTGCCAGAGGACAAAAGGGAGGCACACAAAATCAAGACCAAATCAGTACGCTTTTGGCTCTCTCCAGAAGGTAAGCTTTACAGAAAGTCTTTCCTTGGTCCATACCTATTGTGTGTACACCCAGCCCTGGTCCAGAAATTTCTTTACGAAATTCATGCTGGAACTTGTGGAGGGCACACTGGTGGGAGGTCTATAGCCCACCGAGCAATATCCCAGGGGTATTGGTGGCCATACATGCAAGTGAGGATGCTAAGGCCTTTGTCAAAACTTGTGAAAAGTGTCAAGTTCTCCCTTTGATCCAAGCACCACCGAGGATTTGCTACCTTTAACTAGTCCGCGGGCCATTTGCCCAAGTGGGGATTGGACATCGTAGGTCCCCTCCCTATGGCAACAGGAAAACGAAAATTCCTACTTATTGGTACCGACTATTTCACAAAATGGATAGAGGGGGAAGCTCTTGCAAAAATCACAGAAGCAATGGTGGAAAGATTTGTGTGGAACAAGATAATCACAAGGTTTGGAGTACCCTACTCCATTATCTCAGATAACGGATCCCGCCGCAATAAATTCAAGGCCTTCGCGCCCAAGACGCGGTATCGGGAATTACTACTACCGACCCCCTGCACTCCAAAAAGTAATCTGGACGTGTCGAGGCCTCAAATAAAAACGATATTAAAAAAGCCTCAAGAAGAGATTGGAGAAGAAGAAGGGAAGGTGGCTCGATGAACTCCCAACCGTGCTTTGGGCATACAGACCACCCCACGGCGATCTATGGGAGAGACGTCAGATTCCCTTGCATATGGGGCCGAAGCGGTGATTCCTTTGGAAATTGGTTTGCCAACCATTCATTACTACCCTCGTCGAATCGGGGGCAACGATAAAGCCCTTGCCGAGAAAATGACCTTTGCCGAGGAGAGGAGGAGCGTGCACTCATCACCTTGGCAAATTTTATCAGAAACACCACGAAGGAGCTACAACAAGAAGGTCCAGCCAAGGGAATTCAGAGTGGGAGATCTAGTCCTAAGGAAAGTTTTGGCCAACACCAAGGTAGCCACTGATGGGAAGCTTGGACCAAATTGGGAAGGCCCATACAAGATCGTGGGAATTGCTTTGGCATTGGGGCCTACCGCTTGGCCGATCCGATGGAAACCTAGTTCCACGGCCGTGGAACATCCAAAACCTTAGAAGATTTTTTCAAAGAACATGTGGGCTTGATTACTTAATACAATCGGACTTTTCTTTGGTGAATACTTAATAAATTCACACTTGTTTTTAGTGCATAGTTGGGATTACGAATAAAATCACCAACGATTACTTGTTCAGATTTCTTTTTATTTAATGAAATTTTACTTTTTCCTAGCATGATTAATATGAACCGAAATTTCTACTTCGCAATTTGGATTCCTATTGGGGAGCAGAGGATATGAATATTACACACAATTTCTAAGTATGAAAACACTTAGACATGCAACGAATATTGCAAGAAATTTCTAAGTATGAAAACACTTAGATATGCAACGAATATTGCAAGAAATTTCTAAGTATCAAAACACTTAGATATGCAACGAATATTGCAGGAGATTTCTAAGTATGAAAACACTTAGATATACAACGAATATTGTAAGACATTCCTAAGTATGAAGAAACTTAGACATGCAACGAACATTGCAAAAGAACAAAGAACTTAGACATGCAGCAGTGCAAAAACTAAGATGTGTAACGAAACCCATACACTTAGCAATGTAACGACTATTGCAAATGATCTCAAAACGAAACTTAGAAAAACAAAGTATTCAGAAGGCCACATCTCGCCAAGTCAAAGACCACGCAGGTGGGAAGGAATGAATTACGTTAAACCGTGCATGGGGCCTCTTCAATGGTACTGACAAGATCAAGTGGCAATATTGGGGTTGAACCGCTTCTCCAAAGAGCTCAACATTTTCTCATGCGCAAAGGGAGGTCGGAGGAGGGATCTTGGCCCCGGTTTCCAGCCGAGGGGAGCACGTTTTGATTCGGCTGGGTTTGAGTATTAGGTTGGGCGTCAGCATCGGCCATTTCGCTCGGCAGCTCCATGTTGATCCAATGAGGAGAAGCACTCCATCCACGTAGAGCTTTTTCAAGACAGCCGCCAAGCCGCTTCCCCAAGCGGCATCTCCGCCCGGCGCAAATTCTTGCTTGTAGTTTTCGTGACTCGGGGATCTCCGTGATGCGCTCGGCCTTTCTGCCTTGGCTTCTACGATGGATAGCTGATTTAGTAGTTTGGGCTCAACCTCGATCTACCGCCCCGGTCGGCGTTCTCCCCCTCGGTGGCCTCCCCCCGGCCAAGAGCCTCCTTGAGGGATCGAGCATACCGGGGCGTCTCCTTCTCAGCCCTCTCGGCCCTTTTTGCTCCTTCTTCTTCTTCGGCTTCTTTTTCCCTCTCGAAGCCTCACAGAGGCCTTTCGCATGATCCAAGATAAAAAGCAAGGTAAGGCGAGATTCAAATGTAAATTCGGATACATAAAGGAAGCAAGAGAGATCAATGTACCTTAGCACTAGACCGAAGATAGACTTCATCGGGACGCCATATGAGTTACCTTTCTCCCTCTCCATGTCATTGGGAAGGAGGGCAGCTCTGGAGATGCCAAAGGCCACGTCTGTAGAGGAAATCTTGTCAATTGCATTGACAGGAGTGCCGTCAGGGCGAGCAAGTGCAGGGGCCCAAGGTTGAGCCAATGGTGGGGAGTCAGTCATTGATAAACTAACGTCCCCAGTCCTTCTCCTCTGAGGAGGGGGTTGGACCGCCGCGACTCCCACCGGTTCTTCTCGACGCATCGCCGAGAGGGGAAGTTAAGGTTGAGGAGCTCGGCTTGAATGGGCCGGCCGTGGGAGCACGGGAGGCTCCACCAAGGTTCGTGGTCCGTAAGGTTAACCGTTGAAGAGGCATCTCCGTATGATCTGGGGAGGGGGAGTAGCCCGGTGAGTCGTCCGAATCTGCTAGTCGGGAAGTTTGCTCGGCAATCTCACGGATAAGAGCACGGCAATCAAATGCCCTTGGACCTCCTTCTTCCTCTTCTTCTCTTTCTTCTCCTACTACTCTGTCGGACGTGCTCGGCTCTGCGTCACTGCGAACAAGAATTGGAATAGCTGAGGGGATCTCTGGAATGTGGGCGAAAGTGACCCAGCTGGCGAAGATCGGCTTGGAGCTCGAGAACGAGGGATCTTCTCCCAGCTTCGGCCCGTTTGCGGTTCGATTGGTCCTTCGTTCCCCGTGAGGTGTATGGCAACCAAGGGGAGTGGCCGGTGGCCACGCGGACGTCTTGTTCTCCCTCTCCTCTTTGTCCGACACCACCCCAATATGTGGGGGTATAATCCAACAGCAAATGAGCTGCACGTCCTAGTCCAACAGGGGTTGGTGGGAAGCCGTCAAAGTAAAGGGCCCGAGCAATATCCTCACGGTGGAGATTGCCGTGGACAAGGCGACCACCGTGGTTAAGGTTGTCCGCTGCAACAACAGAAAGCCAACATAAAAAAAAACCAACAATCAGTTATAGTTTCTAAAAGGAAAAAATAAAGAGTAAATACAGGTACAAAGGTACTAACGCAGTCTGCTAGGAGTTGTGGGGCATGCAAAGCCGATGGTCATCCCCTCGGCATCTCTGGGCTCCCAGTTGCCAGTGACTACGAGATAGTCATCTGCCCCACCCTTGGAAGAATTTGGCAGGTCGGTGATAAGCTTCTGGTTAGGATCCCTGCCTTTGAAGTAGTAAGTACTATCGATTGAAGGAACTACACTATAGAGATAGTGTAAGTCCCACCAACCAAGTTCAAGGCCCAGTAGCCTATTTAGGGCTATTGTGCCCATAACTACCCTTACAAAATTAGGGCACAGCTGCATTGGGTTTAGGTGGCATCTAGAGCACACCTCGCGGAAGAAGGGGTGTAGGGGGAACCTAAGGCCCCCCTCGACTATGAATATCAGAGGAATATGGATCTTAGTTTCATCCTGACCATGTTCTTTCAGATCCCAGCGGTTGTCTAGCCGGAATTGAACGTTGGCGGGGATCTCGTACTTCCTACGAAACTCTAAAATTTTATCTGGGGTACTTAGGAGAGCCCTATGTCTACCCATTTTCGCCAAGAGAATTAGGGTTTCGAAAGTTGAAACCCAGAAAATAGAACAGGAAGAAACACAAGAATGGAAATGGAAATCCAGATGGTACACTTACATGGAAGGGATAGAACTAGTGGGATGGTCTCCGGCGTGAACGGAGGGGAATTTTCCAAGGGACAGAACGGAGAAAAGGGGCTGCGGTTGCAGAAGGCTTGAGCGTTGTTAATGGCGGAAGGGGTTTTTTCTCTCTTCTCTGCTCCAGTCGAAAACGAAGTAAACAGAGGAATGAGCAATTTTCGGCTTTAAAAGGGTTTTGGGGGGAAGAATAATGATTACCCCGCCCAAAACCCCATTAAAGTGGGATGTGACGCACGTAAAACGTCAGCAAAATCGTCCTTTGAGATTATCTGAGCCACCAGAGGGTCGCTTCGCATTTAATGCAAAGGCTGCACCACTACCCACGTGGAGGGGAGGCGTGCAGAAGAAAGCATCTGGAGCCGTTGGAGCTCTGTGCACCGCTGGCGTGAAACAGCAGTAACAGAGCTGGGGAGCAATTGGAGAGGGTAAAATCTGATTACCCTATTATAAGGCATGGCACGTGTCTAAGATGACCGCCACGAGAGGGCGATTAGCTCGGCACCACATAGGGAGTCGTTAGTCCCTGTACAGAGCCGGATTGACCATGAATAGGGTCAGGAATCAAATTAAAGTAAATACAACAGAATGCACTAGCTCGGCGTAAGGCACAAGGGGATGCCCCTGGTATGGCCGATCTGTGGGAGCTACGGATATAGTTTGGCAAGCATTCTGGAATACATAGTTCAGCTCGGTGTGATGAACTGAACTATGTACGAGTTATTCCGAGCTACATTTAAGCTCGGCACCCCACGAGAAGGGCGGTGGGACATTCCAGAATATTCTATAAGCGGTACCTTACGGGATAAGGAGCAATCCCGTGGAATAAGGGATTAATATGAACATTCCTAATGTGGTGGGAATAAACCACATAAAGGAATGAGTCCTACATGGAAAGAAGGACTACTGCTAGACGAGATCTAGCAGTATATGGAAGCTATCCCTTGATAGGAAAGTCCTATTGAGAGAAGGGCACATCTATACCTATAAATACAAGCCAATAACCATGACCAAAGGTACGCTGTGAATCACTTTCATACGCATTGTGTTTTGAGTCTTCAAGTACGTGATACAAACTTAGGCATCGGAGGGCCTTTGCCAACAAGAGGCAAAGGTGCTCTAACCCTTTTTTTGTCTTGCAGATTTGGGGTTGATTCAAGGAAGCACGTGATCTAGGGTTACGCGGATTTATCCCCGTACAAATAGTCCATCACTAACTATACCCTTGACATAATGGAGAATCTACTTGGTTGCATTTAGATGAGATTGATCTGGTGTCTACATGTATCTGCTGATAAGTTTAACCTAGTAGGGGATATCTAGCCTAGTACATGTCAGATATCACGAACTTCCAACCAAGCTCTTGAAATAGGTTGGATCAACACCTCTGATTTCACTTTTCTTGAGTTCTATTCCACTTTCAACTGGAGCAGTAACCATGTTACAGGTCTCCATGCCAAAGCGCTTGAAAATATCCTTGGCATATTTGGTTTGGGAAATAAAGATCCCATCTTCCTTCTGCATAACTTCAATCCCGAGGAAATATGCCATTAGTCTCAAGTCTATCATCTCGAACTCTTGAACCATCATCTGCTTGAATGCCTCATACATAGATGGATTGTTGCCGGTGAAGATCAGATCATGAACGTACAGACACACATACAATATGCTTCCATAAGCATCTTTCTTCATATATAGGGCATGCTCCTATGGACATCTGTCAAATCCATTTTCCTGAAAATATTTGTCAATCCTTGTATTCCATGTAGGTGGAGCTTGCTTCAGTCCATATAGAGCCTTCGTCAGTCTGTAGACCTTGTCTTCACGGCTTTCTTTCACATATCCCAATGGTTGTTCAACATAGATTCCTTCCTCTAGAAATCCATTCAGAAAGGCTAACTTGACATCGAGATGATAGATTTTCCATCGACTTTAAGCAGCTAGTGAAATTATTAGCCTGATAGTCTCCATCTTGGCAACAGGGGCGAACACTTCGCCATAGTCGATGCCTTCTCTGTCTTGTAACCTTTAGCCACGAGCCTGGTTTTGTACTAAGCCTCATCATTCAGCCCATGGGCCTGAAGCCCGCTAGGCCCGCTGGGCTTTACCCGAGCCTGAGCCCGACAAATGGACGGGCTAGCCCAGCCTGGATTTTCCATGGGTTGGACTTGGGCCTAAATATTTTCTTGCTAGCCCGCCCGCCCATTAGCCTTCTCGTGAGCCCAGCCTGGCATCCTGGATATACGCCCGCCCGGTAGCTTGTTTGTGTTGATGCACCAAAAAGTTAATATGATTGTCAAGCATGCGATTCTCAATAGATCACCGTCACAACACACCGATTGTCAAGCACACAATTCCCAACAAATCACCACACACAGCACACTGTCACACCGATCTGGAGTTGGGTTTGCCTCTGGCATGGAGACTTGGAGAGTTAGGGATTTTCAACAATTTGGAGTTGGGTTTATCACAGAACTTTGGTATTTATTAACAGTCTGCTCATTTGGAGATGTGGAGTAACAATTTCTCTCAATCAATTTATTTAATTTGATTTGTTTTTTTTCCTGATGCTAGTTATCTATTTCTTTGATTTGTTTTTTTTTTTTTTTCTATTTTTTTCCATTAAAATTTGGTATGGTGAATAATGAATTTTTCATGAACATAAACCTAGATCTAGAGGAAGAAGATGAGATAAATGAGATTGAATCACTAGGCTCACTAACTTCTCCAAATTTTTCTACCCAACTCGGTTCATCTACTTCAACTATGAAAACACCTTCGAAATTAACATCTGCTGTTCGGAATTTTTTGACAAATCTACTAAGGTTGTTATTGATGGTGTTGAACATACTAAAGCCAGACATAAGTTATGTGGTAAGTTGTTATTTGGTTCTTCAGTTGGTGGAAGTACTCATTTAAAGAGACACCATGATTCTTGTCTTAAAAAAAATGGAGGTCAAGTAGACATTATAACTCAAATGCAGTTAACTAGAGACATTGAAGGAACTATGTCATGTTTTAATTTTGATTAGTCACTTGCTCGTAGGGAAATTGTAGATTACATGGTTAGGGCAGAATTTCCATTTACTTTTGTTGAAAAACATGATTTTACGGGAATGGTAAAAAGAGGTCTAAATCCCCTATATAGTGGTTTTTCAGCATCAGCTGCTAAAAGAGATATTATGAAGCATTTGCATGTATATCGTGCCAATTTGTTGTCTTATTTTCATAAATATAAGGGAAGAATTTGCTTAACTTTTGATTTGTGGACTTCAAAATCTCATATGGGGGGTTTTTGTGCTTAACTGCACACTTTATAGATGAGGAATGGAGATTGAACAAAAAGATTATATCTTTCAAAATGATTGAGACACCACACAGTCTTACTATTGCAAATGTTATTCACGAGGAATTGATTGCACGGGGTATTTCTAAAATGATATTTTCAATAACTTTAGATAATGCTTCAAATAATGATGTAGCGGAAAGAACTTTAAAAGGATTGCTTGATGTATCTTTCGGTACTGTTTCATATGATATATTTCATGTGTGTTGTTGTGCTCATATTCTAAATTTGATTGTGCAAGATGGGTTAAGTTTGCTAACTCCTTCTCTTGAAAAAATAAAGAATATTGTGCGCAACATTAATTCTTCTGTGCATAGCTATGAGCTATACAAAAAGTGTTTAAGACATCATGGTTTGAGAAAAAAGAATATTAATTTGGACATGCCTGTTAGGTAGAATTCAACTTATGAGCTTTTAAGATTTGCTGTCAAATATAAAAAAAAGTTTTATATTATTATACTTTGCAAATACATGGTGCAGCGAATATTGAAACATCTACTGAGCATGATTGGCTTGTTGCTAAAATTATAAGAGATTTTTTAGAAGTTTTTTTATAGTTCAACTAGAATTTTTAGTTACATTTATCATCCTACATCATGTCGTGTTGTTATTCAATTAGTAAATATTTGTCTCACTTTTAAACTTATTCTCATCTTGATAAATTTAGAGATGTATTAGTCGTAATGAGATCAAAATTTGACAAGTATTTTAGAACTTTACCACTTATTTATTGTTTTGCTGGTATCATAGATCCTCGTTCGATAGGCATGAAATTTGTGTTGGACTAGGACCGAATACTAAAAATATTCTTAAGTGTGAATAATAAGTAGTATTTCTTATGTGGTATTTGTTAATTATGTATTTGTAATTTGTTATTAAATGTTATTTGTTATGTTGCAGAGAAATTGTAAGGGTATTACAGTCGATCCATGATGTGGGAGTATATCATGGCAATATAGAACATGGTATTAGAATTGGACTGGCCAACAAAGTGGTTGCAGCAACTTCGACATATAAGGGTGAGATATATTTTACAATTGCTTAATATATTTTCTCTTTTACCACATCTCACATTTTTTCCCCTGATTTTGTATAGCTAATAACTTAGAAGGTGGAATTGAAAATGATATGTCGGATTTCTTTACCATGGTGCAAACGGTTGTAAACCATCACATATCCCCTACGTACAAAAACCAAAAGCTATTGAATTGTTCTATGAACTTCCTAGGAACTTGTTCTTATTGCGAGTGTACACCAATCTGTAAGACTTGAGGTAATTTTGGTACAACACCCTAATGTTGATGAGATTTTGCTATTGATGAGATTTTTTAATATACAGGGACAGATGTTTGTTTATCTACAACACCCCAATGTTGTGGGATGCTGAGGAGAGATCCTCCTTCAAGGAGAAGGTTAAGAATGTCAATAATAGAGATATAAATGGGTTTCGAACGTGTATGTTCAACAGACACCCCATTGATATGAATGGTTGGCAATACCAAATTTCCATCTACGCACCAACCCACCAACTAACCGACCCAGACTATACCTTTGAATGTTGCTTTTTTTCCCATCCGAGGGGCCCATACAAATACCCCTATACCCCTAGATGACAATGCTACACAAATGTTGCATATAACTCAGCATATGGTTTTGTTGAGTATGACTTGTATTATCCTATCCAAGGGACCAATACCAAAACGGACAAGAAAAAGAAAATAAATAGAAGATGATAGTTTTGTTACTAACATGATTATGTAAATGCTCCCCTAAATTTCTCTCACACTCAACAAAACATATGCTGAGTTATATGCTGCAAATTTGTTGAGTATGAGAGAAATTTAGGCAAGTATTTACATAATCATGTTAGTAACAAAACTATCATCTTCTATTTCTGTTTTTTTTTCCCTTGTCCATTTTGGTATGGGTCTCTCAGATGTGATAATATGAATCGTACTCAACAAAACCATATACTAAGTTTGAAATTATGCAAATGAACAACAAGTCCTAGAGGGGGGGTGAATAGGACTAGTAACTAAAACCCAAGCAACACAAAGTAATGGTTTATCAACCACATTCCATGACAAAGCAATCAAACCAACAAGATCAACGGAGCTAATTCAAAGCAAGGAAACAAGAACACACGATATACGTGGAAACTACTTAGGGTCTAATACCCTAAGCATAAAACCACGGCCTTATACTACTTCTATACCACAAATCAAAAGGTTTACAAGAGATGAAATACAAGGAATTTACCCAAAGCTCCTAGCTTTTCCTAGCTCCACCTCTTGATGTAGCACCCCGTGCTCCTTCTTGATTCCATGGACACCACGAGAGTCACAATCTCGATCTCCGCTTCAATACGGCTCCGGTTCACCCGGCCAAGTAGATACCAAGGCATGCAATCATGACTAAAAGATAAAGATTGAATTTTTAGAAAAGTTTTTGGATGACTACCTCCCTCTAGAACCGATCCATGAAAAGGAAAGCACTAGAAGGAAGAAAGATGATTGGGAGATACCCAAATCATCTCAATAAGAGAGAAACTCAACAAAGGGAAAAGAGTGCAAAAGGGGAGCACTTTCTCTCTCTAAAAATGGCTGATGTTCTCTCAAGTGGCTATGTGAAAATGAATGAAAAATGCCTTTTATAGCTCACATTTTCGTGCTCCACAATGCAACCAATCAAAACAAGACACTAGGCCACTTAAAGAGTCTACCAGACCCGTGTAGACGCGCGCAGACACATCGTCAGGATTTATACACTTGGCACAATCTCAACAGACAAAGCCAGACGCGTGTAGACGCGTGCAAATGCAATAAGCTCAAAGCTAAATCCTAATGTCTAACTGATTTGAAATGTAAGATCCAAGTTAGGCATTAATAAGCTAACCTAATGCACATTAAAACAGCTTATTTTGAATGGCCTATATGCACTCATGATATGCAAAGGTATACCTCATTGGTTAGAGCTTCGGAGTCCTTGACTTAGTCTTGGCTTGATCATGAAGCTTGAAATACACCGATGGAGCATCTAGACACGACTCACAAACACTTTAACTCCCAAACTCCAATAACCAAATTACAGACTCCGAAAGGCTTGACATAACCCGAAAAATGCCAATAAACCTAACAATCTCCCCCTTTGGCTTTTCTGGGACAAAACCTTTCAAGACAGGAAATAATACAAGCAAACAAATCCTAACTAACTCAAGAACTTTACAAAAACTTGAGTCAACTAGAGACAGAAGCTTCCAAGTACCTGCCAAGACACTTCAACACAAAAATATATGCCAAGATACCCATATGATAGCAACAAATTCAACGAAGAAGCAGCAGGCTACACAAACCAAAACCATGCTTGCCCCAAACATGGGCACAAAGTATTACACAAATGTAGGTTCCATGTTTGCCCCCAACATGGGCATGCAATAACCTGTATTCATAGATTTCCATGTTTGCCCCCAACATGGGCATGAAACAACCTGTATTTATAATTTCCATGTTTGCCCCAAACATGGGCATTTGCTACAAACCTGTAAAAGAAGCTCATCCAACACATGCATGCATATGTATATGGAATATGATAGCAACAATAAGCACAACGGAAGCCAAAGCATAAAGATAGCTATCACCCAAGTACTAAGCAAGCATATGTCCTATCTAGTAACAAGTCAAAGCCCTAACCACGGGCAAACCAAAAAACAAGTACCAAGTAGCCAAGCACGTGAAGTAAAAGAGAGATTACACGATTACCTCACTACATCTCTCACAAGTACCCAAGAGACTCTTCTCAAGAAACCACCACTATACTACTCCCCCTTTTTGTCTCGGAAACAAACAAAGGAAAGCACCCTAAAAACGAGAGAAGAGGTCAAGAAGCAAGCAATCTAATCATCTGTCATCAAATCGTCATCATCGGCGTCATCCCCCGAAGCATCACCCAAAGTAGTATCATCTCGACCACTGGGAACAGTGTTATCATCTGCACGAGAGATTTTCTTAAGTTGATTTTGAAATTCAAGAGAAGAAGCGGATAACAATTCCATAGCATCGGAAACATACGAGGACACACAATCGGCACATTTAGTTTTTATTTTAAGAACATCCTCAATAATGCGCACACGAAGCACCAAGTCCTCAATAGCTGCGTTCCCCTTATCAATCTTCTCATGCAAGGAAGCAAACTCACTACGAATGAGACCTATAAGATCGACGTCACGTTGAGTGGGTGGAAGAGAAGTGGGCACGGGAGGCGTAGTAGTAGGAGTAGGACCACCAACGAGAGCCAAAGTAGAAGTGGAAGGACCACCAACGAAAATTGTCCAAGGAAACTTAAAGGTAGGTGGAACGTGCAGTGAGCTATAGCGAGGGACAATGGGAGGATAGTTTGGTGCGGGTGGTGAAGAAGGAACCAAGTATCCCTTGGGTATGGTAATGGGCTTGTCGCTATTGTCCAAAGTAAGTTTTCCAATGGGAGGAGGAAGAAGCACGAAAGGCTCGCCAGGAGTGACATAAACATGGTGGTCAAGAATGAAGCGGGTGATAAGTGAGGCGAAAGGTATGGAAGAGGTGCTCGGAGGGTGAAGATGATAACCATACACGTCATTCCAAATCTTGGTGGCAAGGTCAAATGAGTAACCTCTACCAAGACCATACATCAAAAGAGCCTAGTCAGGTGTAGCATCGGAGGTATGAGTGCATGGTTCAATGAAAGAACAGATAATTTTCAGCAATAAGCGGTATTAAGGAGTCATGACACCCAACCTAAGCTTGTCTATCTCAGAGAAAACACCACCAGTCAACTCTCTCACTAACTCACTACGTGTAGGAATAAGGGATGGAGGAGGAGGCCATTGAGGGTCGTTAACAATCGGGAGTTTGAGCTTATCATGGACAGTGTCAACAGAAAACACAATGTCTTTCCCCCGAACAACAGATGTGAGTGACTGATCCTCAGCATTGCAAGATGTAATGTTAGCAAAAAATTCTTTAAACAATTCAGGGTGAGACGGAAGCCAGCCAACACACACATTAACCCAACCCCTTGAAACAAATTGAGCAGTAATACCCACAGTGGACAGTTCATCAACAAGAATATCGCGCTCAATCAGAGAAACACCTTTGTTAGCTAATACAGTATCATACACACGCTTAGCATGAGGGGTAGCAAAGTATTTCCAACCATTTTTAGGTTCACGGGGCCGTTTCCAGACTTTCTCAGTGGGGACACTCTGATTTTTAGGCATGATGTACTAACCAAAGTGAAACTGAGTAAGAAGTTACCCAAAAGCAGAGCAAGCATAGAAAGCACAGTATACAGAAACCAGAGCTTAGCAGAACAAAGAAACAACAACTAATCCAAGCAGTTCAAATTCCGAAAACGATCATCAGAGAAATACGCAAACAACACCCCAATAGTGTAACCTGAAATGTAAAACACAACCAAGAAAGAAAATACAGAAAGCAAATCACAACCAGACTCCCAATCAAGTGAACCAAAATGGCAATCATAGAGGAACGGTCAGAGATGGTTACTGTACCTCGGAATGAAGAATCCCCAGACTCAACGTAGCTCAAAACCCCATTTGAAAGAGATCCAAAACAGTCGCACCCAAGACTTCAAACAAACAAACGACAGTCGAAACTAGGAACACCCAAGAGCACTGAATACATACACGAAGTAACCAAGATCGTAGCCCTATCTCGAGAAGCAAACATCGGGTCAGATACAAAAATCAAACGCTATCCTCAATCTCGGAATTGACGAACAGACCCGAAGAGTACAGCTCTCACTCTCCGGTCGGGAACCCAGAAAGCCTCAACTGCTGTCGATGGAGAAAACTCGTAGGACCGTTGAACTGTAAAACGACCAGAAGATCTTCGTGAGACTAGAGGTAGACTAACCCATGTTGTGCGGGATATGATCGGAGATGATCGTAGACATGAAAAGAAGAAGGATTTGAACGGATGAAACCCAAGTCGCCGCAGCTGTCTCGACCGAGGTAGAGAGAGAGTGGGATAGACGAAAATGAGAGAAGAGAGAGGGAATAGCAGTAGGTGGGGGGAAGCCCTAACCGTGGACGGTGGAGATAAAACCTTGGAGCTCGGAGATTGAGCCACGTGGGCTGACCTAGGGACGACAGAAAAACTTTAAAAAGACATGTGATCTACACGTGCAAACACCCCCTCAGACGCGTGTAAACGCACCTCAGACGCCAACTCTCTGAATCTCAACACAATACCCACGAAATTTTTGCAAAACAGGTCATGAACAAAATCCTTCACAATTTAACACTACACCTGTTGATGGAAAAACCACACTCTGAACTCCAAAAATTTTCTAAGGCATGAAATGCCCCAGACTACAGAGAGAAACTTTTTCTCAAAGGCAAAAGGTAACAAGGTGCCTAGACACTTTTCTCACACAACACATACACTCTCAACAACAAAAGCATGCAATCCTTAAAAAAAATGAGGAGACTCTGTCCCAAAGAAACTCACACAAGTTCAAAACTCCCCCTCACTAATGCACACACTCACAAACTTTGAAAATAACACTCCCCCTAACCAAATGCATCTCCCCATGAATGAACACTCTCAAGCACCCACAATGTTATCACAAATTCAAGCATGCAAAATGTACATTTATCCATCATGAACAAGAAAAACATGATCATGCTTGCTTTGAGACATGTTTTTTTGAACACAACCACGATAGCATGAGCAATGCATTGCATGGCAATATCACGAGTTCAAGCAATCAAAAGGGAAATTGCATGCTCTCTACTATCAAAATGAGTGTGTGACCTCTTATAATATGGTGCAAAATCCCCAAAAATGCCAAGGAATATCCAACCAATCTCAAGAGAGACTCACACAAGATAGACAAATGAAGTCAAACCATAAGGCACTTGGACCTAAAGACTTCACGCACAAACCCCATTTTGATTTCCATGACCCAAGAGGAACACACAAATCTAGGATGGTGCAATGATTAGGTAGCCATTTGCCTAGGTGCGAGATCTAAAACATAAAACGCTACACAATTAGCATTTCCTTTTACCCCTTTTTTTTTTTTTTTTTTTTTAACTTTGTTCGGGATACTTTCCAACAGGCATGATTTCTTTTGATCAAGGATCTCACTCTTTTATGCACCAAGGAAGCTTTCACACTAATCCCTAGACGGTAGCTCTTGAGAAAAATCAATGGGGGAAAGCATCTAAAGGTGAACTCAAGCATTTGGTTAATCAAAAGTCCAATCAAGTAGACTCTAACCAAGATAGGAATGAGTACCCTTAAACACCAAAAGGACCAAGCTCCAAAAGAGATTGTGCAAATAGAGGAGAGCATGAGATTCCCTTGAGTCAATGAACACGATATGATATTAACACGAATGCACACTTCAATGATCTCAATGGATATGCTCAAATCTCAATGCCCAACCAACAAGTGCATCAAGCTTATTCTCATGCATGATGGAAGAAGCATCCACATTACAAGCACACAAGCATTTGACATGCAAGCACACAAAATGAAAGATCAAAACATGACCCTAAATTAATGAAAACAAAAGACAAAAATGAAGAACAATGCAATAACGAAATGATAGACACATGAACACTCTAGATTCAAATATGACATGAAACACACAAGAGTGACATGCAACCCAACACACTCAATCAATGGAAGTTAAACCTATAGACTTCCTAAGGAATTCAAACCTAGCGGAGTCTAAAGGTTTTGGGAAGATATCGGCTTTTTGATCAAGAGTGGAAATGAACTCAAGAGAGATGACACCATCTTCAACAAGATCACGAATGAAGTGATGACGAATATCTATGTGTTTGGTCCGAGAGTGTTGGACCGGATTCTTGGAGATGTTAATCGCACTCGTGTTATCACAAAACACAGTCATGGACCCTTGAGCTAGTCCATAGTCTTGAAGCATTTGCTTCATCCACAAAAGTTGGGTACAACAACTCCTCGCCGCAATGTATTTAGCCTCGGCGGTGGAAAGAGAGACACAATTTTGTTTCTTACTATGCCATGCAACCAAACAGTTCCCCAAGTAAAAACATCCACCCGAAGTACTCTTACGATCATCGGCACTTCCGGCCCAATCGGCATCCGAAAAGGCGGCCAAATCAACATTGGTTCCACGAGGATACCACAAGCCAAGAGACACGGTGCCCTTCACATAGCGAATAACCCTTTTAATGGCGGTCAAGTGAGACTCTTTGGGATCCGATTGATATCTAGCACAAACACCAACACTAAATGCAATGTCGGGATGGCTAGCGGTGAGATACAACAAGCTTCCTATCATGCTCCTATAAAGCGTAGGATCCACGCTCACCCCCTCGGAGTCTTTGGCAATCTTAACACTCGTGCTCATTGGAGTTCGAGTGACTTTCGCATCAATCAAGCCAAACTTTTTAACCAATTCTTTTGCATATGTGGATTGACTAACGAAAATTCCATCTTTTAATTGTTTGATTTGAAAACCAAGGAAATAAGTTAATTCACCCATGAGGCTCATTTGAAATTCATGAGACATTTGTGCACCAAAAAGATGAGCATGTCTCTCACATGTAGAACCAAACACAATGTTATCAACATAGATTTGAGCAATGACAAGATCAGTTTCAATCTTTTGAACAAATAACGTTCGGTCTACTCCACCTCGAACAAAGCCTTTAACAAATGATCGGTTAAACGCTCATACCATGCCCGAGGGGCTTGCTTAAGGCCATAAAGAGCCTTGCGGAGACGATACACGTAAGAAGGATTGGATGGATCAATAAAACCCTTCGGTTGCTCAACATACACTTCTTCTTTAAGATTACCATTCAAAAATGCACTTTTCACATCCATTTGAAAAAGTTTGAAACCCAAGTGACTAGCCAAGGCAAACAACAATCTAATGGATTCCAACCTAGCAACCGGAGCAAAAGTTTCATCAAAATCTATCCCTTCCATTTGAGAGTACCCTTGAGCAACCAACCTAGCCTTATTTCTAACCACAATGCCACTCTCATCTTTCTTGTTCTTAAAGATCCACTTAGTACCTATGACATTTGTGTGGGAAGGCCTAGGAACCAAGTACCAAACATCATTCCTAACAAATCGTTGTAGTTCTTCTTGCATGGCACCTACCCAATTCTCATTTTCTAAGACTTCTTCTACCTTTTTGGGCTCTAAGGAAGATGTGTAACACACATAGTTGACTTCATTCCGAACCTTCCTCCTTGTCTTCATTCCCTCACTAGGATTACCTATGACTTGAGTTATGGGATGGTAAAGCTTAACCCTAGCCGAAGGTTCTTTAGAGGTCAAAGGAGCAAGGTCATGTTGACCAAGTTCTTCATCCTCTAAGGCCACACTATCTTCTACATCTCCTTCCTCTTCAACTTCTCTAAATGATTCCTCTTCTTTTTCACTAGGGGTTACTTCATCATTCTCAACACTATCGGTGATCTCCCCCTCAAAGATATCCCACATGGGACCATCATCATCATCCCTTTTGGGAGAAGATTCTCCCAAGGAAGTATCATCCACAATCACATTAGCCGACTCTACCAAGGTAGATGTTCTAAGATTGTAAACCCTATAGGCTCGACTAGTGGTAGAGTAACCCAAGAATATACCCTCATCACTCTTGGAGTCAAATTTTCTCAACGATTCTCCCTCTCTCAAAATGTAGCACTTACTCCCAAACACCCTAAAGTATTTTACCGATGGTTTCTTACCATTCCAAATTTCATAAGGTGTTAAGGATGTCCCCGGTCTCACATACACACGATTGATAGTGTAACAAGCGGTATTTATGGCTTCGGCCCAAAGATTCCGGGGAACATGTTTAGCATGTAACATGACACGTGCCATTTCTTGAAGAGTTCGATTCTTCCTTTCAACTACCCCATTTTGTTGGGGAGTGCGAGGAGCGGAGAACTCATGCTTAATACCGTGTTCATCACAAAAAGTGTCAACTTCAAGATTTTCAAATTCTTTACCATGATCACTCCTCACACGGACAATGGAATACCCATTCGGAATACCCATTCTCATTTTGAATTCGTTGACTCAAGGTCTTGAAACAACCGTATGCATCGGACTTCTCCCTAAGGTATCCCACCCAAGTGTAACGAGAGTAATCGTCGACGACCACGAGAATATACTTTTTGCCTCCTAGACTCTCGGTTCTAGAGGGACCCATTAGGTCCATGTAAAGCAACTCTAAGGGCTTGGTGGTAGCAACAAGATTAGTCTTTTTATGTGGACTCTTGATTTGTTTTCCTAACATGCACCCACCACACACAAGGCCTTTGCCACTAGCAAGTTTAGGCACCCCTCTCACCAAGTCATGTTTGGTTATTTTATGCAAGTCAAGAAATGCTTGACCGTTCGGGTATCTAGTAATTAACTCTAATTTCGTCCCAAGCGCAGGACTATAGACCGGTGCAGCATAATAAATCCGGAAGTACCGGAGTCGAACCACAGAGACGGTCTACGGTGTTAACCCAAACAATGCTAGATTCTATGTTTGTAAAAGGCTCTCAGGTAGCCACCCCTTGTTTAGATGACTGATTTAATTAACTAAATTAAACTAATCAAATTATTGAACTCTTAATTAAAACAGAAGAGCACAGCCGTGGACACTACAGTGCCTGCAGCTAGCCTAATCCACATCCACTCGGACCACAATTATTTAATTAATAGGTTTTAAAATAAGAAAAGAATTCCCAACAAATGCGCACCACGTGTCACCAACCACTGCGCACATTTGGAATTGGCAATGCCCGGGTTCGTTTGTTAGAAAAGGTTTCGTATTGAAAAACTGCGCATTAATTTGAAGGATTCAGCACCGAGGTGGAATGCAAATTAGCCTAGCCACGGGACACCTTCGTCCCGCGGCCGCACTCTTTACGACTACTCACACATGCTGAAATCAATTGAAGAAAATAGATTCAAACTGAAACTAATCATGCTTTTAATGAATGAAATATAAAATCAACAGAAGTAAATACCGTAATTGCAAAAGCAAAATTAACCCAACGAGCAATCTGTGAAACGAATCTTTGAATACACTTGGAAGTGTAGCAATGAACGAAATACTTCAGATCTGAAATCGAGAACTTGTAAAACTAAAAACTAGGTAAAAATTCGTGGAACCCTAGACAAAACTAAGTGCTAAGTATTTATACTAATTTCGGAAAACCTCCTAAGAAAAACAATAAACGTCAGAAAATATTCCTCATGGCCACCAAAAGCGGCCGTTTGGCATGCCCCTAAACCACTCGGTAGCGCTACCTAGAAATAGGTGTAGCGCTACCGCCTTCTTCATCCTTGCGTTGACCTGAAACGGCACCGTTCCACTCCTTCCCGGTAACCATCTCGGTAGCGCTACTGGAGAAATTGTGTAGCGCTACCGCCCTACTCATTGCGTATGTTGACCGTTGACCCTCTGTATTGACTGTTGACCTTCTCTTCTAATGCGCTTGTAGCGCTACACCAGAAGGTGTAGCGCTCAAAAACATTATGTCCATTTTGGGACCTTTTTTAGGCCATCTTGAGCGCTCCAAGGTATTGGCGTAGCGCTCCCGACGAGTTTCGACCACCCCATGCACAATTCACTTGCCTTCAACTTCTGATCAACGTGCATGGCCCTCCAAAATATTTAAAATCACACTTGCGCCCCTCAATTACCTGCAACTCACACTTACAACACAAAAACACCTCATGCACGCATTAATTGGAAAATAAAGCTTAAACCGCATGCAAACTAAGCCAAAACCCCCTACTTGGGCGCTTATACACAAGCTTCTCACGCGCCCATCAAAAGTTAACATGACCAAGTCTTTGAAGCCATAATTCGACTTCATCCAACAAAACACGATTGCACACATTAGAACAATGAGGCTCAACACAATAGCAATTATCTTTAGACCCTAACTCTGTTAGAATGCAATAACCTTTCAAGTTTATCACGGAACAAGCATCTTTGGAAAATTGCACATTATGTTCATTGTCACAAAATTATCCTATGCTCAAAAGATTAGCTTTCAAACCATCAACATACAACACATCATACAATTTAGGAAGACCGGGTGAACACACGGTGCCACGACCAACAATTTTACCTTTCTTTCCATTACCAAAAGTGACAAGATCACCATCATACATTTCAAGAGAAACAAACAAAGCCTTATCCCCGGTCATGTGTCTAGAGCAACCACTATCAAGATACCATATGCATGCATTATGTGCTTTATAAGCGGTGTGTGCAACAAGACAAGCATAATCAACTTTCTTCCATGTACGCTTCAAGTTGGTACCATTATTCAAGTTCTTAGCATACAAAGACAATTTGTTTATCTCTTCAACAATGTGTGATGATTGAGATGCAAGATGAGACAACTTTGTGAAGAATTCATCATTTTGAGACTTAGGGGGTGATGAAGTAGCAACACAAGGTCTTCCAACATTAGGTTGACCAAGAACCACACTACGTGGGATAAACCGACTCATGGGTCTTTGAGTTTGACCCCTCTTGTTATTCTCTCTCCTCAATCGATAACAAAAAGGACGAATGTGTCCCTCAACCCCACAATGATGACAAGTAACAATTTTTTGCTTAGAACTCTTAACACCCCTTGGCTTGCTCTTTATGTTCTTGTTTGTGATCTCACACTTTTCATCCGAATCATGACCACAAATATCAAAAGGTATGAATTTCTTCTTAGGAGGTTCATCCTTTGTAGGAATGACATTATCGAAAGAAGAAGGACTTGAAGTAGTCCCGGCACTCACAAAAGAAATCTTCCTAGTAGGCTCGTCACTCGACTTGGAAGGAAGTGGTGAAGTATTCAAGAAACCTAGGCCACTCTTATCCTTAAAAGACCTTGTCATCTTCGCTATCCGAGGACGACCGCAATCATTCCTTTTTATAACTTCATTAGCCTCAAGAAGATCTCTCTCAAGTTCACCAATTTTAGACTTAGCTTTTTCAATTTCTTTTAAACCCTCAATCCTCTCTTTTTCAATGAGTTCAAATTTCTCAACCAATTTAGCATTGTAGACTTTAAGCTCTTCCAACTCACGAGTGGTAACAACAAGATCCTCTTTGAGAGAAGATTTCTCTTTCTCAACAATTTTGAGATTAGAATCCACTTCCTTCTTTCTTTTACCAAGTTTTCTAAAGTCTTTGTAAAGTTGATCATAGATTACATTGATAGACTCGGTCTCACAATCCTCTTGATTATTATTTACAATTCTATCAACTTCCACTTTAGAATTAGATCTCTTGCTCTCAACGCTCTCATCACTAGAAGAAGAGCACTCAGACACTGATTGAGGGGAAGGAGAAGTACCTACCGTAGTAACCAAAGCATTGACATTCGAGTTTCCCTCCCCCAACTCATAAGCTCCGCACTTGCTATTCTCATCATCACTCTCATCTTCCCAAGTGACTTTAAACCCCTTCTTAAACTTCTTCTTAAGAGTATTAGCGCACTCAGATTGAATGTGACCGAACCCATGACACTCATGGCACTGTATCCCTTGCGGCTTTTTGGATTTTTCAAAAGTAGTTTTCTTGCCACTTGTGTCAAACGTGTTCTTCTTTTGTGCACCCAAAGGTTTCGGACTCTTGCCAAATTCTTTAGGTTTTCGTAGTGTCACAAACCTCTTATATTTTTTAACAAGCATTGCCAACTCCTCATCATCAAGACTCTCATTCGTGTCACTTCCCTCGGGAATTTCCTCTTTATCTATTTTGAAAGCAATATTCTTACCGGTCTTGGGAAGGGACTTCGAAGGTTTGAAGTCCTTCAAGTGATTTAGTTCAAAGATTTGGAGTTTACCAACCAACTCGGCAAAGGTGATATCATCAACATCCGATCGCTCTTCTATGGAGGTCACCTTGGTCAAGAACCTAGAGGGAAGGGACCTAAGGATCTTACGACACACTTTAAGATTAGAAAGAGGTTCCCCTAGGCTATGAAACATGTTAACAATTTCGGTGAGCCTAGTTATGAAGCTATCAAAATTTTCTTCGTCAAGCATTTTGAGTTCCTCAAATTTTGTGGTGCACATTTGAAGTTTAGACACCCTCACGGTTTCAATTCCCTCATGAGAGGTTCGGAGAAGTTCCCAAGCCTCTTTAGCGGTGACACAAGAAGAAATGCGATTGACTTCAGATTTGGACAATGCATTGTAAATAGCATTCAATGCACGTGAGTTAAATTCACAACTCTCGATATCCGCCGGACTCCACTCCACTTCGTTTTTCTTCCTAACTACTTTAGTGCTAGTATCCTTAATCATGGGTTCTTCATAACCATAGGGAACGGACCTCCAAACTCTTATCCCTAATGCAATTAAATGGTTCTTCATTTTTGATTTTCAAAGAGAGTAGTCACTACCATCAAAGTAAGGGGGTCGAGAGTTTGACCCCCCTTCCATAGGACTCGTCCTATCCATTGCACAACAAGGACCAAACTCAAGCGATTAAGCCAACTAAGAGCACACCCGCTCTGATACCAATTGAAATTATGCAAATGAACAACAAGTCCTAGAGGGGGGGTGAATAGGACTAGTAACTAAAAACCAAGCAACACAAAGTAATGGTTTATCAACCACATTCCATGACAAAAGCAATCAAACTAACAAAATCAACGGAGCTAATTCAAAGCAAGGAAACAAGAACACACGATATACGTGGAAACTACTTAGGGTCTAATACCCTAAGCATAAAACCATGGCCTTAGACTACTTCTATACCACAAATCAAAAGGTTTACAAGAGATGAAATACAAGGAATTTACCCAAAGCTCCTAGCTTTTCCTAGCTCCACCTCTTGATGTAGCACCCCCTCTAGAACCGATCCATGGAAAGGAAAGCACTAGAAGGAAGAAAGATGATTGGGAGATACCCAAATCATCTCAATAAGAGAGAAACTCAACAAAGGGAAAAGAGTGCAAAAGGGGAGCACTTTCTCTCTCTAAAAATGGCTGATGTTCTCTCAAGTGGCTATGTGAAAATGAATGAAAAATACCTTTTATAGCTCACATTTTCGTGCTCCACAATGCAACCAATCAAAACAAGACACTAGGCCACTTAAAGAGTCTACCAGACCCGTGTAGACGCGCGCAGACGCATCGTCAGGATTTATACACTTGGCACAATCTCAACAGACAAAGCCAGACGCGTGTAGACGCGTGCAAACGCAATAAGCTCAAAGCTAAATCCTAATGTCTAACTGATTTGAAATGTAAGATCCAAGTTAAGCATTAATAAGCTAACCTAATGCACATTAAAACAGCTTATTTTGAATGGCCTATATGCACTCATGATATGCAAAGGTATACCTCATTGGTTAGAGCTTCGGAGTCCTTGACTTAGTCTTGGCTTGATCATGAAGCTTGAAATACACCGATGGAGCATCTAGACACGACTCACAAACACTTTAACTCCCAAACCCCAATAACCAAATTACAGATTCCGAAAGGCTTGACATAACCCGGAAAATGCCAATAAACCTAACAAAGTTATATGCTCATTTGAGTAGCATTGTCGTCCAAGGGTATAATGGTACTTGTATGGGTACCTTGGATGAGATAACGCAATATTCAGGGGCATAGTCTGGGTTGGTTGGTTGGTGCATAGATGGGAATTTGCTGTTGCCAACTAGTCATATCAATGGGATGTTTGTTGAACAAACGCGTTTGAAACCCATTTATATCTCTGTTATAGATATTCTTAACCTTCTCCTTGAAGGAAAATCTCTCCTCAGCATCCCACAACATTGGGGTGTTGTAGATAAAGAAACAACTGCCCCTGTATATTAAAAAATCTCATCAATAGGAAAATCTCATCAACATTAGGGTGTTGTACCAAAATTACCTCAAGTCTTGCAGATTGGTGTATGCTTGCAACAAGAACAAGTTCCTTGGAAGTTCATAAAACAATTCAATAGCTTTTGATCTTGATATGTAGGGGATGTGATGGTTTACAACCATTTGCACCTTGGTAAAAAAATTTGACATATCATTTTCAATTCCACCTTCTAAGTTATAAGCTGTCCAAAATTTTAAAAAAAATGTAAGAAATGGTAAAAGAGAAAATATATTAAGAAATTTTAAAATATATCTCACCCTTATATGCCGAAGTTGCTACAACCACTTTGTTGGCTAGTCCAATTCTAATAGCATGTTCTGTATTCCCTTGATACATTCCCGCATCATGGATCGATTGTAATAGCCTTACAATTTCTCTGCAACATAACAAATAACATTTAATAACAAATTACAAATACATAATTAACAAATACCACATAAGAAATACTACTTATGTATTCACACTTAAGAACATTTTTTGTATCCGGTCCCAGTCCAACAAATGCCATGCCTATCGAATTCCAAATTTCTTGGCCTTGAAACTTTAGCCCATTCACCGAAGGTGCGCCCTTTGAATTCTCGTGAACCCACCAAGATGGTGTCCTCCTTGAAAGTCCCAACTTGAAAGTGATCAAGAATGGAAATATGCTTCATGCTCTCAAACATGTTTTGTAATGTCAGAGCTTGAGCACGGTTTGTGATGACATGAAAGGTAACGACTTTGGTGTGAGAGTCTCTCCCCAATAATAAGTTGGCTTCAAACGTGTCCCCATATAAATTGTTGATGATTTCCAATAATAAGTTGGTTTCAATATCCACAAAGTAGTGAAGAAATGGGACTTCAGAGTAGTGAGAGAGACATCTTAAGGCATTTGCTAATCATGGTTAGCAATGGTCTCAGGTCTTACTAGTTTTAGTAAAATTGTCCCCAATCTGCTTAAATTGTCCCCAATTCATCCTACAACAAGGCTTACTCTTTTCATATATACAGGTGGGTGATAGGCGCGTGATGTCGTAGATATAAGCGCCTAAGTAGGGCGAATTAGCGCGTTAGAGGCGCGATTTTATTCCATTTTCCACTTGATGCGGTGTGTTTTTTGGTTTTTTGTGAGTTTGATTGTTTTGTAGGGAGCAGGTTGCAAAAGTGCACGTGAAGAGGACACATGGCGGTCAGGAACGTAAGGAACCAGCGGGGCCCAAGTGGGGACGGCCAAGCAAGCTTGGAAGGCACTATTGAGGAGCCGGTATCGATATAAGGATTGTCCTGTATTGATACAGATGACATCATACGGGAACATAAAGCACAGGTATCGACACAGGACTCCTGTATCAATACCGAGGGTCACATAACTGCCGTTTGACTTTAGTTCGGACTTTGACTTTATTAGGGATTATAAATACCCCGTTTTTGGGGTTAATTAGGGTTCCACGAATTTTGCTTAGGGTTTTTAGCTTTCAAGTTTTCGGCTACGGATTTCGGTTCTTCACTCAACTTATGTTTCCAGTTTAATTCCTCAGTTTTCAGTACTCAGATTGATTCGCGGTTTGGTAATTTAATTTAGTTTTTCTTTTCCTTTGCAATTTTTGGTATTGCTCTTTATCGTTCTTAAATCCTATTCATTAAGCATGCATAGTGTACGGGGATAAATCCGCGTAACCCTGGATCACGTGCTTCCTTGAATCAACCCTGGATCTGCGAGACAGAAAAAGGGTTAGAGCACCTTTGCCTCTCGTTGGCAAAGGCCCTCCGATGCCTAAGTTAGTATCACGTACTTGAGAGCTTAAATTATAATGCGTATGAAAGTAGGTTTTCACAGCGTACCTTTTGTCATGGTTATTGCCTTGTATTTATAGGTGTATATGTCCTTCACTTTAGGCATCTCGTACCACTGTTTCCTATTCTCTCTAGGAGTCCTTTTCTCAATAGGACTTTCCTATCAAGGGACAGCTTCCTTATATTGCTAGATCTCGTCTAGCAGCAGTCTTTCTTTCCATATAGGACTCATTCCTATATGGGGTCTATTCCCATCCACACTAGGAATGCTCATGTCAATCCCTTATTTTACGGGATCGCTCCTCATCTCGTAAGGTACCGCTTATAGAATGTTTTCGAATGTCTCACCGCCTCTTCGTGGCGGTCTTGCCGAAGCTTACACGTAGCTCGGAGTAACTCACACATAGTTCAATTCATCACGCCCGAAATTTGGGCTATGTATTCGCAATGCTTGCCAAATTATATCCGTAGCTCCCTGCTCGCTTTCGACCATATCGGGGGGCATCCCTTGTGCCTTTACGCCCGAGCTAGTGCATTCCATGCATTTACTTCACCCGATTCGACCTATTCATGGTCAATCCGGTCGGCATAAGGATTAACGAACTCCCTATGTGGTGCCGAGCTAATTGCCCTCTCGTGGCGGTCATTTTAGACACGTGCCATGCCTTATAATAGGGTAATTAGATTTTACCCTCTCCAATTGCTCCCCGCATTACCAAGCATCGCCGTCGTCATTGCGCAAGCTCCAACGGCTCCAGATGCTTTCTTCTGCACGCTTCCCCTTCACGTGGGTAGTGGTGCAGCCTTCGTGATTAATGCGGTTTACCCTCCGGTGGCTCAGATAATCCCAAAGGACGATTTTGCTGACGTTTTACGCGTGTCACATCCCCACTTTCATGGGGTTTTGGGCGGGTAATCATTATTCTTCCCCCAAAACCCTTTTAAAGTAAAATTTCTTATTCCTCTTTTTACTTTGTTTTCGACCGAGCGCAGAGAAGAGAAGAAACCCTTCCGCCATTAACGACGCCAAGCCTTTCGCAACCGCGGCAGCACCTTTTCTCCGTTCCGTCACTTGGAAAATTCCCTCCGTTCACGCCGGAGACCGCCCCACTAATCCTATCCCTTCCACGTAAGTGTATCATCGGACTTCCTCTTCCATTCTTGTGTTTCTTCCCATTTCTATTTTTCGGGTTTCAACTTTAAAACCCTAGGTTTCTTAGCTTAAAATGGGAAAACACAGGGGCTCTACTAAGTACCCTGGACAAAATTTTAGAGTTTCAGTAGGAAGCACGAGATCCCCCGCCGACGTTCAATTAGGCTAGACAACCGTTGGGATCTGAAAGAACATGGTCAGGATGAAACCAAGATTCATATCCCCCTGATATTCATAGTCGAGGGGGGCCTTAGGCTCCCCCTACACCCCTTCTTCCGTGAGGTGTGCTCTAGATGCCACCTAAACCCTATCTTATTTGTGCCCCTAATTTCGTTAGGGTAGTTATGGGAACAATAGCCCTAAATAGGCTCTTGGGCCTTGAACTTGGTTGGTGGGACTTACACTACCTCTACAAATAGTAGTTCCAACGGCCGATAATACATATTACTTCAAAGCAAGGGACCCCAACCAGAAGCTTATCACCGACCTGCCAAATTCTTCCAAGGGTGGGGCAGATGACTATCTCGTAGTCACTGGCAACTGGGAGCCCAGAGATGCCAAGGGGATGACCATCGGCTTTGCATGCCCCACAACTCCTGGCAGACTGCGTTAGTACCTTCGTACCTGTATTTACCCTTTATTATTTTTTTTTCCTTTAGAAACTATAACTGATTGTTTCTTCCTTTTATGTTGTTTTTCTGTTGTTGCAGCAGACAACCTTAACCACGGTGGTCGTCTTGTCCACGGCAATCTCCACCGTGAGGATATTGCTCGGGCCCTTTACTTTGACGGCTTCCCACCAACCCCTGTTGGACTAGGACGTGCAGCTCATTTCTTTGTTGGATTATACCCCACATATTGGGGTAATTCGGACAAAGGAGGGGAGAACAAGACGCCCGCGTGACCACCGGCCACTCCTTGGTTGCCGCCACATCCTCGGGAACAGAAGGACCAATCGACGAGAGCAGTAGGAGCTAGGAGAAGAAGATCGCCGTTCTTGTGCTCAAGCGATCTTGGCAAAGACAGTCACTTTAAGCCCACATTCCAGATCCCTCGGTATTCCAATTCTTGTTCGCGGTGGACGCAGAGCGAGGCTGCAAGCAGAGTAGTAGGAGAAGAAAGAGAGGAAGAGGAAGGAGGTCCAAGGGCATTTGATTGCCGCGCTCTTATCCGTGAGATTGCCGAGCAATCTTCCCGACTAGTAGATTCGGACGACTCACCGGGCTACTCCCCCTCCCCAGATCATACGAAGATGCCTCTTCAACCAGTTAACATCTCGGACCACTACGAACGGTGGAGCCTCCCGTGCTCCCGGCGGCCTATCAAGCGAGCTCTTCAACCTTTCTTCCCCGCTCCCCCCGGCGCATCGGGAGAGAGAAGAGACAAATTGGGAGTCCGCAGCCGTCCAACCCTCCTCGAGGAGGAAGGGCGGGGACGTTAGTTTACCAATGACCGACTCCCCACCATTGGCTCAACCTTGGTCCCTCAGACTTTGCTCGCCTCGACGGCACTCTGCCAATGCAATTGACAAGATTTCTCTACAGACGCGTGGCCTTGGCATCTCCAGAGCTGCCCTCTTCCCAATGACATGGAGAGGGAGAAAGGTAACTCATATGACGCGTCGATGAAGTCTATCTTCCGCCTAGTGCTAAGGTACATTGATCTCTCTTGCTTCCCTGCATTTATCCGAATTTCGCTTGAATCTACACCTTACCTTGCTTTTTATCTTCGTGATCATGCGTAAGGCCTCTCGAGAGGCTTCTGAGAGGGCAAAAAGAAAGGAAGGAGCTGAAGAAGGAGCAAAAGGGCGGAGAGGGCTTAGCGGAGATCGCCCAAAGATGCTCGGTCCGCTGCCGAGGCCGTGCTGAAGTGGGGAGGTCCGCAGGGGAGAACGCCGACTGGGCGTAGATCCGGAGGAGGTTGAGCTTCGACCGCTAAATCAACTATCCATCGTGAGAAGCCAAGGCGAGGCGAGTATGACCGAGCGTCCCCGAGGTCACTTTAAAACTACAAAGTGCAATGATGTCTGCGGCGATGCGCAGATGCCGTTGGGGAACGGCTTGGCTGGCTGTCTTTAAAAAGCTTCGGCATGGATGAGTCTTCTCCTCATTGGATCAACATGGAGCTGCTTTGTTTAAATGGCCCGATCTTGGCCTTGACGATACTAAACCAAAGTCCGGATCAAAAAGCGTGCTCCCCTCCTCGACCCGGCTTTCCGAACCGAAGATCCCTCTTTGACCTCGCTGCTTTGCGGAAGGAGAAATGTTGGCGCTCTTTGGAGGAAGTGGTTCCAACCCCAATATTGCCATCCGATTCATTTCGGTGAAGAGGCGATGCCCGTTTTACGTAATTCTTTTAGCCCGACCTGCGTGGTCTTTGACTTGGCCAGATGTGGCCTTCTGAATACTTTGTTTTTCTAAGTTTCGTTTTGAGATCATTTGCAATAGTCGTTTACATTGCTAAGTGTATGGTTTTCGTTGCACATCTCAGCAATGTTCGTTGCATGTCTAAGTTTCTTCATACTTAGGAATGTCTTTCAATATTAGTTGTATATCTAAGTATTTTTAGGTACTTAGAAATCTCCTGCAATATTAGATTTGCATATCTAAGTGTTTTCATACTTAGAAATTTCTTGCAATATTCGTTGCATATCTAAGTGTTTTCATACTTAGAAATTTCTTGCAATATTCGTTGCATATCTAAGTGTTTTCATACTTAGAAATTGTGTGTATATCCTCTGCTCCCCAATAGGAATCCAAATTGAAGTAGAAATTTGGTTCATATTAATCATGCTAGGAAAAGTAAAATTTCATTATAAAAAGAAATGCGAACAAGTAATCGTTGGTGATTTTATTAAGTAATCCCAACTATGCACTAAAAACAAGTGTGAATTTATTCAGTATTCACCAAAGAAAGGTCGATTGTATTCGTGAATCGGGCCCACATGTTCTTGAAAAAATCTTCTAAGATTTTGGATGTTCCACGCCGTGGAACTAGGTTTCCATCGGTCGGCAAAGCGGTAGGCCCCAATGCGGCAATTCCCACGATCTTGTATGGGCCTTCCCAATTTGGTCCAAGCTTCCCATCGGTGGCTACCTTGGTGTTGGCCAAAACTTTCCTTAGGACTAGATCTCCCACTCTGAATTCCCTTGGCTTGTCCTTCTTGTTGTAGCTCCTTCGTAGGTTGTTCACGATAAGTCGCCAAGGTGATGAGTGCACGCCCTCCTCCCTCGGCAAAGGTCGAAAGCCGCCGGTGAGGGCTTTATCATTGCCCCCGATTCGACGCGTGAATCTGAATGGTTGGCAAACCAATTTCCAAAGGAATCACCGCTTAGCCCCATATGCAAGGGAATACTGGCGTCTCTCCCGTAGATCGCCGTGGGGGTGGTCTGTATGCCCAAAGCACCTGGTGGGAGTTCATCGGGCCACCTTCCCTTCTTTTCTCCAATCTCTTCTTGAGGCTTTTTAATACCCGTTTTATTTGAGGCCTCCGTTTTATCCGTTACTTTGTGGAGTGCGCAGGGGTGAGTAGTAATTCGATCACGTCTTGGCCACGACGAAGGCCTTGAATTTTATTTAACCGAGATCCGTTATCCGAGATAATGGAGTAGGGTACTCAAACCTTGTGATTATCTTGTTCCACACAAATCTTTCCACCATTGCTACGCGTGATTTTTGCAAAGAGCTTCCCCCCTATCCATTTTGTGAAATAGTAAATTTACCAATAAGTAGGAATTTTAGTTTTCCATTTGCCATAGGGGGGGACCTATGATGTCCAATCCCCCCGGGCCGAATGGCCACGGACTAGTTAAAGGTAGCAAATCCTCATTTGGTGCTTTCGAATCAAAGGGAGAAAACCGACATTTTTCACAAGTTTTGACAAAGGCCTTCGCATCCTCCTGCATGTATGGCCACCAATACCCCTGGGATATTGCTCGGTGGGCTATAGACCTCCCACCAGTGTGCCCTCCACAAGTTCCAGCATGAATTTCGTAAAGAAACTTACGGACGGTATTTGGTGTGTACCACAATAGGTATGGACCAAGGAAAGACTTTACGTAAAGCTTACCTTACGGAGAGAGCCAAAAGCGTCTTGATTTGGTCTTGATTTTGTGTGCCTCCCTTTTGTCCTCACGGCAGGTCCCATCTGCGTAGGTATGCCACTATTGGGTCCATCCGGCTCGGTCCCATCTCGGTTTCCATCCACGACCTCCACGGTCGGCCAATGCTTGGTTAAGCCCGGATAGTCCACTTGTCACCATCGGTGATATTCTGCTTTTTTGGTGAGCCCGGGCAAGCCGGTGAGTGCATGTGCATTTTGACTTGGTGATCTGGCGGATGTGGATCATATGGAATTTATCGAGCAAATCCTTGAACACGCCTCAAAGATGCAGTGACCATCTTCTCGCTTTTCGTAGCGTATTCTCCTGAAAGTTGGTTAACAACTAACTGTGAGTCACAAAATATTCTCAATTTGCTTACCTTGAGTTCTAGGGCACTTTTAGTCCAAATGATCGAGGCCGTGATACGCCACATTGTTGGTGGCACTAAATCCTAGCCGTGGCGCTTGCTCGGAAAGCCAACCCTTACGGTGAGAAAAGCACAACTCTGCTCGGATCCTTTGTTGCGGTGACGTCAACGTAAAGCTTCCATTCGTCGATTCGGATCGCCACTTCCCTTTGTTTGCTCGGGATTTCCAACTTGCTCTTTCTCGTGGAGAATAGGCGGTGGGGGTGCCACTGTCGGAGAAAACTCAAAGAACGGTTCCGCTAAAATCACGCCCTTTGATTCTTTGTTCGGCCGATAATCAAGGTCAAACCCGATTTCGGTTCTATTGACCACTTGGAGATTCTTCGAGAGAAGTTCCGCGCTTTTTCGAGCAAGGCTCTTAGTAGATATTCAAGTGAGTATGGTGATGGGATGTTGCAAGAAGTAATGTGGTAACTTCCTTGATGCCACAACAAGGGGCGTATACCAACTTCTCCGGTGGCGGGTAGTGTGTCTCAAAGATCTAACAACGTTTTGCTCAATTAAGTAAACCGAGCCCGCTTTCCGCCCCTTTATTCGTAGGAGGACCGAGCTGACCGCATGGTCAGATACGGCTAAGTATAGTACCAACCGCTCCCCAGCTTCTGGAGTAGAGAGTAATGGTGGTGACGATAGATAGTTTTTTAACTCTTGGAAAGCTTGTTCCCGCCGCTCCCCATTAAGTAACCTTCTCTCTTCTTCAAAAGTTGAAAGAATGGTCGGCAAATGGCCGATGCGAAGATTTACTTGATGAAACGATTAAGAGCATTTCAGCTGCCATTCCTCACAATCTTTGGACCTCCTTCGTGGTCTTTGGGCTCAAGGCTTTTGCAGAGGAGAAATTTGATCACGGGTTGGCTTCAATTCCCTCTTAGTCACTAAGTGCCCAAGAAACTTCCCGAAGTGACTCAAGGCACATTTTGAGGCGTTTAATTTTAACTTGTATTCTCTCAAAAGGTTGAAAGTTACCTTTAAGTCAGTGAGGTGATCAGGCTTCAACTTGCTCTTGACTACCATGTCGTCGATGTAGACTTCCATAGTCTTGCCGAGCTGGTCTTTGAACATCTTAGTAACTAGCCTCTCGATAGGTTGCCCCAAAGATTCCGTGAGCCAAAAGGCATAACTTTGTAGCAAGAGAGCCCTACCGGTGATATGAAAGATGTTTTCTCGACTGGCTCGTACATGGCTATTTGATGGTATCCCGGTATGCGTCAAGGAAACTCATCCTTTCATAGCCCCGATGTGGCGCCTACTAGGCGGGTGGATTCGGGGAGTGGAAAGTCGTCCTTTGGGCATGCCTTGTTGAGAAATCGGGTGAAGTCCACGGACCCTCCACTTTCCATTCTTCTTTTTGACTCACGGCGGTGTTAGCCAACCAATGCGGATAGCTTACCTCTCGAATGGCATCCGCTTCTAGTAGCCGTTCTACCTCCTCGATTCGGCGTTTGCGTCTTTGTGGTGCCGCCCTCCTGCGCCCATACTGCTGGCGGCGTGTTGTGGGTCCACATTGAGATGGTGGCGGATGACTTCGGGGATCGATCCGGGCATCTCACGGTCACGGGGGTCCATGCAAACACATCAATGTGGCTTTTAAGAAAAGCGACGGATCTCTTTCCTCCCGGCTCGGAGGGTTTTACGCCCGATCAAGAAATACCTCTCTGCATCGTCTTCCTGAACCTGTACTTTCTTCAATCCTTCTACCATCTTCTTGGTGGGATCGCCACCGACGTCTTCTAAAGTTGGTTGGTCTGGAACTTCTACCGTCTTTACCAGCTCGGCATTTGGGGATTTTTTCAAGACCATGGTAAAGCATTGATCAGCCATTTTCTGGTTGCCTCTAATGCACTCGATTCCGTCTGCTCCGGGGTATTTGATCTTCTGGTGGTAAGTGGAAGACACCGCCCTCATTTTATGCATCCATGTCCTTCCTATAATCACGTTATAGGATGAAGGGATGTCCACCACAAGAAAATCTGTCTTCAGTATTACTGATCCTGCTCGGACAGGTAGTGTGACCTTTCCTACTGGCCACACCGTTTGTGAGCTAAAACCAACCAAGGGGACAAGGCAATTTTGTAGTGAACCTATTGGCAGTTCCATCCTCTTGAAGGTGTTATAGTACATGATTTGGTCTTTGGCCCCTCGCCCACTAGTATTTTCTCCACGTCATAGTCCCCTATTCGTAGGGTGATAACTAACGCGTCATTATGGGGTATCGTTACTCCATCCAGGTCATCGTCAGTGAAGGTGATCGGGGTCTGCAGGGCTTCCCCTACCCTCGGCCTCTTCATGCCGAGCTTCATGACTTGCTTTACCTGCCCATCAATCCTTTGGACATGTCTTATCTCGTTGTTAGGTATCGGAACAACCAATCCATGTATCATGTGGATTGTCCCCTTTGGCCCCTTTCTCGTAGTCTATCTCTTCTACTAAATCGGCATCATTCTTTGCCGGCCAAGAACTCCGCCGGATGGCCCCTCGATACTTTCTCGTCCAAGAACTTCTTGTATTCCACGCAATCCTCAGTCATGTGCCTCCAATCCCTGTGGTAGCTGCAATGCTGATTGGTGGCCCTCCTTTTCTCTGGGTTCCCCGTCATCTTTGGGGGTCTCCTGAACCATTGCTCGTTCTTGATCCTGTACAGCATTTTGTATATTGGGATATTGAAAGTAGTCATGATGCTGAAGTATGACTTGGGGTCTGGCTCGGCCTTATCTTTCTTTTGCTGAGCATAATCCTTCCTTCCCGTCGTGAAGTCCTTCTTGTATACCTTTGATTCCATCGTCCTTTTCTCTGGGAACTGTGGTTGTCCAGCCACGATCTTTCCTCCAGCCTGCAAGATGTCGTCTTCTACCCGTGCGTGTTCCTGTATCCTTTCCATCAATTTGGCCACAGATTTAACTGGATGCATGGTAAGCGATTCTCGTAGCTTACTATATGCAGGCGGGCTTGTTTTGAGCGTTGCGGGCGTACTCCTCACTACAATTTTCAATTTGGATTTGAAAGTTTCCCGGTGAGCGCTTTGATGCTTGACGCAGAGTCTCATCGTCCCTCCGTCTCATAGAGGTTAGCGTATCAAAGGTTTTTGAATTTTTCCGCTTGTGCTGAGAAACCGGCGGTGAATTCCTCCGCCGGTTGTGCCCAACATAGGATGGATCTTACGGGAGCTTATGGTACCAACTAAGTGCCACTTTCCCAATTTGGGCCGGGGAACATTTTGCATAACGTAGCATCATCTGTTCATGCATAAACATAGCTTCTTTGGTAGTCTTTGGATGTGGGCCACGGGATCCGTCTTGGTTTAAGTAAGGGATGAATCTTTGAGTGTTTCACTCGCTTTCGGCGTTTTTCTCATGGCGTATCCGGTGGGCGGGGGTGACTTTGAGATCGACCTAGGGCCTCTTTAGAGCTGCACCCGATGCGATTCGCGTGGCCTCCCTCGATTCGTCGGCTTCGGCCAGCGTCCCTCTTTTTTCTCATACTACCGCGGGGGATTAGCTTCGTTGGAACGGATCTTTCATATACGTCCCTGGCGTACTTCCTCCTTTCTCTTTTTCAGCGAAGCGCTCCTATCTCTCCTTTTTCATGGAAATTTTGCTTTCGGTCGATTGGAGGTGTTATGCGTGATGGTGACTTTTCTTTTCTGGTCGTGCCGATGCGGATCTCCGTCAGAGGCGTAGGTCTTTTTTCTTTTCACGGGTACTTTTTTAGGTCGAATCTCGTTCTCGTCGAGTGACCTCACGGGCGATTCCTCGCCTCTTGCTCCTTTACGCCGAGGCTATCTTCCGCCTGCGATCCCTTGCGTGTCCATGACCACCTCTCCTTGGAGGCTCCTTCCCTCGCTCCGCGTCGGGTAGGGGCTTCCCACTCTCCGGTGGTGTTTTTGGCGTCTTCTCCCGGGGTACCGCGGAGTTCTAAGCGTGTGTCCTTAAATTTTGGGATCTCGGGGATCTCCCTAGGTTAAACCTCTTGGTTGATGGTTTTTCAGCGGCGCTCGAGAACCAAGGGAGCTTTGTCCACCTTTGTGCTCTTTCTTGTAGTATACCTGGCGTGGTACCATCGTCTTCTACATCCTTTTTGTTGTGGAGTGCACGAAGGGGCTCGAATGTACCATGATTGATTTTTTTGTAGGGGATCAAGCTTTTTACGCGCGCCTTCCCACGAGGCGAGCCAATTATGCGGGGATAAATCAGCGTAACCACGGATCCGCGTGCTTCCTTGAATCAACCACGGATCTGCGAGGCGAGAAAAAGGGTTAAGCACCTTTGCCTCTCCGTTGGCAAAGGCCCTCCGAATGCCTAAGTTAGTATCACATACTTGAGAGCTTAAATTATAATGCGTATGAAAGTAGGTTTTCAGTATGTACCTTTTGTCATGGTTATTGCCTTGTATTTATAGGTGTATATGTCCTTCACTTTAGGCATCTCGTACCCTTTGTTTCCTATTCTCTCTAGGAGTCCTTTTCTCAATAGGACTTTCCTATCAAGGACGACTTCCTTATATTGCTAGATCTCGTCTAGCGGTGATCCTTTCTTTCCATATAGGACTCATTCCTATATGGGGTCTATTCCCATCCACATTAGGAATGCTCATGTCAATCCCTTTATTTTACGGGATCGCTCCTCATCTCGTGAAGGTACGAAACATAGAATGTTTTACGGAATGTCTCACCGCCCTTCATTGGCGGGCAGAAGCTTACACGTAGCTTCGAGTAACTCACACATAGTTCAATTCATCACGCCGAGCTGGGCTATGTATTCCAGAATGCTTGCCAAATTATATCCGTAGCTCCCTCTGCTCGACCATATCAGGGGCATCCCCTTGTGCCTTACGCCGAGCTAGTGCATTCTGATGCATTTACTTCAATTCGATTCCTGACCCTATTCATGGTCAATCCAGATCGGCATAAGGATTAACGAACTCCCTATGTGGTGCCGATCTAATTGCCCTCTCGTGGCGGTCATTTTAGACACGTGCCATGCCTTATAATAGGGTAATTAGATTTTACCCTCTCCACATAGATCTAGGTTCAATTCGATTCCTGCAAATTCCATAAGCATGAGTGAGTAGTCGTATCGAGTGCGGCTGCGGGGCAAAGGCGCCCGCATCTAGGCTAGTCGATATCTCACCTCGGGGCCGAATTAAATCATTTTTCAAGCAATTTTGGGAACTGAGAACTTTCTAACGAACAAACCCAGGTATTACCGGAATTCGAATGCGCACGGAATCTGGTGACAGGTGGTGCGCATTTGTTAGAAAATTTATCTCAGATTCTAAAATCAGTAAAAGGATTCATTGTGGCCCGAGTAATTATTGGCTAGGCTAGGTGTGGACGTTGAGTCCCCACAGCTGTGCTCTCTTAATCATTACACGTTTAATCAGTAAGATTAATCTAGCAGTTAATTAATTAATCCCACAAATCAAAAGGGTGGCTACCTAAGAGCCAGTTCAAACTACACTCCGCACTTTTTAATAAAGCACTCCATCGACTTTGTGGTTCGACTCCGGTACTTCCGGAATTATTGTGCTGCACTGGTCAAGAGTCCTACGCTTGGGACACGTCTTTATTAGTCTTTTTGTTAGTCACCTGGTCGGTCAAGCAGTGGGTCAGCTGACTGAAACAAATATAGAAAGTTTTATGTTTCATTTTGTTTCCAGAATCCTATGTTCTATAGTTTACTATGTCCTGATTATGGAATATCCAAATTTCAGGTTCTAGTTCAGGTGAGTATCTTATAATATGCAATATTTCTAATTTTAGCTTACAATATTATATTTATATTGATGTGTGATCTCCTCTTTATAAGGGATGATCTTCGAAGTGCTTTGGAGAGTGGTCCAAGCCCATGTTATTAGAGGCTAGCTTTTTCCTTGCTCAAGAATCTTGAATTGGAGTTGGAGTGTTTTTGCCTTGCTCAATTGGAGTGGTTGATATATCCCATCAACACCTTAAGCCATTTTAGTTGGAATCTTTTTCTCTTACATCAAGTCTTTCGGCCGAAAATTCTGTTAAAAGCAACTCTATAGGGAGAGATAGAGGGATGTAGTGGGGATTCAAATGCACTAACTTGTAAGTCCATGAATTGGGACGAAGATCCCTGCAACTACTTGACGAGGTCTATTCTGTTTTCCCATTACTTTTTTCTAACTAGTTTCCCATCTTTGGTATTTCATACATCTCACTACTTTTCTGTTTTAGAGACATCTCACTAGTTTTCCATCTCACTATTTTTCTATTTCTACATCTCGCTTTTAGATCTCACTAGTTTCACTTTCAGATCTCACTAGTTTTCTAAGCTCTCACTAGTTTTCTATATATTTCAGATATCTCACTAGTTTTCGGGTATGAAAAAAGTGTCAAGTTTTGGATTTTTTTTTTTTTTCTTACAAACAACTTTGATGTTTTTTTGGATATTTGGAGTTACTATATATGTTAAAAGATCAGACCCAAACACATTGTGGCCTAGGGAGTGGAATATCTCCTCTTAAGTGTTTTTCCTAGGATGAAGTGTTCTCTTGCTATTTCATTGTGCTCTGGTAGGGTGGATTGTGTGGATGTTGTGTAGGTAGCCTTTTTGTATTCCTTTAGTTTAGGCTAGTTCTGCAGTAGTATAGTGTTTTGTTTCCAAAGGTAATGCCCCTTTGCACCTGTGTCTTGGTTTAGTAAAGTTGACTAGGTAAATGTCTACATGATGGTCTGTGTTTCACAATCTGTGCATATCAAGAAGTAAATTGTCCCCAATTTGGGTTTTGTGCATGTTTTACCAATTTTGCTCTCATAAAAGTGCCTAGTGCCACAGGAGATGCTCCCATTTTGCTCTTTTAGTATGAAAGTGCAAAAGTTTAAGGTTCCCATGCATTCACAATTCCAAAACTCCTTATCACTATCTATTCGGCTATTTTGACTCTCCTTTTTTTTAGGGGCTTGCTCCTCTCGTCCTTTGTATTACAAAATTGAAGTTGGATCAGTATTATGATTGCAAGTGTAAGTGAACTGGATACTTCTGTAATACAAGCATATATTTGGGTATTTTTGAACGGGTTTAGAGTGGCTTCGGCCGGTGTGTTGGCCGATGTGTTCAGCTGGTGAGGTGTGCTCTTGACCTATGATCTTTTTGACAAGAAGAAAAAGAAATACAAGTCTTCTGGTGATTATATTCATGATCATTCCTGTTTGTAGAAGATGATACAAATAGTCTAGGCCTTCTTTGCTCAAAGTTAAGTTACCCTATTATCTATGATGAGAGAAAAACTGCTTCATTCCTTATATGTTTTGTCATTTAATCTTATCACAGATCCCAATAGATACAACTTTTTCATGTCTTTAAGGGATGAAAAGACAAGTAAAAAAAACAGCCCTGTGACCACTAATTACAATAAAGTCAATCCTTAAACAAGACCCAATGTACAACAATATGCCCATTGAATGAAGTTTCTGTCCATGAACTACACAATTTGAGCAAGTACCATACGAATTTCTACCTGTTTCTGAAACCCATTTGCATTACAAATCTCCCAACCTCCACACACTGCATATAATTACAGCAGATACACAGGTATTGACATGGATTCTAGAATTGCCTATCGAATGCCGACAACACCTCCATCTTCAAGCCTGAAATACAGGTGCCAAAAAAATCATTCATGCAATATGTACCACACGATGATTCAAGCTTTTCCCGATCTGTCATGATTTTTGATCTTGATGTGAGGACTAGGCAATCTAGATTCTAGCTCTTTGACGCAGTGTACTTGGTTTCAATTAGAAGCCTTCTGGACTCCAAACCTTCATCATGCAGTATCACAAAGAATAGTGCTACAGAGCGTGCAATGACCGGAGTCTAAAATCTAGAGGAAGTAAGTTAACTGCAGCTTCTTTCTTGAACCACCTTCTCCATACAAATCATTCCACTGCTTTAGTTCACTCATTATAGATCCCTCTGCAGCAAAACTTGCAGCAACCTGTGGTAAAGAAAACATATTCTTGAGCTTTCTAATCTATATAGACGTACCTATAGAATTATGTGTTTTGTCAGCATGCTTGTGGTAGATTTTGGGCTGCCGAATGCCCACTATAAAAGATTAAAAGATACTCTGAGCCCAGGTCTTATCTTTTACAATTCTATTAAGCAAAAACCGCAAGTGAATTAAAAAACTAAAATTTGTTTATGTCAAAATATTAATCCTTAATTTAGAGCTGTCCTCAGGGCATTAGAGGTATAGAAATGTAGGAAATGATTCAGGCGAGGTTACGTGATTCTTTGCCTGTCTCATGTCTTCCATATTTAAGGGCCTTAGAGTAATTACTCTTTCCTCTTTATCTTCTTCTTTCGCATCTGAATCATCCCCGTTGCTCTGCCCTTCTTTGTCTTTTTTCTTCTTTTTCTGCATAGAGAATTAACTTAAAGGAGAAATTAGTAATGTACATCACGGGAAACAATTGAAACCAAGGACGGGAAATGGAAGATTTTGGAGGGGGATTAGATCTTAGAATAGAAGAGAATACCAGATCCTTTAGTCTCTCCTGTTGTAGTAGTTCCCTAACAGGTCGATATGCTGCTGTGATGCACAAATTCTGCTTTCAATAGAGTAATACAAACTTTAATACATGATATTTGCTGTAGAAACTCAAACCAATAATGCCATTTCAAAGGTACAAAGTACAAACCTATAGATCACTTCCACTATATCCTTCTGTCATGCTTGCAAGCTCCTTAAAATCTATATTTCCAGCTTTTTCTTTCCCCAAAAGAGTTTTCAAGATCATTTCCCTGGTCTCCACAGATGGCAGACCAACTATAATTCTGTTGACCAGAAAACACAAAGCTATGTAAACTACTTCCATATGGTTATGGCCATGAGCTTGAAATTGTTATTGTTGGCTTTCATGGGGGGAAAAATATGTGAACTGTTTGATTTGTACGGGGACATTGATTAGCAAACGAGCCCATAGATTCTTTTTTCGCTGCACATCAGAACCTCCTGATGTTAAGGACTATTCTTTGGTTTTCATGCTCTTATACTCTGAATTTATGTCAAATATGGCTGCATGGGGATATTTTTGCATACCCAGTGATGTGGTGGTTCTGTTTCTTTGTGCTCATACTGGCTGCATATATATATTTTTTTATAATTATTGTTTGATTTGTATTGAGGACATTGATCATTGTGTGGGCATTAGAATCCTTTTTTGCTGCACATTAGAAGTTCCTTTTTTAACTAGTTAGTTGGATTGGCTATTCTTTGATCTCCATGCTCTCATATTCATCAGGTTGTTGTCCACCGATTTCCCCAGGGACAGGAGAAACGGGAGTGGCCAACACCGAGTGGTGTAGAAGATGCGAGGGCGTGCCAGGAGATTTGAATCCCCAAGAGGAATGTAGAAAAGCGCCTGAATGTACTGACTAACTTCTTTCAAGCAATTGAGAAACTCGAGCTAAAGTTACAAGGGTTCGTGGGGCCTTGAACAAGGACTTCCACACTTGAAGAAAATTACATAGAAGAAAAAGAAAAGATTTCGGAAGAGGGAGAGGAGTAGGAGATAGACATAGTTAAAAGAAATCGATCGACTAACTGGGAGAGTTAGGAGATAAAAACTAAATTAATTTGCTGCTGTGAGCGTTGTTGGTGTTGGAACCTCTGTAACGTTGCAAGGAGGCTTTCATTTATAGCCTCTGAATCCAAGCATAACTTCCGAAAACTGTAACTGCCCACGATCTTCTGCCATGAAGCCATATCTTCCATGAATTTCGGCATTTCCTTGAAGATGTGTGGGAAGATGACAAGTGTCCCTTAACTGACCGAAAGTAACTGCCCATGATCTTAGTGTAATTTTAACACATGTTAATTCCGGCCCTAACCACTTATTTTTAGATAAACGAAAACTCCTAAAATTTAGGCAACAAGCTTATCACCTAAATTTTATGTAATTCGGCTTTAATAAAAATCCGAATTAAAATCAAAATGAATCTTAACCACTCTCTTTGCCACGTGTAAATTTTGAAATTTATGGTACAAACATTGCCCCCCATAAACTTTATTTTAGAAATAAAATGGAGTTTAGTAAAAATATGCTTTTTTAGGAGATAAACGCAACAAGAGTCCTTAATTAATAGGTGATAACGGCTAGAAGAAGATGAATCAATCAGGACTCTTGTTACCGTTTAACCCCAACACGTGGCATAATTGGACTGGTTTGGAAAAATGTTTCCGGAAAATTCAAGACACCTTCCAAATGTATAAAAGGATTTAAGAGAGAGAAAGGAGAGAAATACGATCAGTAAAAACAATCTCTCTCTCTACCTTTACCCTTTTTCACCGCCATAGCTAAAAGCTTGCCACTGTAGTAGTAAAAACTTGGTCATGGCTACACTTCGAGCACAAGCTTCCGTTGAAGATGAGAACAACACAGGTACAGTGATGAAGAGGTTGATTGCAGAGCATCAGCCCAATATTCATGACGAGATCCTCTTTCAGGTACCTGACCAAACCGAACAATCTTTTGGGCTGCCCAAATACGGCCTAGGGCCTTGCTTCTCAGACGATTTTCCAGACTATTTGGGCAAATACTACCCACACGATATTCCTCTTCCCTTGGCCCGATCTACTAAGGATTGGGCCCCTGATTGGGAAAACTACGGAAAGTCGAGACCTTTTAAAGTATGGGTCACTTCTTCTTCTGAATATAATGAATGGCTAGTTAGGGTTGAGAAGGAAAAAAAGGATGTCTGGAAGAAGGCTGGGATCCATAATGCCATACTCATGAGCTACGACATGCCATCTCCTGATACTGCTCTTATAAGCGCCCTTGCCTTCTTCTGGTCGACGAGCACGAATGCCTTCCATTTTCCCTGTGGGCCTATGATGCCTACACTCCAAGATGTGGCCTTTATCACAGGCCTCCGTCCCCATGGCATAGAGGCCAATGACGCTTTAGAGCCTCCTAAGATATGTTTCGAATATCCAAAGAAAAAGGATATTACCTTTAATTACTTTCTGGAACAGAATGCCGTGACAAATCCCAATGTTGAAGTTTCTGAGATGGAACATATGCTTTCTTGATCTACTGGCTTAATAAATTTATCTTCTGCAGCAGTAATTTGAAGATCACTCGATTTTATACCGATTTGGCCAAAGCTCTGCGTCGCCGTCGGGGAGATTGCTTTGGCCCCAATATTCCTTGCCCATTTCTGGATGCATGAAGGAATTGGTTGACCACAAGATTTCCGGGCCGCATGTGAGCCCCTTTGGTTGTTACATTTTTGGGCGTGGTCCTACTTCTCTGATTTGGCTCCTGAAGAAACGCCAGAACAAAGACAGAGAAGGAAATCAGGGGACAAAGTCTTCTGCGGCTTGTACCTTAAGTCACTTGTTCCTAAGGAACATTCGTTTGACGACTGCTTCAAGTACTTTTACTTTCTAGCCGAGAATCCACGCCCAGATTTCTGGATGCCATTTGAGAGGAATTCCACTTGTTCTGACTGGCTTCAAACCCCACCCTTTGCATTATCCCCGAGAGAATCCGGTTAGGAGAGCGATTATGGGCGGCTTCTTGGTTTCAAGGGATCTTCAGGTATGGCATGGGCTCGGAGGGCCAAATAACAAATGTGGAGTGGAATACTACAACCCCACTCAGTGCGCCAGACAGTTCGGCCTAGCCCAGTTCATACCCATCCCTCCTTACCTAACTATCAATTCTGCTCTGGATGAAAGGATGTTGCTTGTCCTGGATGACACCAAAAAGCTTATGGAGAAGAATGCTGCCCTGATCTCCTCTAAATTCAAACTTGCTCCATTCCCAGAATTTCCTCTGACGACTCCAGCCTTCGACATATGGTGGAAACAGGCTAGTTTTAGCCAATCTTCTGAGTCTGTGGAGCTGATACTGGGAAGAATTTCTCCAATGGAAGTGGCAGAGGGATTGCCAATAGCCAAAGAAGCCAAGGTGGAACTGCTGGCGAAGAAAACAAAAGCTACTGAAAAGGCAAAGACTAAGTCCTCATCAAGGAAGAAAGGTACGCCTTCTCGTGCCGAAATTTATCAATCCATTCGTAAATTTGAAACCTTCTTTAAATGTAAATGGAATCCCCGTAATCCTGAAGCCATGGAAGAAGCTAGGAGAAATAGAATGATTGAAATCAAGGCTAGGCAGAAAGACTTAGCCGTTGCAGCGTGGTGGAAAATATTCCAATCTACTCCTCAAGGGGAACCCATGCCTTCCTTAGAAGATTTAAAGAAACCCTTTGGGAAACCTATTCCCCCAACACCCAACACTTCATTCGTCATTGCAGACACATTAGCATATGAAGGCATGTATGAACTTTTTCCCGAAAATAGAAGAGTCACAGTCGTTAAGACCGATGCCCCCCAATGGGAAATAGAAGACTTTTATAAGCATGGGATAGTTAGGGTGATAAATTCCGCTCAAAAAGGTTAGGAAATTATCATAAAATCTTCTAATACCTCCGTTTTGTAGCATTTGCTCATTGATTATTGCCTCTTCTTTCAGATGTTGCTCCTTTGGTAGAATTATCTGATCATGATGAAGAGGACGAGGATGATGAAGATGTAGAAGAAGAAGAGAACCAGAAAGAAGAGAAAGCCCCTGTCCAGAAACCAAAACGGAGGTTGATGAAGGTAAAATTTTTTTACTTCTCCTTGTCCTTTGTCGTTTCTGGTTGGGCTTCTATTGATAGCAGTTCTTCTTTCCAGGCGACTTCTGTTTTTAGAACCAAAAGAACCCGATCCACTACTAAGACAGAAGATGCGCCTATCTTTGCTTCATTAGAGGAGGTATTGGAATTTCCCAATCTCCTCCTTCTTTTCTTTGAGTATAACTGATCATGTCAATCTTTTTCAGGCTGTAGATAACAAGAGATTGAAGAAGAAAAAGATCCATCAACAGGAACAGTCTGACGAGACAGACGATAAGACCGTTTCCTATTCGGCACCAAAGACAGTTGCTGGGAAGAAGAGCACTGAAGCAACTTCTTCTGACATCGGGGTCTCTTCTAAAGAAAATGTCTCAGCTTTTGCACCAGTCGATGTTACTACCGGCAACTTATCACAAAGCTCTGCTATCCCTGTAAGTGATTATGGCATTATGATACCAAAATGAATGTGAAATGCTTCTGACCTATATAAAACTTGGTTTACAGGCCTTCTCCAAGGATTCTAATGCGGCTTCCTACTCGGCTCCCACTTCCAGGTGTCGAGCAAAGCCAAGATTGACACCCGGGACATCCTCAATCGTCTGAAAGAGAAGTTAAAGAGGGGGACAAGCAGTAGCCAAATGTCTTCGTCAGCAACATCTTCTGAAAGTATTCAAAAGAGTCCTTCTCTGGAGGAAGTATCCAAGGCAAAAGATGCTATAAAGGCAGCCTTGAGCTTCAATTTCGAGACAATGATCCAGCCCGAGATCCTTACTAAATTGAAAAGTGCCTTGGAAGTTCTTACTTCTTCTGAAGGCATACTTGATGTACCTCAAGATTAGTTGTGGCAATTTAAGCTTGCTCTACCTTCTCTCATCCAGGATTATCAGAAGAACATGATTGAAATTCAGGAGATGAAGAACAGGCAATCTCGCTTTGTAGATCTGGGGCAGGTGCTAGTCAATGCTATGGACAAAATGGAAAACTTCCAACATCAGAAGAAGCAATTTACTCTCCAGAAGACCAAGGGCCTTAAGAAGATCAAGGAGATTCAAGATAACATCGCCATTATGCAACAACAAGTGGTCCAGCTCCAAGCTGAAGACGTTGGCCATGATGAAAAGATGCAAGAGATCATTCATGAAGAAGAAGAAGTTGCTGCTGCTATTCAACCTATGATGGAAGAGCATGACCTCCTGAATGCCGAGATTCCTCAGGTAGAAGCTCGGCTTGAAACATTGGTGACCAACTTGTCTACTTCTACAGCTCCTTGGGACAACTTCAAGGCTAATGTTTTGGAAAAGATGTAATCTCCTCTTGTTGCTAGGTTCTTGTTCCTTTTGTCGCTGTTGAACTATTAAAACTTCTGTTTTTTGCGGAGGCACTTGGCAAACTTTTAAGACTTAATTTGAAATTATGGTTTAGTCATATAACTATTCATATCCATCATCTCCCACATAGTAGGATACCATAACTTCAAATATTTGCCGTTGATTGGGTGTTTATGCATTTCACCATCTAAATCATGTAGCATATATGTACCTCCTTTCAAAATCTGGGAAACTTGAAAAGGACCCTCCCACGTAGGAGACCATTTACCATATTTGTGATCCTTCTTCTCGAATGGTAAAACTGCCTGCCAGACCAGATCTCCTTCAGCAAAAGATTTCTCCTTGACTCTTTTGTTGTATGCACGAGCCACCTTCTGCTTCTGAACCACCAAATGATCTAAGGCAGAAAGCCTCAGTTCATCTAGATCTTCTAGTTCCATATACATAGCCTGATTATAATCTTCATAATCTAGGCCATTCTGGAAAGCAACTCTAGCAGATCTGATGTTTGTTTCCATTGGTAAAACTGCGTCATGGCCATAGGTAAGAGCATAAGGAGTAATACCAGTGGCCGTTCGCTTAGACGTCCTGTAAGCCCACAAAGTCGCCGTCGACAAAGCTTCATGCCAAGTCCTTGGCTGATCTTCTACCTGTCTGCTGATAATCCCTTTCAGGATCTTGTTGGTAGACTCGGCTTGTCCATTGCCTTGAGCATAGTAAGGAGTTGAGTGTGTCATCTCTATCCCAAACTGTTGCATTACTGCCTGAATTCTATCTCCAAAGAAGACAGATCCTCTATCGGCGACTATATGTTGAGGAATGCCGAAGCGATGTATGATCTTCTCTTTAATCATGGTGATGATCTCTTCTTGGGAAACAGAAGTCATGGGAATAGCCTTGGCCCATTTGGTGAAGAAGTCAGTGGCCACCACTATATAAGTGTGTCCTTTAGAAGAAGGAGGGAAAATTTTGCCAATCATGTCCATGGCCCAACCTCTAAATGGCCAAGGCTTTATTATCGACTTCATTAAAGAAGCTGGAACTCTCTGCACTGGTCCGTGGGCTTGACAGGCTTGACATCCTTTAGCAAACTGGATGGAATCGTTTATAATGGATGGCCAATAATAACCGTATCTTCTTAATAGCCACCTCATTTTCCTTCCAGACTGATGTGCTCCACAGATACCCTCATGAATCTCTCCCATAACCTTTAGAGATTCTTGAGGTCCAATGCATTTGAGAAGAAGATCATCTTCCAGGCTCTTCTTATATAGTTCATCTTCTATTAGCACATACTGAACAGCTCTTTCTCTGATCTTCTTGGTTGAGGAAAGGTTTGGATATTTTAGAAATGTTATAATTTCAGTCCTCCAATCCTCCTCTTGCCCCCCAATGTCCATAGTGAAAATTTCTGTAGAAGCACTTCTTCTTTTGATAGACGGTAAGCTTTTCCTTTGAATGGTGATTGTTCTCTTGTACCATCCTTGGGGAATCCTGATTCCAGTGGCGATCTGTGCCAATTCATTTGCCTCTTGATTGAATCTTCTAGGAATATAGAGGAGACTGGCATCAAAAAATTCGTCTAGCAATTGTCTTGCCGCCATGTAATAGGGAGCGATTTCTTCACTATTACATCTATAGATGCCCCCCAACTGGTTAATCACCAACTGAGAATCTCCAATGACTTCCACAGTCGGTGCTCCCATTTCTCGCAGGATCTCCAATCCAATAATTATCCCCTCATATTCAGCTTGATTATTTGTGTATTGGAAATCAAACTGAAATGATAATTGAGTTTTAACTCCGGCAGGGGATATTATCAGGATCCCACAGCCATAAGATGAAGCTGTTCTGGAACCATCAAATAATAACTGCCAAGGAGCATATGAAACAGTAAAAACGTCTCAGCCGATTGCTTCTTCATCAACATCCAAGCATGGATGATCTGCTAGGAAATCGGCCAACGCCTGTCCCTTTACTGCTTTTTGGGGAATATATTGGAAGTAGAACTCCATTAATGCAAGCGACCATTTACCAATTCGGCCTCTAATGATGGGCCGAGAAAGTAAGTACTTAATTAAATCGGTCTTGCAAACCAAGTAAACCAACACAGGCATCATGTAGTGCCTAAGTTTTATTGCTGAAAAGTACAAGGCTAAGCATAATTTCTCCACAGGAGAATATCTGCTCTCTACAGCAGTTAACAATCTACTAAGATAATACACTGCTTGCTCTTTGCCTTGTTCATTATTTTGGGCTAATAAACTCCCAATAGAGGTTTCTGATGCTGAGATATAAAGACGAAGAGGCTTCTTCTTGATTGGAGGCATAAGAACAGGAGGTTGAGTCAGATACCTCTTGATAGCTTCGAATGCCTCTTGATGACGAACTTCCCATTTGAAATCCTCTTCTTTCTTCAACTTCAGAAGCTCTGAAAAGACTTGGACTTTCCCGGCCATGTTTGAGATAAATCTTCTGATAAAATTAATAAGGCCGAGAAAGCTTTGCAATTCCTGCTTACAAGATGGAGGCCTAGCTTCAAGGATAGCCTTGGTCTTATTCTGGGGTACTTCAATACCTCTTTGGTGAACTCGAAATCCAAGGAAATTGCCTGCAGAAACTCCAAAGGCACATTTTAGAGGATTCATCTTGAGGCTATATCTTCTGAGACGCTCAAAGCTAGATCGCAGGTGCTCCAAGTGCTCCTTGAATGAATCGGATTTGACCACCACATTATCTATGTAGATTTCCATAAAACGGCCAAGCATATCATGAAACATTGAGTTCATTGCCCGTTGATAAGTTGCTCCTACATTCTTAAGGCCGAATGGCATGACCACCCATTCAAAGGCCCCCAAAGCTCCTGGGCATCTAAAGGCCGTCTTGTGAACATCCTCTCTTCAAGCGATATAAATGATTATACCCAGAATGACCATCCATAAAGGATAGCACCTTGTGTCTGGCTGCTCCATCGACTAAGACATCAGCAATAGGCATAGGATATTCGTCTTTAGGAGATGCCATGTTGAGGTTGCGGAAGTCAATGCACACCCGCACCTTTCCATTCTTCTTAATAACTGGAACAATGTTGGAGAGCCATTCCACGTATCTGGTTGGCCTTATGAATCCAACTTTTAAGAGATGCTCCAGCTCTTCTTTGACCCGTAGGTTTAACTCTTCTGACATTCGCCTAGGCGCTTGCTTAAATGGCCTGAAACCTTCTTTGATAGGGAGTCTGTGCTCCACAAAATTTCTTTTCAACCCAGGCATGTCTTCATACTCCCAAGCAAAACAATCTTTAAACTCATGGAAGAGATTGATGTAAGCATTCTTAACCACTTCGGGAAGGCGTTGGCTTACGTAAATAGGCTTTGGCTGATCTTCTGAGCCTAGATTTACCTCCTCCAACGGATCCTGAACATCGGCTTTCAGATCGTCTAACTTTGCTGGTGGTGCCTCTAGATCTCCCAACTGGATAACATCATCATGAGATACACCATCTCCTTCAAAGTATAATTCGGTCGCCAAAACCGAATTATCTTCTGCATCCAAGGATCGTAGGCTCTCTTCTGAAATATAGGCGATCAATCGAGCCCAGGCAGCCTGTAACGCCGCCATCTTCTCACTGGCTGTTGGGGCATGATCCATGGGAAAGAGCTTGAAGAAGTGGAGTGCTCGGCCTATTGACCTCTGTAAGGAGAGGGCCGACCAACTGTTTGTAGATGGCTTTAAATTCGTCCACAGAAGTCTGAGTGGACAAAGTAATTGTTGTAGGCTTGCCATACTTATCAGTCCCGGTGAACTTGACTGGACTGATCTCATCATCATACAACTTAGAGTCTGCATGGTTAGAAGAGGCTAAGAATGGCCTCTTGTCCGCCCAAACTACTTCTACGTCATCACCATGCCAGAAGATTAGGCATTGATGGAGAGTAGAAGGAACAGCCATGCAAACATGAATCCAATCGCGGCCCAATAGTAGATTGTAACTAGAACGTGAATTAACCACAAAGAAAGGAGTGGTTAAAGTCTTTGTTCCAACTTGTAGATTCATAATGATAATACCTTGGGCCGTGGTGATGCCTCCAGCAAAATCAGAAATGCTGGCGCTAGAAGGTAACAAATCTTGATCTCCTTTGCCTAACTTAACAAGCATGAAACGTGGCATGAGGTTGGCAGCAGATCCATTATCCACCAAAATACGATTGACGGGAATGCCATCTAGATGACCTTGGATGTATAGAGGACGGAGATGCTGGGTCATCAATGGATCTGGCTTCTCAAATAAGACACTGGCCACAGGAGATTGACGGTACACCGTAGGCTCATCTTTGAGAACCACAATGGAAGGAATCTGCGAACCATAAACTTCTGGTGCAGATGCTTTTAACACTGGCATAGAGGAAATAAGCGCTATAGAGCTGATCTCAGGAGTATCGCCTGAAGCCTCTACATCGCCATCCATAGAAGATGGCTGTCCTTCTTTAGCCATGAAAGCAGTGGGAAGAACAAACACCATGTTACAAGAGAGACTAGTTGAGGAAAATGGAACTTTGGTGACAGGAGCTTCCTCTTGCACAAACAGCATATCCTCCGAGGAAAGGATGTTGATAGGACGTGGCTTTGCGAGGATATCCTTCCAAGCAAGTTTGCGGGCTCTAGGAACCTCAGCAGTGGATAACTCTATGTTTTGAGGAGTCGGCTTCTGCACTGGACGATATTCCATGCGAGGTTTCTTCTGCACATACTTAGGAGCAAGATTGCGTTTTTGTGGGATAGGTGGAGGGGTTGGGATCCCCTGTGCCAACCTTTCAGCCTGACGGATCCTCTGTCTACGTCGCTTCTGAGATTTTGATAGAGGAATCTCCGGCTGTGGAAATTTAGGATGCTTCACCTTGAACCAGTGATTAGGAGAAACCGATCCAGGTGGCTTAACCATCCTAGGCTTGCCTGCTTGTGGAGCCGTAATGACTAAGGACAACATTTGCTTCTGAATTTCATGAGTAGTAGGTTTCAGGCGATTAAACACCGAAACACGCTTCTGAGGAAAACGACGCGGAGAAAGAGATGGAGTCTCCTCCCTTTGGTGCTTAACCACCACACTTTGTAGACGCTTTGGTTTCTCGGACTTTCCACATTCACAGCAATGATGGACCGATGGCTTCTTCGGCATAGAAGAAGATCCTCTGCGACTTCTAATAACTTCCTGATCCCACCATATAGGAGAATGGTGATTTTCAGGAGAATCATCGAGTCGGAAGGATCGCCGCCTTTTTAGCACTCTTCTTTGGGCGCACCAAAGAGATTTTTCGTCTAGGAACGGTCCTAGGTGCTCCCTTCATGTTCACATATACCATGTTTGCTCCAAAGTCAGCAGGGAATGGATCTTCATCCACCGCCATCCCCTTCTTTGTAGCCTCAGGGAATTTGAAATCCCCTTTGTCAATCCTATCCTGGATAGCATTTCTGAAGATAATGCAATTGACCGTGGTGTGATTCCAGGAGTTGTGGTACTTGCAATACTCCTTGCCTTTGGTTTCAGCAGGAGATGGGATCTTGTGTCCGACAGAAAAGCGTAGAAGCTTGTCAGCCATGAGTTGGTCGAAAATTTCTTCTGCTTTCGTAATGTCAAAAGTATAAGCCCTGGTAGTCTTAGGCGAAGCCATGGATCCTTGTGCTTTAGTGGGCTCAACTTTGACGAAAGCTTTGCAGGCGTATGGCTTTCGGTTGACAATTTCAAAGAATCGCAACCACGGACTTTCTTACGTCTCGCAATAGCCACTTGATAGTTAGGATCCTCGTAATAGGTTCCTTAGGCGCGTGCGTGATCCCGATCTTCTATCAGCAACTGTTCATAACGGGTGGCTCTTGCAGCCAACTCAAATAAATCCCTGAAAGCCACATCGACAAATTTCTTCTGTAATTCAAGACATAAGCCATTCTGGGCCAGACGAACATACTCGGTCTCTGGCAAGACCACTTTGCATTTAAAGCGAGCGGTCTTAAACCGAGTGATGTACGTCTCAGCTGGTTCTCCAGGCATTTGGTAAAGCCTAGAGAGATCGGCCAGAGTGACCTCTTGCTCAGTCCTGTAGAACTGCTTGTGGAATAATTCTTCTAATTGAGCCCATGACTGAACCGAATTATTTGGGAGATTTATATACCATGTGAATGTGAGTGGCGTGTGAGAGAGGGTGGGAATAACCTCATTTTAAGGAACTTCGTTACTCATTTGCTTCTCACACCTTCATGCGGAGAAACGTGCCACATGCTCCACTGATGACTTGGTATCCTCTCCCGAAAATTGGGAGAAGTCTGGAACCTTGTACCCCTTAGGAAATTCCACTCGATCTACAGCCTCATTATAAGGCTTCTTGTAGATAGGCCTCTCGAACTTCTGCAAAGCAGGTCCAAACTGATCTTGGACATACTCAATGACCTGCTCTTTACTCAGAAGCACTAGATTTTGGACATTTGGAGATGGTGGAGCCCTCTCAGAAAGTGCAATGTTAGAAGCACCAGCAAAGAGAGGATTAGGATCCTTCCATCTCTCGAGGATCCGCTCGGGATGAGAGGTCGCTCCCATCTTGATTTACCACCGACCGAACATCTTTTACGTTCTCCGGGTGGTTGAATTGAGAAGACGAAGAAGACGCTGATGCATGAGGTAAGATGAAACCTTGAGAGGAATCGTGCATCTTGAGTTGGTCATTGTTGGCGCCATTTCCAGTTGACACGGAAGCGACTGGAGTTAGTTTTTCGTTAAGAAGAACTATCATGTCTTTAATGGATTTAGTGAGATCCATCTGTGACTCCTTGATCTCCTTGAGTGGACCAACGATAGAGTGAGTGAGTCCTTGGGACAATTCAGCATTTGTCTCCAGAATGATGTCTCTCATGCCAACAGCCATCTCTTGCAAGTCTTCTTGAGATGCTTGAAGGACCGGCCTTCGGCCCGGCTTCGGATTTGGGTCATCACCGGTTCCGTGCCTTTAGCTCCTCCTTTCTTGTCTTTTCCCGCCATCTTAAATCTTCAAATGTGTTATGGGTCCCACTGGGCGTGCTAAAAAATGTTGTCCACCGATTTCCCCAGGGACAGGAGAAACGGGAGTGGCCAACACCGAGTGGTGTAGAAGATGCGAGGGCGTGCCAGGAGATTTGAATCCACAAGAGGAATGTAGAAAAGCGCCTGAATGTACTGACTAACTTCTTTCAAGCAATTGAGAAACTCGAGCTAAAGTTACAAGGGTTCGTGGGGCCTTGAACAAGGACTTCCACACTTGAAGAAAATTACATAGAAGAAAAAGAAAAGATTTCGGAAGAGGGGGAGGAGTAGGAGATAGACATAGTTAAAAGAAATCGATCGACTAACTGGGAGAGTTAGGAGATAAAAACTAAATTAATTTGCTGCTGTGAGCGTTGTTGGTGTTGGAACCTCTGTAACGTTGCAAGGAGGCTTTCATTTATAGCCTCTGAATCCAAGCATAACTTCCGAAAACTGTAACTGCCCACGATCTTCTGCCATGAAGCCATATCTTCCATGAATTTCGGCATTTCCTTGAAGATGTGTGGGAAGATGACAAGTGTCCCTTAACTGACCGAAAGTAACTGCCCATGATCTTAGTGTAATTTTAACACATGTTAATTCCGGCCCTAACCACTTATTTTTAGATAAACGACAACTCCTAAAATTTAGGCAACAAGCTTATCACCTAAATTTTAAGTAATTCGGCTTTAATAAAAATCCAAATTAAAATCAAAATGAATCTTAACCACTTTCTTTGCCACGTGTAAATTTTGAAATTTATGGTACAAACACAGGTGTATCAAATATGGCTGCACAACGAACCTTTGGCCTCGTACTCGACCTGTGTCTCCATGAGTTATTGAATACTGATTTCGATAGCTTGAGTTCCAGTATCAAACTAGGTGCCTTCGTCGTTCTCTTCTTTGCTTCCATCCGTTTCTTCTTGGTTTTCGAGTTTGATTTCTTCTTGGCGATTTGATTTTATCAGTTGGTATTCTTATTTAATTTTCATTTTATGTTCTTCGTCCTAACCCATGTGTTTTCGTTTTCCCCTTTTGGCAGATGCTTTTCTTAAGTTCCGAGTCTTCTGAATTCCTGTAACCCATATGTCAAGGTGATAACTTTTTGTGTTTTTTTTTTCCCCTTGAAATAGTTAGGAGCGGAAGATCTGTTTTGGTTGTAGAACTTGTTGTTTGCTTGAAATGAGAGTTAAAATTAATGGAGTTTTTATCTTGGTTTTTCATGTTTGTGTGAACAACATAGCCAGCCAAAGAACACTATGAAAAGTTTAGATACAATAGTGCGCAAATAAAGCAATGGAAAGTCCAAAATATAATCTAGGTCTGTAGGTCTTTTTTGTTAAACAAAATGGAAAAATTGAAAAACGAGAAGTCAAAAAGCTCATCACTCCTTACTTTTGCCTTTTTTTTTTTTTTGTGAACTCAAAAATTGAAAATGCATTATAATAGAATTCATTTGGACTTAAATGAGCCAAGCAGCTAAAATTCGAAAATGTGAAAATGAAAAATGAAAAAAAATGGGCATCCAAACACCCTCTAACAATTTCATAATTTGCATCCCCACTGGCTTATTCTTGAGCTGTTCCTTGCCAGATTATTACTCTCTCCGTCTCTTTTTAAGTGATCAACTTCGGAAACGTGTATTTTGGCAAACATTTAAAAATGTACTCCTATATCGTTTTTAAATTTTTTTGCACCAAATTAAAGTATTCAATGAGCACTTTAATTTGGTATAAAACAAATTAAAAAGTTATATAGAGAAATATGTTTTTTAGGAATTTGAAATTGCACGTATTCTAATATGGATCATTTAAAAAGGGACGGAGAGAGTATATACTCATTGGTTGCCTTCCAATTTCTGCAGCACAGCAACGAAGCTCCTAGTTTCCTTCGACTGATGTGATTGGATCGAGCTCCTCGGCTATGTTCAATGGTGCTATGGTTTTGTTTTTTTGTTTTTGAACAGATAAATGTCAAAGAATTCTATTTTTGGCTGGTTACTGAAAATACCACACAAATTAAAACAGTGAAGAGTTTGAACGTCCTTTATTTTTATTTTCCCTATTTTATTTTGCTTCACTAATCCAAGATGCAAAAAGGCCTAGAAAACAGGATCTTGACCCTCAACTTAATTTATGATATATAATTTTACCCAAAGAAGGTAATGTAATATACCACCATATGAAAAACGTGTCTCAGGATTACAATGAAGACCACCAGTACACTTTTTTCGCTATTTGCAAATGAATTTATTAATCTTTGAAAAGAAACAAAGATTAGAAGTGGCTTTTAGATGGTCTAAAATTGGTAAAAGTTTGTTGTTGCCCAAAAAAATTGGGTAAAAGTCATAATTTTTTACTTTTTTGATTTCTCTCGCCGATGAGAACCAATAAGTCACAAATGTTTGACGCAAATGAATATCATTTTTTTTTTTTGGTTAAATAACTACAAGTTCTAAAAGTGACTTTTAACTCCGTGACTTGTTTTGGGAAATTCATTAAGTGGAGTCTAGCCCATTTTTAAATATTAAAATCAAAAGGCAGTGTTGGACTTAGTAATCTTGATAGAGGGATTTAGGTTCAGAACAAAAATTGGCCCATTGTTCAGTTAAATGGGGGCGCACAACGTGGGCCTATTTGTCACTGACCCATTGGTAATTCTGTTCTCTTTTGTGAAGCCCGAGAAAATTCCAAAAGTACGGAATTTCCTAGGAGAGAGATTATGGATTGGGGATCACTATACTTTGACACCTAAAATTATGGGTCTTGCTAACGTGTATCCAATTAGTATATAATAAGTACATAAACAAACAAATAAAATACACACTCTCATATACTTTTTACACTTTTCAATACATCTTCACATATTTTTATACATTTTTCACACATTTCAATACACTTTTTAAATCTTAAAGGCACACATTAACATTTTCCAATTATCAAACCGCAAGATACTTTGCAACCCAACAAAAGTTAAAATGATATAAAAATTTGAGCATTTTTGCTTACCATCGTTCAATTCACACTTGGTGAAAGTGTACTCATTATATATCTCACTCTAATGATCAGAACTGTTAAGTTTGTTCAATTCATTCGTTAGGACATCATACATTGGACTGAATCCTGGTTCATGGAATCTCTCCTTTTCTCTTCTATGCCTTAGGAAAGGAAAGCTCGGTTGTCAAGGAGAATGAATTCGTAGCTTGTACCCATACCAAGGTGGTTCCATTATCTGTATCCAAAAAGTTCACTCATGGTTAGTACAAAGCACCCCGTCATTCCTGACCAAAGGAAGGAATGGGAGACGGGGTAACCATACTTTCTAAAAAATTCATCTGGTCAATTAGACACCAGCAAGCGCTAGATCTAAAGGTTTATTTTGTGGCTTCAAAATTGTCAACTCGAGAATTTGTTTTTTGTCTACAGATAATATCCATTCCGGATCTCATGCTTTAACTCGTATAAATTTGAAATGAGCACACCTTCGTGAAAGTGAACATAACAGTTCTTGGCTTAGAGATGCTCTTATTTTGATATGGTCACATTTTAAGCTTATTTTACTTCAAAATTTAAGTCTTGATTTGGCCACAATATTTGGTCTGCGCCAGTTGGCTTCCATTAAGTATATCATTGAAATTTCCAAAATTTTAGTATTACTGTAGTAGTATTAGGCCTTTGTTTGATAACACAGATTCAACACTTAAAACTGAATCAATTAAGTAATAAGTTATTTAGTAGGTTTGATAACCACATTTTATGTTACTTAATAGATTAAGCGCCACTTAAAATATAAGCTAAAAAAGTTGATAAAAATTAAGTAGCTTTGAGCTACTTAATTCTTGTTGAATTCTTATGTACTTACAATCAACCATCACACCTCCGCCGCCGCTATCACAAACATCATCACGCTGCCGCCACCACCACAACCACCACCATTGCACTACTGCCACCGTCATGCCGCTACCACCACAACCACCACTATTACACCACTGCCGCCGCCATGCCGCTACCAGCACCACCACTGCCACACTGCCACCAGCACCACTGCCACACCACCACCACCACTATCACCATTACCCATATACCACTACCACCACCACCACCACAACCACCACCATTGCACCACCGCCACCGCCACCGCCATGCCACTACCACCATAACCACCATCATTGCACCGCCGCCATGCCTCTACCACCACAACTACCACCATTGCCACATTGCCACCACCACTATCACCGTTACCCATATACCACCACTACTATTGTCATGACACCGCCATCACTTCACCACCACCACTAGCATTCCACCTAGCCCACCACCACCACTACCACCACCACTACCATGCCATAACCATCACACTACCACCAATACACCACCAACATTACACCACTATTACCCTACTGCCACTCCAACTCACCATCATTCCACCACCACCATTACTCCACTGCCATCGCCACCTCGCCACCACCCTCACTAGGGGTGCACACGGTCCAGATTGTACCGGTTCTCTAAAAATCCAGTAATCGGACTATTTTAACCGGTTCTAGAAAATTAAAAACCAAAACTTAACCAAGACACATGCAAAACCTGTCTAGATCCAAACCATAAGACTGGACTGGTTTTGGTTCGTTTCTGGTTCTACCCGATTAAGAAACACTTTACCGCAACACATGAATTCAAACGATTATTTAGAATTTAGAGCACTAAAACAATTCATAAAATAAATAGTTTTAGGATTGGAAGAATCAATAGATACTGTAAAGAAATATGAAAAGAAGAAACAATTAGGAAGTAGATTGGGATTAGAGTAAGAGAATTGAATTTTGCTTTGAGTAGCAATCGTGAAATTAAGATGGAATAAAAAAGAAAAGAAATTGGTAATTTGGTATTAGTAGATTATAGTAATATATTAAAAATTTCTTAACAAAATACATTTTTATTCTAAATAGACATAATAGAATACCTTACTAGAAAAAAAAAATATTAACTTACCAAATCAAGATACATAATTTTGTGTATGTATAAATAAATTAAAAATATATATATACATATATAATATTAAGATTATATGGTTTGGTTCGGTTCGGTTCTAACTGTGGTTCTGAAATTGAGAATCAGTAACCAAACCATTATTACCAGTTCTTAGTTTTTTAGAACCATAACCTGACCAGTAAACCGTAGAACCTAACCAAATCGACCAGTTAGGTCCGAATCGGATCGGTTTGGCGGTTATATCTGTTTTCTTGAACACCCCTAACCCTCACTACCTCTCAATCACTACTCCACCACTACCACAAATACATGATGACCATTAATAAAATTAAGAGACAATTAAAACCCAATTTTTTTAATTCAGTGCTTAATTTGTTTTATCAAATAGGTTTTTAGCTTAAAAAATTCAGCATTCAGTTTCCAGTACTTAATTTTCAGCTTTCAGCTTTCAGCTTTCAGTTTTCAGTTTTCAGTTTTATTAAACAACACATTAATCTTCGTATATTCTCTCAAGATATGTACTAGGTTCGCACCAAAATTTTGTGGAAATATATATAATACCTGCCACCTCCAAAATTAATTTTTAAAAAGTATAATCCACCAACCTAGCTAGCTATATGAATTTACTCCTCAATATTTGGAGTTCGGGATCGCCTTCCCTTGAACCCTGGCACTATGTTTGTCCACAACTAGGGCACGTATATAATTGGCAAAAATGGTTGGTGTTGATTTTGGGGCTCATTTTTTATTTATTTATGCAGGCACTTTAATATTTAATAAAGTTACAAAATTACCTTTTTTAAGATATAAAAATTACTGGAGGCACTCCACCCCCAAATTATCTCCTAGTAATTTACTAGGACACTTCAAACGAAAAAATGAACAAAAATCAAACACAAATATTAGGTTCTAAATATTAACATTAACATTATGTTTCAAACATTAAACATCCACAACATAAATATTAGGTTCTAAACATTAAACATGCATCTATGTCGGATTGCTTCATGCCACTTTACCAAAAAAAAAAAAAAAAAAAACTAAACATTGCTAGAATTCTCCAAAATAAACAACAAACAATTAAAAATGTTGATGGTGTAAAATCTTCATAATGGCTGAGACATAAGATCTTTATATTTTCGTATTCATTATCTATCATTTTTCTCTCAAAATCTTCATAATGGCCGGCAAATCTATATTTTAAAACTCATAGTGAGACAAATAAAGCACATCACCAAAGTTAGAGAACTTTTGAGATGAAAAGTAACTGAACTCTCAAGAGACTTTGAATGGACAAAATGATGGTGCTACAATCATAGGCCGATGATTGCTTGTCTAGGTGTAGAACATGAAGACAATAACATAAAAACTTTACTAAGGAACATTACATATGAAGTAGGCAATTCAGTGATGTGCAGTAAAAGGAGTTGAACGTGGAATAACAACTATCTGCTTTTTTTTTTATTAAAAAAAAACTATTTGCTTTTTTGGAGTGCCTAAAGTAAAGAAGAAGAGTAAGTGTTTTTTTAGAGTGCCTGAAGTAAATCATGAAACTTGCAAAAGGGTAATTTTGGAGAACAATTGTAGCTTGGAGCCCCTGCATCAAAATTGGGAGTGCGAATATCAATTTCCAAATGATAAAGCTACAATAATTATCTCCAATATGGCTCCACCATGTGAGTGTGTTGGAGCCATGTTGGTTTACATTGAAGTGTGTGGACTCCACACATCATGTGAGTGTGTTAGAGACAATTATTGTACCTTTGCCGACGGCACATTGCCAAACAAAACTTTTAGTCGGCGATTCCTTTTCCCAACTAAATATGATACATTTGCCAACCAAACCGTCAGTTGGCAATGGCGTAATTTCTTGTAGTGAATTAATTCTATCTTAATTCGATTTGTCCCATCATTGAAATGGAAATTACAACGACTAAAATGACCCAAGGCATGATAGCTACATACGTGATATCATCCTAACTATGCTTTGTCCCATTAATTTTTAATGAAGACCGAACATGAGTATCATGACGTATTATTAAATGGTACTCCAAACCCATGGTGTATATTATAAATTTTTGCTGAATCACATTTTTTAGGGGCCAATATTGAAAGACCAACACATTCTATTGGAATTATTCATTTTGGAGAAGTCTACATAGGCTGGTTCAAATGATTTTCTTAAGAGTAACTAACAGTGATTTTCTAGTATAGGCTTAATAGGGATTCCTCGAGGTAAGGTCAACAATGGTGCAGCTACAAGCTAGAATACATAAGATGAGGTACTCATGAATGGATGGTTGATGCAAAGTATTAGTGATTAATATGATTACGGTCTAACTTGGTTGGTGGTTTTAAAATTCAAATATTCTTTGAAGTCCTAAAATGCTGCTTGATTTGACATTTTGTAGTCTCTAGAGTTGTCTAAGAGAGACACAACAACGCCTAAGTCGTATTTCTTATTTTTAGTAAATTTTTGCCTGGTTAGTATATGTATCGCGCGTTTTGGTAACTTGTTTCTTAATTAGTATGTCCGAGTTTTAGAAACCTATGAAATAAGCACGGTAAGCGTTATAACAATCTATGACAAATTGGTCTAGGATTCTAGTAAATCTTAGGATTCCACTGACTCATCGAACAAGTTGTCTTCGTTAGAGATGACGCTTGATTCACTTTTTTACACGGTGTCAATTTATTGTTTTTGAAGAAAACTGCCGTACGTTAAAAATCAAACAACTTGACTAAACTTTCATTAGTGGCGTAATTAACCATTCAATTAATAAGTATTCTGTACAAAGTATTGGGTGTTGACTGTAGCATTTTCCATATAGACAAGCGCGATTTCTAAGATTAATTTTCCCAAATTTGGATATATTACAACCGCAAGTATGTATGTTTTTGTTGTCAAAATCCTTGATAGTTAGTTTTCGATACATGTTTTTGTTTTTTAATCAAGATTCATCATTCTTTCTTTTAAAATTGCGATTCTAATTTGATTCCTTTTTAGCATGTGAAGTTGACGGTTTCAACGTCAGCTCTTTTTTAAAACCTTTGACCTTCCTATTGTTCCCTCTTAGTCATCTCATTTTACCAAAGAAGGTAATGTAATATACCACCATATGAAAAAACGTGTGTCAAGATTACAATGGAGACCACCAGTATACTTTTTTTGCTATTTGCAAATGAATTTATTAATCTTTGAAGAGAAACAAAAGATTAAAAGTGACTTTTAGATGGTCTAAAATTGCGAAAAGTTTGTCATTGCCCAAAAAAATTGGATAAAAGTCATAATTTTTTGCTTTTCCGATTCCTCTCGCCGATGAGAATCAATAAGTTACAAAAGTTTAACGTAAATGAATTTCATTTTTTTGTAAGTAAATAAAGACTAGTTTTAAAAGTGACTTTTAACTCCGTGACTTATTTTGAGAAATTCAGCCTTGAGTGGAGGAGAAGACCGGTTTTAAAGGTTAAAATCGAAAGACAATGTTGGGCTTAGTAATTTTGACGGAGTGATTTTGAATCTGAACAAAAATTGGCCCGTTGTTTTAAATGGGGACCGCACAACGGGGCCTATTTGTCAATGACCCATTGGTAATTCTGTTCTACTTGGTGAAGGCCAAGAAAATTCCAAAATTATGGAATTTCCTAGAAGGGGAAGAGTTTTTTAGTGCTGAGCGGGCACCATCCTAAATGGTGGGTGCACATCGAAAACACTTTTATACGGCTTGGATTTATATATATATATATATATATATATATATATAGAGAGAGAGAGAGAGAGAGAGAGAGAGAGGGATAAATCTGGGCCATCCAAAATACTTTTGAACGGCTGTATGTTCGTGCATGGGCGTGCTGCCTGTTTGGCATTCAAATTTTTTTCCTAAAAAAGGTAGCAAACTCAAGTAAAATCTTTTGGGGCCATGTGTCACACAAAAGTTAAAATGACATAACAATTTGAGCATTTTTGTTTATCGTCGCATTGTTCATCCTTGGTGAAGGCGCACTCATTGTATATCCTACTTTAATGATCAGAATTGTTAAGTTTTTTCAGGTTCAATTGTTAGGACATTTTACATTGGACTGAATCCTGGTTCCTACAATCTCTCTTTTTCTCTTCTACACCGTACTTAGGAAAGGAAAGCTCGATTGTCAAGGAGAATGAATTCGTACCATATACCCATGCCTAGGTGGTTCTAAAAAACTCATCTGGTCAATCGGACACCGGTAACTCTTGATTTTGATATGGTCACATTTTTAGCGTATTACTCCAACGTTTAAGTCTTGATTTCGCCACAATATTTGGTCCCCGCCGGTTAGCTTAGCTTCCATTAATTATATCATTGAAATTTCCAAAAATTTTAGTGCTTCCTCCATTCCAATTTTATATTTCACCACAAAACTACATGCAATTTTCAAACACCCTTGAAATAGATGATTTTGAGTCTTGCTTGATCGGTTGAATGATCAGAAGGCGGTTGCTAAAATAATAATAGTAATATATTTATCAAAATAATTTTTGATTTTTTTGGCATCGTATAAAAGTTTTCAAGGAGATCTATCAAATAAGATCCATGTTAATAAAAAAAATTATTTTTGTAAGTACATTATGCTTTAGTTTAAAAATTACATTTAATTTTGTAATGAACAATCAAATTGGGACGGAGGAAGTATTATTGTAGTATTAATCTTCCTATATTCTCTCAAGATATGTACTGGTTAGCACTCAAACTTTGGATTTCGGGCCCGCCTTCCCTTGAAGCCTGCCACTATCTTTGTCCACAGCTCGGGTACGTATATAATTGGTCAAACTTGTGCCACTAATGTCATCTTAATTCGGTTTGTCCCATCATTGAAACTGACATTACAACAATTAAAAGGACCCAAGACAAGATAGCTACGTGACATTCTAACTATGCTTTGTCCCATTAATTTTTAACACAGACCAAACTTGAGTTGGATTGTCAATGTTGTGAGTAGTGATCGATTAAGGGGTGCTTTGGGTAAAAAATAAAAAATAAAAAACCAAAAAATCACTTTTGTCCTTATTTAATTTTTTTTGCATTAAGATTTTGTGATTTTTGGATTTCTCTCGACGAGACGAATCTAACAAGTATAAAATTATGGTCAAAACTTAATTTTTTTTAATAAAGCCAAAATAAGTGGATTGTTATGCAAAACTAATGAATGAAAAAAAAAATTGAATAAGGACAAAAGTAGTTTTTTGATTTTTTGATTTTTTATCCAAAACACCCCTAAGTGGTCCTAGCAAGAGTATCATAACGTATTATTAAATGGTACTCCAAACTAATGGCATATAATATAAATTTTTGCTGAATCACACTTTTCAAAGGGCCAATATGGATAGACCAACACATTCTATTGGAATTATTCATTTCGGAGAAGTCTACGTAGGCTAGGTCAAATGATTTTCTTAAGAGTAACTAACAGTGATTTTCTAGTGTAGGCTTAATAAGGATTCCTCGAGGTAAGGTCAACAGTGGTGCATCTCCAAGCTAGAATGCACAACATGATTAATACGATTGCGGTCTAACTTGGTTGGTTTTACAATTCGAATATTTTTGAAGTCCTCCACTGGCCTTGTTCTCCAATAAATTTTAGGTAAATTTTATGAAAATCTCATAAAATGAGTATTTTATGGAGAGATAATAAAATAAAATTGTTTTCCAACTGATAAAATATAGTAGTTTTCCTGTACATTTTAGGAGGATTTTATAAAAATCTCATAAAATAACTTTTACATTTTATGTGTTGAGATTGGAGTGTCATAAAATGAGAGATTTTATGTACCTAAAATCTATTGGAGAACAAGGCCTAAATCTTCACATATTATACTTTTAGTTGTGATTTCCCCCCCTTAAAATGCTACTTGATTTGGCATCTTTTTAGTTTCTAGAGTTGTCCAAGAGAGACATGACAACGTCTAAGTCGTATTTCTTATTTTTAGTAAATTTTGGCTTGGTTGGTTTGTATCGTGGGTTTTAGTAATTTGTTTCTTAATTAGTATGTTTGAGTTTTAGTAACCTATAAATAAGCATGGCAAGCGTTATGACAAATCTATGACAAGTTGGTCTAGTAAATCTTAGGATTCCACCGACTCATAGGTTAAAATCAAACAACTTGACTAAATGTCCTGCCATTAGTGGCATAATTAACCATTCAATTAATACGTATTCTGGGCATAGTATTGGGTTTTGACCTTAGCATTTTCCATATATACAAGCAGGATTTCAAGATTATTTTTCCCAAATTTGGATAATACTACAACCTCAAGTATGTATATTATATATGATTGCCAAACTGAGATACAAGAGACATTATGTATGATTGCTCTCTTAAGATTAGCAGAGGTGCATGTATACTAATCCAAACATCTGTTACAAGAGATATTTGTCCACAGCTCAGGTACCAATATAATTGGTCAAACTTGTGCCACTAATTTGATCTTAATTCGATTTGTCACATCATTGAAACCGATATTATAACGGTTAAAAGGACCCAAGGCATGATCGCTACGTGACATCCCAACTATGCTTTCTCCCAATAATTTTTAACGAAGACCGAATTTGAGTTAGATTGTTAGTGTTGTGAGTAATGGTTAAGTGGTCCTAGCTAGAATATCATGACGTATTAGTATTAAATGGTACTTCAAACCCATGCCACTTCAAACCCATGACGTATTATAAATTTTATCACATATGAGGGGCCAATATTGAAAGACCAACATAGTCTATTCGAATTATTCATTTTGGAGAAGTCTACGTAGGCTAGGTCAAATGATTTTCTTAAGAGTAACTAACAGTGATTTTCTAGAGTAGGGCTTAATAAGGATTCCTTGAGGTAAGGTCAACAATGGTGCATCTCTAAGCCAGAAGAATACATAAGGCACTCATGAATGGATTGTTGATGCAAAGTACTAGCGATTAATACAATTACGGTCTAACTTGGTTGGTGGTTTTAAAATTCGAATATTCTTGAAGTCCTCCAAATCGTCACATATTACACTTTTAATACTGATTGTTTTCTTCTTAAAATGCTGCTTGATTTGACACCTTTCTAGTCTCTAGAGTTGTCTGAGAGAGACACGATAACGTCTAAGTCGTATTTCTTATTTTTAGTAAATTTTGGCCTGATTGGTATGTATGGCGCATTTTCACAATTTGATTATTAATTAGAATGTCCGAGTTTTGGTAACCTATAAATAAGTACGGTAAGCGTTATGAGAAATCGTCTACGATTCTAGTAAATCTTAGGATCCACCGACTTGTAGAACAAGTTGTCTTTGTTATAGATGACGCTTGATTCACTTTTTTACACCGTCAATTTATTTGTTTTTGAAGAAAAATGCCGTAAGTTAAAAATCAAACAACTTGACTAAATGTCCTGTCATTAGAGCATCCACAATGGTCTAACCAAAATTGGATAACCAAAAGTTGCCACATAAGCTTTTGGTTATCCATTTAGAGGTTGCTAAAGTTAGCAATGTCAAGTCCCACATTGGTGTTTTTTGTCCATAACCAAAAATAATGGACACCCTCCATCACTTATTCAAATGATAAACAAAACTTGCCACATTACTTTTTCAAACTACAAAAAATAGTTTTGAAAATTTTTTTAAAAAATATTTTGAATTTTCTTTAAGTACAAAACAGTTTAAAAAAATAGTTTTTAAAAATAAATTTTGAAAAAAAACATTTTTTAAAAATAAACTTCTGAAAAAAACAGTTTTTAAAATGAACTTTTGAAAAAAAAAACAGTTTTTTTTAAAAGAACTTTTGAAAAAAACAGTTTTTAATAGGAATTTTTGGAAAAAAAAACAGTTTTTTAAAATGAACTTTTGAAAAAAACAGTTTTTTAAAATAAACTTTTGAAAAAAACCAGTTTTTTAAAATTAAACTTTTGAAAACATTGTTAAGAGAGGAGAGAGAAGGTTTTTGTCATTTTGTGTAATGGTGGGTGTACTTGATTGGGTAGATGTGGGGTCCATTAAATTTGGTTATTGGAAAAAGGTTGCTAGTTTTGGTTATCCAAGTGACAAAATTTGGTTAGTTGCTAAGAGGTTGCTAAGTTTGGTTATTCCAATGTGAGCACTTTTTTAAACAAACATTGCTAACTTTAGCAACTTTTTGATTTTGGTTATGCCATTGTGGATGCTCTTAGTGGCGTAATTAACCATTCAATTAATAAGTATTCTGCTCATACTGTTGGGTGTTGACCATAGCATTTTCCATATATACAAGCAGGATTTCAGGAATAATTTTTCCAAATTTGGATATATTACTATCACAAGAATGTATATTATATATGATTGCCTCACTGAGATACAAGAGACATTATGTATGATTGGTCTCATAGGATTAGCAGAGGTGCGTGTAAACTGATCTGAACACCTGTTATACAAGATATTTGTAGTCGAAATCATTGATAGTTAATTTTTGAAATATGTTTGTTTTTAAAATCAAGTTTCACCGTTTTTTTTTTATTTTTAAATTGCGCTTCTAATTTTATTCCTTTTTAGCATGTGAAGTTGAGGGTTTCAACTTCAGCTCTTTTTTGTCAAATTCAAAAGGAGAATCTAAAACCTTTGACCTCCTGTTGTTCCGCCTTAAATGACAACCATGCATACATATGCATATTCCTGCTCTCTCTCTCTCTCTCTCTCTCTCTCTTCCTTGGTTCTGGTTTCGGGGACATAACATTTGACACAACACTCTCTCTCCCCTGGTTCTGGTTCCAGGGACACAACATTTGACACAACAATAAGTGGTGCGTTACGCTAATAATCGGACATGTTGAATTTGTTTAAAATATATTTTTAATAATACCTGTACAAAATCAACTCATTCGAATTCGGATAATAACTTCTACTTTCTGCCGCCCTCTCTCAAATCAACTTAGGACGTTGGGAAAGTAATTAAAAGCTTAAAAGGTGAATTTAGCGCAGGTTGAACCTGCATTCGGTAACCAATCAAATACAGTTGAAATTTTGTTCAAAATATTGTGTGCGTGTACATGTGTGGTCCTTTGATTACACTAATAAAGTCAATGGCTTAGATCTAGCACATGACCAAAAAATAACTACTATATATATTGTTAGGGCACATTTGACTATATTATATATATCTTGTGTGTTAGTCAATATTCTCAATAGCTCATCCACAACAAATTGATATGTAGCTCGCGCACTCACACACACTTGATTGGTGATGAGAAAAAAAATTATAACAGAATTGATAAGGGTACATGGAGAAAAAAGAAAAGAGAAAGAAAATCGACAAGGTTGACACTCACTATATTAACCAAACAAATCCTAAATGTAGCGGAGAAAAAACAAAGAAACTCCAACCAAAAATTCTTATTTTCCCAGATTTATAAATGTTGTCATAGGCCACGAAGTAAGAGAAATACCAACGGACTTGGGGGAGGTGCTGTGCACTCCTCGGCCGTTTAAGTTTTGGACGGCACGGATGTGCTCGGTAATTTTTCTTCAATTTTGATTTTTTTTACCGGTAAAAAGTCAAAACACATCCGAGCTGTTCAAAACTCAATCCAACAGCCGAGGGATACACAACACCTCTCCCGCTTCCAATACCAACCGACAAGCGAAAATCAAGGACACAAAGATTTGCATGGTTCCCCCTAAGTATGAAGCTCTTGAGGTATGTTCACAGGCGAAGAGCGAAAGATGATTCACTATGAACGGGAGAAAATACAACTTGACATTAGTGGCGTAATTAACCATTCAATTAATATGTATTATGCGCATAGTATTGGGTGTTGAACGTAGCATTTTCCATATACACAAGCGGGATTTCAAGATTAATTTTCCCAAATTTGGATACTTTACAACTGCAAGTATGTATATTTGTATTATGGTGTAACTTAGGGCTACTCAAAAAAACTGGTGAACCGTGAATTCGATCCGGACTGAATTGATCCATATGTTTTGGATTTTAACCGTGGATTAATGATTTGGACACGGATTCGAAAAATAAATAAAACCATGACTCGCGGTCCAGACACAGATTTTGATTTTTAAACCTTTGATTAACCGATTTGGACCGTGAGATTTTTATTATATATATATATTTTTTTTAAAAATAAATATATATGTAGTTTTTTTTTGTATTAGACTTTGATGTAACTATTGAAGTATTTGTATTCCGCTCAGCTAAACTGCATTTGTTTGTAAACTGGAACTATCAACGTACTAGGATAAGTTTGCAATCTTGATTGGGTTCTATTTCTACTAACGCCTTTGTTTGTTAATTGGAACTATTAACGTACTAGTATAAGTTTGTAGTCCTAATTGGTTTCTATTTCTACTAGTGCATCTGCTACTTGATTTTTTTCATGTAGGGTATGAACAAGGGCAAAATTTGAAATTGAGTTAGACAATTTTTTTTATAGAATAAGTTGAAAATCCGTGCATAAATCCGAAACCATTGGAACCAAATCTTGAGACTTTTGGATTAGATACAGATTTTATTTTCAGAAAACCGCGACTCGCGGATTAAGATTGGATTCATGCCAATCTAGACCATGAGCACCTGATGCAGATTGGAAATTTATATTACTTACAAATATAATGTTTTAAGTTTTCCTTATTTTTATTTTATTAATTTTATTAGGAAGTCTCCAATTTTAGAAATAAGTGTTCTAGAGTATTTTGATTCCTAGTTGGATTAGGATTTCTTTTTTGTTAATTGTTTCCTAGTTGGATTAGGATTTCTTTTTGTTATTTGTTTCCTAGTTGAATTAGGGTTTTGAGTACTATAAGTATCGTTGTAAGCCTATTGGCAAAGGGTGGTTGGTTGATATTGAATTACAGAAACAGAGTTTTTACTCATATTTGATCGTTTAAGGAGGGAGTACCTCTGGGTCGATCTTTCGTTCGTGTTCCTCTTGCACGATTGAATCAGTTCTATAGGCTGCGCTGCATTAGTTGGTATCAGAGCTCCCTAGGGACACAACATTTGACAAAACAATAATTGTTGCTCTACGCTAATAATCAGACCTATTCAATTTGTTTAAAACATTTAAAAGCTGGAAAGATGAATTTAGCGCAGGTTGAACCTACATTCAGTAACCAATGAAATACAGTTGAATTTTTGTTCAAAATATTGTGTGTGTACATGTGTGGTCCTTTGATATCACTAAAAAAGTCAATGGCTTATCTAGCACATGACCAATAAATAACTACTAGTATATATATTGTTAGGGTATTTGACTATATAATACATATCTTGTGTGTTACTCAATATTCTCAATAGCTCACCCACAACATATTGATATTTAGCGCACGTACTCACACACACTTGATTGGCGAAGAGAAATTTTTTTTTATAAAGAACCCAATAAGGTACATTGAAAGGAAAAAAAAAAGAGAAGGCATAATTGGAAAGAAATTAAGATTAGAATCGACAAGGTTGATGACACTCACTATCTTAACCAAAGAAATGCTAAATGTAGCGGAGAAAAAACAACGAAACTCCGACCAAAAATTGGATAAACAGTAACTCACCAATTCTTATTTTCCCAGATTTATAAATACTGTACTTGCGAGTACCCAAAAATAAATAAATACTATACAAATGTTATCCGTGTATTAATCCGTCCGAATTCGTTATCTGTGTATTAATTAAAACCAGATAATTAATATGAATATACGTACAAATGTTCTGAATTGAGATACGTACAAATGTTATGCAACTCGGGCAGTTCATATCATATATACGATATACACTCAAATATGGTGTATCATAGCAAGTTTTGATTCATAAATGTTGCACACTCAAATATGGGGTGTAGTGTAGTATCTTATACTTTGACACCTACAACAAATGCTCGCCACCCTGATTTTTGTTACGTCTCTTCCGGTGAAACAATGCGATTTTTCACAAAAGAAAAATTGAAACACCGAGTATATATACAGATATGTATCTAATTATAATGACGAGATCGGCCGAATTCGAATTCATGTTCTATTCAGAAAATATACACCATTAATCTTTTGTCAAGAGACTGGAAAAGGAAAAAATCGAAGGGAAGTTGTATTCGATATGCGATTTTCTTATCATACATTACTACAGTGTTACATACCCTAGAAATCAAAGAACATCAATGGACAATTGGCTAACAATACATGCAACAAATCTTAACGACGAAATGAATAGAAAGATTCCCTACGCCCAATCAAATACTAATCTAGCTTTGATATGGCACCTCTCGCAAGGAAGACTGGCTTCACTTTTAGAGGAATACAAAAACGACGGTGGAGCATTTAGGTAGAGAATTTATCGGCTGAAGGTGGTGGCAGTGGTTGCAAAAACTTCAAGTTTGACGGCAGAGAATTTGGTGCTGACGGTGGTCCTATGTTTAAATAACTCGACGAGCATTTGTTCCCATTTGTAGCAGTTGATGGGAAGCTGGAAACAACTGGAAAGGTTCCCCCAAAATTCAAACTCTTGCTAAAATTTTCCCCTCCAATTTGAAACCCTAGGTTTCCCCGTCCACCACTACCATTAGACCCAATGATAGACGTAAGAGCGGTTGCTAAAGCAGATTGAAAACTCGGGTCTGACGTGATTGCCTTGGTTGCAGCTGCAATGGTGTCTGCTGGTAAGTTTTGTTGTGGAGGAGAGGAACTAGGGATAAGATTTTGCATGAAAGAGTGAATCATGTTTTCTTGATTTGGTTTTGATCCAAAGTTGAGTGAGTTACCTACTTGATTCTTGTTGTAGGGTACTTGAGTTCCGTAATTAAGGACCCCACTACTACTCCAAGACATAGGTAGGGGGTTAGATTCCAAAGAACTGAAATTGAGATTTGTGGAGGAATATCTTGGAGCCAAAGGGGAATTTAAAGAGAAATTGTTGAAATGAGAGGAGGATGAAGATGATGAGGTCGATGTGAGATCAAGAGTGATGGTTGGGTGTGTAGGTGCAGATGACATTGAAGAATTTGGTAGGTAGTATTGCTTTGAGTTAAGATTATCGGACAGGTAAAAATTCAATCCACCAAAGTTGGCCGAAGAGGTGGTGGCGCCAACTGATGAAGTGGGGGCTGTTCCGGAGGTGGATGAGCCAGACAATAGCATGGCAGCCGCGGCTGAGGTGGTAGACGCCATGGCAGTGGCTGAGATAGGAAGTGGATGGTTGTGCGTTCCTTCATAGGTGGTGATCAAGATGCCCATGTCCTCAGCACATCTTTGCACCTGGTAATTAAGAAAGAAACATTTTAAAACCACAGGGATAGAAATGCAATAAATGAGGAAGTAGTTAACAAATTGTCTTCTTTCAATCACTTGATATTTGATTTCTTAATGCAGTTGGTTGAATATATTTTTTTGTTGGTAACAAAGTCTATATTTGTTTTCTAAGCATTGAATCCTTGTCTCTAACAATTGAAGAGAATCCATATTGGTACTGTGATCAGTTTCTTGTATTAAAATATCCAATTAAGTGATCGAAAAAAATAAGAAAGTGCTTTATACCTGCTTTCTCACGGGACAAGTTGGTGCAACAGTACAACGATAGTATGCTCGCGGACATGGATTTCCTTTCGCAATCTTCTGTCCATACTTTCTCCATTGGCATCCGTCATTCATCTGTACGTCCAAAAAAAAAAAAAAAAATCAAATACTTTTTAGGAAATCAAATATTTTTGAGCAAGTTTATTGCACAAAAATTAACTCATTAAATAAGGAGCACTTCTTTAGTAGCTAATTCTACTAACCGTGGGAGTATCACATCTGACTCTCACAGAAACCCTAGCCTTCTTCACAGGGTTCTGCTCTGAAACCTCATCATCTTCTCTTCTCATTGTCTTCAAAACCTTATGTGGTGGCCAATGCTCACTGGCTTCTTTATTCGCTTCCAAGCTGTTTTCGGGGCTAGTTGCCTTTAGTGAGTTTTCAGTGCTTGGTCCTATTTTAGGCATTTCGAAAGCACTACTATCAAGTCTAAGGGCCAAACCCTCATCATTTTCTTCTTGATCCTCCTTGAGTTTTCTAGGATTTTGACCCTTTCTTGGCTCACTTGAAGTACTTCTCCCAAGACTCAGAGAAATTAGCTCTGGTTCGTCGATTGCTTCTTGAGTGTGGGCTATGATTGGTGATTCCGTAGCCTCTTGCTTAACAATATTGTCGAATTGCATCTGCAGGGTTCGGTAATCTTTCATAATCCGATTTAAATGCATCTTTAGTCTGTGGTTTTCTTCCCTCACCTCACCCATTTCTGCTTTGGCAGATTCAAGCTTAATATCCTACATACACATACAAAAGAAATAACATTTAGTTCTAATTCTTATATTATCTGTGAAATTGAAAATAATAATAATAATAATAATAATAATAATAATAATAATAATAATAATCAGAACCCAATATATCACAAACCTTACATAGTTTCACTAATTGTCTAGACTGTCAATGTTCTAGTCAGTTCAAATCCGGGTATTATTTGATTTTATTGAAAAAAAAAATATTGGCTAGTTTGATTCAAATTATTACATTATGGTCCTCATTTGCATTACTCTTTTTTGAACGACGAAAAAGAGATTTATTAATCAAATGCAACAGATTAAAACGACATGAGATGAGGCATCATTAAACATAAAGTTGCTATATACATATCCATCGTTGAATAATCTAAGACACCTCGTAAAATGTTATTTATCTTAACATAAAAGAATTATGAATATTTATCATGTGATCCAGTGTCTATGGATAAAATTTAGATATAACCCGGCTTAGACTTGCAACCGCATCCGAATTCATGTGTTGCATATTTCTTTTGTCTCTTCTCTCTTCTTATTCTTCTAGAATTCTTCCAAGGCTAATCAAAAGGCTTGTGGTCCTCAAAATACAACTTCCAAAACATGTACGTGTTATAATTGATGGGAGGTATTTGAAGAGTCAAATTTATGACCCCAAGATACAAAAATAAAAGCTAGTTTGATTATCTAAAAGAATTGGACCACTCATCATCCACGACACACAAAGAAACTCATATGCATACAAAAAATTTGTTTTCAAATAAATTCTCTGTAACTCGATATGGGTACATCGAGGAAAGAAAAAAGAAATAGAAAGGAGAAACACAGGCTTCTTGGTGTTGATTTAACAACAGGTTTAACGTGATGTACCAAAAAAAAAAAAGCTTCAACGTGATTTTTTTTTGCAGGACTATGGTTCATTTACGTGTCTTGAGATTCATTTTTGTAGTTTCTATAAGAATTGTTAAAATTTCTTTAAGAAGAGGAATAAAGAATTACATGCTTCACCTTAAAAAGGAAATTCCCTTCCTTGTAGCCTTGCTCATCGCCGCTTGGTTCAACCCTTTTTTCTTCCTTCACTACTTCACCAGATTTTCCTAAAGCAGCCTCCATCTCTCTAGCTTTCTCTCTCTTCTAACTTCTTGTTTTTAGAAATAATCTTGTGAAGACGATGAATCCCAATTTTGTCCTGTATATAAGGAGATGCAGCTGGTATTTGACTTTTTAAAACAATTCAAACTCAAAGGCTTCACCTATCAAAATGTCAATGCTCCAGTTGCTCTCACCAAATTACCTCTTTTTATATTTTACGTTTTTTTTTTTTCAGCTTCTCTGGGCATATTAAAAATTTGGACTTGAAGAATTCAACTTCAACGTTTAAGTCTTTTAGAGAACATGTCAGAAAGAAAGAGAGATTTGGCCGCAATAATCGGACCCACCGCGTTCGCTTGCATATACTCCTATATTCATATTAGCATTAATTTCTTAGGTTATAACTGGGTTGGTCTACTGTCAAAACCAGAGATTTAAGAGTTTGCTCCATCATAAGATCTCAAACTTGAAATTTCATGTGCTATAAATGTTTTTGGGCCCACTTCATTCGGAGTTTTCCACCTTTAATTGAGCTCGACTCAAATGGACGATGAAATTGAGTTCCCAAGTTTAGTTTATGTACAGATTAAGCTTGTCCTAACACCAGAGTCATTAAAAAAAAAATACTCTTAGGCTGCAAAAAGGGCACATGGGGAAGGACCAATTGGTCAAACTTGTGCCACCGCCCCTAATTAGTCTTATGACCACCGGACTTGATTGATGGTAAATTTCAAAGCCGTTTTTGTGAACTTTTTCTATATTTGATATATAAAAAAAAAATAGCAGCCTTTTTTTAAGCTTTTTTTAGACCGTACTAAACTTTTTTTCCCGCATTCAATAGTTTTTTTACACAAAAATATACTGTATCAAAAGTTTAATATAAAATGTGTCATTATTAAAAAATCTCGCAAATTCGGTCATGCTCGATATGGTTTTTTTTTTTTTTTTTGTATGTGATAAATAAGAACATATTATAGAAAGAAATTAAGGGACATATAGAGTTCTAGGGTATTCAACCCCATTTAGGTCGTCGCCAAGTTGTGAATTAATACAACCCGGAGCAACATCAAAAATATGGAAATCTAAATTATCATTAAAACTCATGCTAGCAAGCAAGTCTGCGCACTTGTTTCCTTCTTGGTAGGCATGATCAATCTTTACCACTCCCAACTGCCTCATCAAATATCTGCAATCATGAATAATGTTACTAAGAAAATGCCGTGTTTGATTGGAATCCGTAATGAGCTGAATTGCGACTAGGGCATCCATCTCCACTTTAAGAGGAACAAGGTGTTTGTTCTGGGCTAAGAGGAAGTCGTCTCTAAGTGCCCAAAACTCAGCCTCCAAACCTTGCAAAGCTCGAAATGATGTTGACTTCGTAATTCGACGCCGAATTACATATAGTCACATATTTTTTTTTTCATATCAAAAACTTTCTTGTTATTTCTATATCTAAATTAATGAATTAAGAATAGTTCAATAATATTCTTAGGTTCCTGGGACTGTGTACAATGAGTAATGTTAATTCAGTTTATACTTAGCTATAGAGTCTAGAGATCATGGATTATAAAAATGGGGTTACAGTATGTTTTGAATATATATATATATATTTTTTTGTAATAGGAGTAGTATATAGAACATATGGCACATACGTTGAAAAGATCAATCTTGAATTTTCTAATTTGCACATAAATTGATAACATGAATCTTAAATCCATAGTATTTGAATGTAAAGAGTTCTTGTTTTTTGATGTTATGACTTTGTAGCCAACATCATTAATAGTTATTCACATACTACGAAATTAAGGCGCAGTTACATACCGGACACACTCACCCACCAAAATATGAGACGTGTATTATAGGAATTTCCTTAATTTATAGGTTGTCAAATTGAGTTATCAAGTTTCAACTCTTTTGTCAAATTCAAAAGGGAGAGGGAATCCACTTGCTGGTAAGAGACAGATAAAACCTTTGACCTCCTTTTCTTTCCTCTCTCACATCTTTCGTGTTCCACGCCTTTGCCGAATGCCAACTCTATGTATTCATCCTATTCAACTCTCTCTCTCTCTCTCTCTCTCTCTCTCTCTCTATATATATATATATATATATATATATATATATATATATATATACACATAACAGTAGTTGTATGTAAATTCGCACCCTTTAATTTGATACCCTTTTATAAACAGGATGGAATTTTGAGGAAATATCATATTGGTCCACTCTTTCATTCTGGGAGGTTCTAAAATGTTAATCCTGTTTGAAAAACTAGGAAAATATATGCAAATTTTCACGAACTAACACTTATAATTAATGTGACCAACACAAGATTTGTAGTTAGCAGATGCCGGCCAGAACCATATGTATTTTTCTACTTATTGATATCAACAACATTATTTCATAAGTACAAATTGCTACTTTTAGGTCTGAGAAAGATAAATTTATGTATTATGTTGCCGAATTTATCGTAATAAAAAATGGTTCATAGCTTGATTAAATTTTCTAAAGACATGTCGTTTAATTTCGTATCCCCTTAAAAAAGTTAAATGGCATACGAAACAATTATGTTGGAAGAAAAGGAGTACATTGTTAATTTGAACTAAACCCTAAGCTACTGCAAGACTAATATTTTGCACCTAAAAAGAAGAAATATTGAACGGTACACACATGCATTTTAATCATAAGGTCGGCGATGAGTTTTGAACACATGATCTAGCGTCTGCCTTGATACCATATTTTAATTGTTGAGCGTCAACTCATCTAAAAGCTTAAAATACTAGAGAGAGATGAATGAATTTATTATTTATATTCTCTACAATTCACATTTCAATATTGTTACACAATTTTTTATTAAAAAAACTGCTACATAGTTTCACAAGTTCTGCTGCTAAAAAAAAAGAGAAGTTTCACAGGTTCTTATAGATACTAAAATAAAACATATACACAAATGCCACGATTCAATTTAGTTCAACATTATTGTTTTTTTTTTTTTTTTAATACTCCCTGTCCCATATTTGTTATCCACTTTTACTATTAACAACATCTCATGAAAATATGACTAGAAACAAATTGATCTTTAGTGACAGTAATTCAACTGAATACTCTTTAGCAACACGCTTTTAGAATTCAATTTTTTTGGTAGGGAATCGGTTATATTTTCTAATGTAAAATGTTATATATTTTCAATATGAATCTCGATAGTTCTTGATGAGTACTATTAAACAAAGTTTTCAAAATTATAAAAGTAATTATATATTGAAAGATATAGACAATTGAAAAATGGCACGCATACCCGTAAATGGACAAAAAATTCAGGATGAAGGGAGTTGGTGGGTGTTTGCGAGGACGAAGGGAGTTGGTGGGTGTTCGGTTAACTTGCGCAAGTTGTATCTCTTCAAATTGTAGAATTTTGAAATTACAACCACTAAGCTTTCGGCGCACCAAATTTAAAATCCAAGTTAAGCATCCTAGCTAGTTGGGTCAAACTATTCCATTGTAAACGCTTCAATTGATTGAGTAGTTTACAATTTCTTAACAAACCTCTTATTATATTTTGGATATATGATCCAAGAAAAATCCTTGTTTAAATGTGGTTGTTTAAAGACTTGGTTTCAAACGATTTACACAATGCTCCACAAAATATTTATAAGTTAATGCTACTCTCTCTGTCCCATTTTAATAGTCATGTTTGGTCTCCAATGCAGTTTTTAAATTGTTAATATCTTTCAATATACTATAACGAATTTTGTGTGCAACAAGGATCTTATATGATAAATTTTAATTAGTTCTATTATACAAAATTTTTAAAATCTTTAAAAATATTGTAGATTGAAAGATATTAAAATTTTAAAAATTTCATTGGAGAAAGAAATGGACTATCAAAGTAGAATGGATGGAGTACTAATCATGGGAAAATCCATAAATAATACTCCATCAATCCCAAATTGCTAGACCTTTTTCACTATACGAGACTTTCAAAAAATCGTCTGTCTATAACTTCTAATTCATAATATTTTTTAGATTTTATTTGATAGATTTCAACTAGGTTTATTAGGAAAAAAATTCAGAATCATAAAATATATAGATTGTACAATTATTTGAGTGACACGATTATCCGAAAGGGACCAACAATTTAGAACGGATAGAGTAATACTAAAAAACAATCACCACTTTGGGACTAAGCTAGATTCTTAGTAATTTAGAAAGGGGATTATAACGTTTTGAATTAAGTCAATGCTTCTGATCAGGCTCCCTTAAATCCTGAATTGATCGTTGACCATTGGTTTCTTTGGTTTTAGGGTATTTGTTGTCTTGTTGATTACTTATAATTTACTTGCATTTATTCTAGCTAGCTAAGACAAATTTTAAGCTGAGCTCTCATGGCATCCTTTTTAGAGAAAGCACATTGTGGCAAGATTAGCACATGCGGGGACGAATCTAGGAACTTCATTAAACCTTGGCCAATCGAGACAAGTGCGAACTTATATACTCCATTGATTAGAAATTTTGTTTTTTCTATACAATAATAGATATTTTCTTGTTTTCCTTCCCCTCATAGGGGTGACCGCCCTTACTAGCCTCTCCCCGGCTCCATCCCTGAGCACATGTGCACCTCTATCGATAATATGCAAACCCGGCTAGGCCCCTATCTATGCTTGAATGTTATCTACTTAAAAAGTTATTAACAAAAATTGAACTCAAATATATTATTTTTGTAACTTTAGTTGTTTCAACAAGTTGCAAATGCTTAAATGTTTGTAATTGTGCTTGGCTAGCTAGCTTTTGAATTTTTATCTTTGCATAATTATCTCGTCAAATATCATCAAATATATCTCTTTCAATAAATAAACGTCCCGAAACAATCCCTTCATCAATTTCCAAGTCAGTACCCTTCTCCATCGTAGAAATTTGTTGAAGGTAACTTTTGGAAATGGCGAAAAAATATTTGTACAAGCTAGCTAGGGGTATCGTTGAAGTTAATTTGGTATTCGGGGGAATAATTAAGTTGGCTTCAGTTATAAATTAATTTATTTAGTTTGATTAATTAGACATTATAGTGTGCATCTATTCTTAGTTATGATTATATATAAAGTGAGAAGCGAGTATGGCGTGGCCAATTTTTGAAACCCCGTCACAAAATTGATTTCGGTAATTGCCCATTAACAATCAAATATTTATAACTACTTTTTATCGGCAAAATAGTAATTGATTAAAAACCACCTGACCACTACTCCACTGATTTTATATTCATATTACTAAAGGAAATTGAAACTTTTTCTATTTATCCTCTGATATTTAACCTTTCAAGAGAATTTTTATTTTTTTTTGGTAAAGCGGAATATCAAATAACAACTAGAGAGTTCAAGACAATACCATGCAAGTATCTAAAAGGGATACAACCAATAAACAGACTAATCTAGATAAGTCTAGTGCCAAGCCTATCTCTAACAAAGAACTCCCTTAGCGAGAGAGGCATAACTTAAGTGATGACGAGGTGTTCCTCTTGCTTTGCTTAGAGACGAGCCATATGGTCTGCGCATTCATTTGCCCCTTGGTAGATGTGTTTAAGGGTTGCTCCAGTCCTTGCCATCAATATTTTTGCTTCCATGATCATATTTCCTTGTGGGTGGTTGCCTTCTAACTCCTCATTGATTAACTTGACTGTTACTGTGGAATCAGATTCAATAAGCACATTGGACATGCTTTTTTCCAAGATAATTGTCAGACCTCTATAGATTACCCATATCTCTACTGCCATGCTAGATTCCCAAGTGAGTTCCCCATATATAGAAGCCCAATTGCCATTCCCCAATCTTTGTCGCAAAAGAGTCCTCCACAACCTACTTTGTGTTTTGATTCGTACCAGTAACAATCTGTATTGAGTTTCAAGCTTGCAATTGGGGGGGGTGGGGACCATTGAATTAGTATAGATTTCTTTTTGCCCCATATTAAGCAAAGTTTTAAAAGCTTCATGAATATCTTTGGAATAGGAGATGATGGATGATGGCTTTAAAGCTCACGGTTAGGGGAGTATCAATGTCGTCAAAGCATTTTTTATTCCTATCTTTCCAAATTTGTCAAATATTGGCTGTAAACAGATTGCACCAAGGGATACCATCTCCTACTCCTAATATCTTCTTGGATTTGAGATTCCGAGAAATCCAATCCATATCGGGGCAGTCAAAACTATTACTCAACCAGTGGCTGCTCTGAAAAAATGACCATTAGTCTTGGTCTTTCAGACAGCTCCGAAACAGATGGTCAATATCTTCAATACTGGCTTGTCATATGGGACATAGATTCGATTGACATAGCCCTTTGTTTTTTCTAAGTTTATTAGTGGGAAGCTTATCTAAAAGGATTAACCAAATAAAAGTATTTAGTTTAGAGGGAATTTTAAGTTTCCAAAACCATTTCCACCCTAAAAGATCTGAACCTTCCTTAAGAATAAACTCATAAGCACTAGAGGCGGAAAAATTTCCATCAACAGCAGGGCCGGCCCTGTGGGCAGGCTGGGTAGGCCCAGGACTGGGGCCCACCAAAAATAGCCTATTTTTGGGGCCCCAATTAGGTATTTATATGTTCATAACAAATAATAAATATATAATGTTGCATCACAAGAAATAGAGAAACATTTGGCATAGTGGAAAAGTTTGTGTTTTTCTTAGTAAATGCCAGGGTTCAATTCCCAGGGGCTTTTCTTTTCCTTTTCTACATTCTCTTCCCTTTTCTTTTTTCTTACCATAGTCAGTTTCTACCTTCTATTCCTTTTTTTTTCCCTTTCCACTACATCCTTATCGTTTGTTGACTTCTTTTAAAAAAAATTGCCGGTGTAGTAATTAGGGAAAAAAATAAATAAAACACTTCGTGTGTATTCATAAAATGTTCACCTTGCCCATTTCAATTGATTTTCTAATTCTTGCAATAAGAATAGATAATTATGACTGAAAACTATTTTTTATTAACATGAAGACATGAATAACAAAAAAGACAAAATATAGAACACGGTATTTGTCATTTGAAATAAATCTTGGTTCTTTAATTTTTTCTCTAAAAAAACATAGGGCCCTGATTTACATTATCGTCTGGGGCCACAAAAATCTCAGGGCCGGGCCTGATCAACAGCAGGAGCCTAGGAGGGACGATCTAAATTTTAGTATCAAAAGTAGAAAGATGAATATTATTAACGATGTCAATGGAATCTCTATCAATGATATGTAATATACTACTAAGATCCCAAGTTTGATTACTCCCCATAATCTCATTGACCTTTCTCCGAGCATACACATGAGGGCCAGGAAACTTATTGCCTAGAGGTTCTTCCCCACACCACCAATCATTCCAAAGATCAATGTCTTGCCCAATTCCAACCATCCATTTGGTACCATTTTTTATGCTGATATTAGTATTCTTTCTACTTCTCCAAGTGTGGGAAGCCGACCTGCTACAAGGCCAATCATCATGAGTATTATGTCTAAGTTATTTTTTCCTAAGCAAATTCACCCATAAACTCTCCTTGTTAGTTTTGAAATTCCAGCCAAGCTTGGCAAGGAGGGCTAGGTTTTGGTTTCTAGCTTTTTTAAGGCCAAGGTCCCCTTTATCCTTGTCACAACAAACTTGATTCTAATTAACCAGATGCATTTTCTTTTTCCTGGCAGTGTCACCCCACAAAAAATTCCTTCTCCACCCTTGAAGTCACTTTTGAATCTTTTCAATTGGGGTATTAAAGTGTTGCTTGGTGACTCTCCCATGGAGAAGAGGAACTCCAAGGTATTTCCCTAGGTCGTTGGTCAGAGGGATGCCAACCAAATCACTAAATCTATTGGCTCTAGGTCTCGGGACGTTTTTAGAAATAAACATCTTGGACTTATTAAAGTTAATGGATTGACCAGACATATTGCAGAAGTTATTCAGCACATCCATAATAACTTTACACGTATCAAAACTATCTTGTCCAAATGGTTTTGCAGATGAACCATCTTTTTAATGTCAAAAGATTGATGAAATCGTGAGATTTTAGGTTTTCCTACAAAACATAAATTTAAATAGTAAATTTAGGTTTTAGGTTTTCAACTTGAGGGAAAATGAACACATAACTTTAACAATGCTAAAATCTAGCAAATGGCTTATCATTTACTAAAATCAATTGTTACTTTTAGCAAATGTTGATTTTATTAAATGGGAAACTCAATAGTAACGATTTATTTTCTAGGGTATGTTATATATACCATAAATATTATATAGAGACAGTGATAGACTCATAAATTTATGTTAATGTGGCCAATATTACCTATGGCGGTAAAGTGAAATTTCCTGATATGGATTCTAGGGCTTACCATTTCGGTCCACTACAAAGATTATCCGTCGATTTTTTTTCTATTTTCTAGTTCTATAAGAAGAATATTTTAAATATGGAGTATATGAAATTATTTTCAAAGAAATTGAATAGTTTTCAGGTCTATTGGAGTTCACAAATTAATATAGAGTGCCACAATAAATTCTTATACTTCAAAGTATATCGGTATATAGTTATTGTTTAATTTGGAATATAGGCTGAAAATGCTTTGAGCTATATTTTTTTAATACGATTTACAGATCATGGCATCAAATTATCATTTGGTATTTGGATTAAAGTTTAGTTTCCTTTGTTTTTTTTTTCAATTTTGTTATATGTTAACCAAACTTTTTTCAGTGGGGTCCGGATTCGTGAGGGGTCAACATTAACTCAATTACACCGTTCAGAAACAAAAAAAATTTAAATCAATTACTTGAACTTGTTAACCGGAAAATTTGGGTCTTAATTACTTGGTCAACTTAATTATCAATTGACAAAAATAAGGTGTTATCTAAGACTAGAGTGACTGTTATATGATCTTATTTATTTCAGTTAGGCGTTTACAGTCCTATTAAATAACCTATTTCAAGTCTTTTTATATTCCTATCTCCATTCATTTGGACGTCGTCAATGCATTTTTTAGTGCATAATTTTAGTAAAGTTTAAGAAATTTAAAGCAAGTCAATGTTTGTCTTATATTATGAAAGCACGTCTCTATTACAAAAGAATATCCCGTAATATTGACACAAAAGAAAGGGATAAATATCTCCCAGTGCTGTCAAAATTGGCGTAATTTTTAAAGTTGATAAAATTCTTCAAGCAACCAAAAAGTAAAACCATGAGAAATTCTTCCAAGCATGCGGTATAACAAATATAGCAGTAACATTTTAGAGCATCCACACCATAAAGGCATAAAGTCAAATTTGCCATTTCTATTATTTTGCAATGAATTGATAGTGTCATTTTGTAAAAAATAACAAAAAGGCATTTGCTATTGCCATTTACTGCACCCTAATTGATTCTGGTAGCACAAACCAATCACACACACAATAAAAGAATAAGAACAGTAAAGAAAATTGTGACAGGATTTTAATGTGGTTCCCCAGAAACCGGGTACCTCCACGTGGTTTGGTCGCTTTGCTTCCCTTACTCCACTCCACTTCGCATCTGGCCTTTACTAAAACCTGTTGATACCTCTCTATATGAGCCACAAGTTTCAACAGATCCATTCACCAAATGGTACCACTGCCAAATATTTTGCCACGTATGGTTCAATTTTTGGCATTTGCCAAATTTGAAACAGAAATAGAATGCCCAGTGTGGCATCCATTTTCCCAAAACACCTGCCATTTTTATGGCAATGGCAAAAAATGCTGTCATTTCACCTTGTATGTGCAGTTGCTCTTAGAGCAACTGCGCGATCTAAGTCCATAACTCTATTTCGGAGTAGCTACGGCATCGATTTATGTGCGATGGGTATACTCGTACAAATGATAATTTAGTACTGATGGCAATACTAAATATGTAGAGTAGTGTGGTTCATTTTTGCTAAAAACGCTCAATTTTAGAGAAATGTGGCGAAAAGTTCAGAGAAAAGTTTTAGAAATAAAAATAGAAATGTCGATTGGAGTTGATGTGAAGTTGAAATATTCTCTAAACTTATTTTTTATACGGTAAAACATATTTATTTTCGAGTCTTCAGGAAAAAACATATGAGTGGAGATGGTCGGGTTGGACATGCTCTTAGCGGTTGATTCAACAATGGCGGAGAGACTTTGCACCAGTAAAATTAAAAATTCCAAGTCCAAATCACCATGTAGGAGATTCAATGAACCACCCTCCCTTCAACATATCCAACTAATTGTTGTTTTTTTCTGTTCTTTGTATTTCTACTCCATCCGAGTTTGACTAATTGAACCAAACGCCAATCCTCAAGACAAGAATGAATAATATTCTAAATGCTCGTCCAGGGGTTTGATTTATAGAGATTGATATCGACTCACCAAAATTGCTAATTTCTCAACAAAAAAAAGAATGCATATAAAAAAAATTGCTAATTTCTCAAACTAATTTAGGTTGGGAAAGTTATTGAAAGCTTAAAAGAGGTTATGAGGGTTGGTTTGGTTGAATTGAAAAAACTAGTTTTTTGGTTTTTTAGTTTTGTCTTTATTCAATTTTTTTTGGCACTTATTGGTTTTTGGTCGATTTTTTGTGGTTTCTTAACTTGTCTCGACGAGATTTTTTTGGATTATTTTTCTTCTTTATTCACAAAAATTTAAATTTGACTAATAATTTTATACTTTTTAGATTCCTCTCATCGAGACAAGCCAATAAATCACAAAAAAATCGACCGAAAACTAACAAATGCAATTTTTTTTTGAATAAGGACAAAACTAAAAAAACTAAAAAGACTAAAAAACCAATTTTCTGAATTCACCCAAACCAACCCTAAGTAGCAAGTTGAGCCTACATTCATTAGCTTGTACCTCCTGGATTAATTAGTTGCCACCTCCGATAAATTATGTAGCAATTAATGTTGTCATTTGACACTAACAGGGCAATGCAAGTTGTTTGATTAAATAAAATTAAGTCAATGTGATAGATCTTGCACATGAAGGGCAGCCAAACAAAAAACTAAATGTTGCCATTTTTAATCGGAATAATATGTGCATTAGTCAATTTTCTCAAGATGTTCCAACTATATATTTTACGTTCTGTGTATTGGTATAAAGTACTAGCTAAACATATAGATGTAAGTTGGTTGTGGACACAATAACTCAAATGTCAATGGGTGAACTCATTTTTCAAATGTACAAAATTTGGAAACTATTTTAATTGCCAAGTCAAAAATATATTCTTATATGCAGATGCCTCAATTGGGAAATAGAAAAATCTAAAGGAAAATAAAAATCAAAAAGTCCTTGCATTCGCATGCCTACTTCACTTTATCGACATACAGGTCATTTTGTTGAGTTGCGAAGAACTAATTTGGATTCGACACGATTTAGTAGATCCAGTCTGAACAGGGCTTAGGGCTATTCAAACAGTCAGGCTAAAAAAAACTCGCGTTGTTGCGTCTACTTATTAAGGTATTAGGTCGATGGCTATGAAGTCAGACTTTTAGATTTTTCTTTGTATGTGTTTTCGGTGGAACTATAAAAGGAACCCTTAGGGCAACATTTATTGTACATTGTGGATCACCCAACACCCCATGGAGTATGATCAAGCAACTACTTAAGTCGAAACCATTGAGTGACTTATTTTCGATGAATGTACGTACTATTATCGAATGTACAATTATCCAAGGGATGCTTTCTAGAGTTGAATTCAATTCAGTTTGGCTAGCGCAAGGGCTGTACTTCATAATGTAATATTCGATGAGCAAGTGATGTACAAAGATCTAGGGCAGAATTAGTTGATTCTGCTCTAGAAGTTGAGAAACAGGGCATGATTGATTTGAATGAGCTGTTGGAAAATTATATATATATAGAGAGAGAGAGAGAGAGTGAGCTTCCTATACAAACCACTAAATCCGGACCTACCATTCGTACCTCACTTATGGGACCAAATTTCGACGATCCGAACTGTTAGATGTGTTTAAAGAGTGTTTTTAAGGTCCAACACAAGGATTTGACCAAAAAAAACCCCGAAAGGACTTGATCGGAGAAGTTTTTCATAAAACTACATATAGTATTTTTATGAAAAATTGCTCCGATCAAGCCTTTCTGGGTATTTTTTTTTTGCTAAATCCTCCGTTGGACCTTAAAAGCACGTTTTAAAAACGTCTAACGGTTCGGATCGTCAAAATTTGGTCCGAAAAGTGGAGGTCCAGACGTTAACAAGTTGCCGGAGTTTGGACCGGAAGTTTATTGTATGTGTGTGTGTATATATATATATATTAAGTGACTAAATAGGGTAGTTTTAACACGTTATCTAAGTTATTCCCTATTTTCCACTTGATGCGTTACTCTGGTATGTTTTTGTTTTTTTGTTAATTTTCAGGAAAATAAGGTTGTTTTAGCGTCAAGATTAGATTGCAGAGACTTGAAGGCCGTCATAGAGCTTGAGGGCATGGAAGGTCATGGAGACCAAGTGTCAGAGTGGATTCTCGAGGAAAGCAATTTGGACCATTGCGAGTGCTACAGGAATTTGATGGAGCCCTAAAAAGTGGCACAACAGAAGCCAGAAATTGAACAGAAGCTTGGGGAGCGCTACACCAAAAATGGTGTAGTGATACCGAGAGGGTTAGTGGTCAACCGGTCAATAGGGAGGTCAAAGGTCAAAATAAGAGATAATGGTTAGGTAGCGCTACCGAAAGCTTAACTTGGCCTTGAAATGGTGGCGTTTTGGGTCGTTGCGGGTCCAAATCTGATTTGTTTTAGGATTTTAATTATAAATTAAAAGGGATTCCATATAAATACCCCGTTATAACTTAAAATTAGGGTTCCACATTCATAACTTACGTTCAGTTTTCTTAATTTTGGCTGCTGATTTCAGGGTTATTTCGGACTCAAGTTTAATTCAAGTTCAGTTTTCCAACTTTGAATTCCTGTTTTTCCCTTGGAGTTCGAATCCGTTCCTTTCTGCGAATCTGTGGTATCATGTTTATTTATATTTTTATTTCATCTTAATTGATTGAAACATGCTTAGATCTAGGGCTAATATTATTGCTGTGTTTAGTAAAGTCATGAGTGAGTAATTTCATAGAGTGCGGCTGCGGGACGAAGGTGCTTCGCAGGTAGGCTGATCGATGTTGTACCTCGGGATCGAATTAATTTAATTTTTGAACAATTTTAGAAGACGAAAGTTCTTCTAATAAACAAAACCCAGGCATCACCGAAATTCGAATGCGCACGGGATCTGGTGACAGGTGGTGCGCATTTGTTAAGGATTCTTTTTCTTATTCTAAAATCAATAAAATGAATAATTGTGGCCCGAGTAAATATTCGTTAGACTAGTTGCAGACACTGGGTTCCCACAGCTGTACTCCTCTTAAATTCATATTTAATCAAGTTAGCTGGGTAATTTAGTTAGTAAATTAATCTCATTGAACAAGGGGTGTTTACCTAAGAGCCAAGATAAACTGTGAACCCGTCATCTTTGAGTCTTGCACACGTTCGTCTGTCTCTGTGGTTTGACTCCGGTACTTCCGGATATTATGCTACATCGGTCAAGAGTCCTATGCTTGGGACGAGTCTTTAATTTAAGTCACCCGGTCGGTCAAGCATTTTTGGCGCCTTTGCCGGGGATGACAATGTGTGTTCAAAGAAGTCGGGTCGGGTTAGTATCTTTGTGTTTTTATCTTAGTCAATAAAATAAAATAAAAATATTTTTTGTTGTTAGCATCTTTTTGTTTCTAGGTTGAGTCATCTGGAGTCAGTCAAGTGGTAAGTGTTTTGCGTCTTGAGTTGAAAAAAAAAAAAAAACTGATGTGTCTTCTTAACACCCCTGGGAGTTAGAGCGACACCATAGTATGCTGTTGAGTAAATTCGCACAAATTAACAAACCCTATTGGAATTTTGAGAGCCAAGTAGGTATTCCTTCGAGTTAATCTGCACAAATACAAAATTTTACTTGGGGTTACGAGAATATCCTTTCAAGTCAACCGGGTACGTTTGAGTCCTCTTTTTTTTTTAGGTAATTGCGTTTGTGTCCTCTTGGGATCAGGAGCATTACTTAGGCATTTTTTCGAGTCAACTAGCACAAATTCCTGAACCCTTTTGGGACTATGAGACCCGCATGGCTATCCTAAAGAGTTGTTTGGCAGAGAGTGAAATTCGAAGATTTGCTGAAAAAGAGAATGAGTCTTTTAGTTAATGTTGGGAAAGGTACAAGGGTTTTCTCAAAAACGTCACACACCATGTCTATGAGTATCCTGAAATAGTTTGTTATTTTTACAGAGGACTTTCTCAAAAGAATCAACAATATCTGGACGTGTTGAGTGACGGGGGTTTTTGGAACAAACCACCTGCCGAGGCTTTACAGTTTTATGATCTTTTGGCCCAGATTATGAAAAATGAATATTGTGCTTTAAATTCTAATAGTGCCAATTCCCTACCAAAGGAAGAGGTAACTAAGTTACGTCATTTTATGGAGGATTTTGATTCGTGGTCTGAAAGCTCCTCTGAGTTTGGAGGGAGTGAAGAGTTTACTCCTAGGGAAGAGGAAGTAGGTTTGGTTAATGATGTTGAGGAGGTTGACTTAGTCTTACCACAGTCCTCTGAATTTAGAGGGGATGAGGAGCTTACTGCTAGGGAAGAGGGAGAAGAGGAAGTTGACCTACTTGTCATTGAGAGTGGGGTTAATGATGGTTTGGTGGAACCTTCTGAGTTTGGAGCAAACACGGAGCTCACTGCCCAATGTCCTCCCTTGAGTCTAATGTAAAGGTCGAACCCCCTCCCATGTATCTCCCACTGTTGATCCGCGCTGCCTATGTTTTCCTTTTGCGCTCTTATAAGTCTAGAGAACGAGGCGCTCACTGCCCTCCGTGTGATGGTCCAATAGACAAATCTCCCACTGTTGAGGAGTGGAATGCTGAGATTGATTATTTGCAGTCCTTAATGGACGAGCAAGATAGAAAGTATGGGTTTGAGAGTGAGTCTCTTATTTTTGGAGATCAAGACTTTGTTGAGGAGGAATTAGTTGAGAAATCAAACTTAGCGGAGGAGGTTTTGGTAGAAGAGTCAAAGTTGACGGTAGTGGAACATATTGATTTTCTTGGTGTTGATGATTCTGATTTTGTTTATCTTCCTTCTATCGTAAATTATGTCCACAGCTCGACAATTAATTTGGTTTCAAGTGAGCACTTAGAGGCGCTTCAATTTCTTAAAACAATTCAGCAATTGCTTTACTCGAAGTATCTTTTCTTGTGGTCTGGCCGAGTTCAGTTTTTAGCAAATAGTTTGGAGTGGAGTGGATAGGAGTGTTAATAGTACTAATTTTTGTAGATATGTTAAATGTTCAAAATCCACGTTTGGCTAAACACACACACACACACACTCTCTCTCTCTCTCTCTCTCTTTTTTCTCTCTCTCTCTATTAAAATTAATTGAAAAAAAAATTCTTTTTATTTCTTTTTCATTTTATTTTCCTTGTGGCCTGGTTACTACTAGCGGGCAGCACTAATGTCATTTGTTGCCTAGTAGGTAGTTGGTTCTTAAGTCTTTTGCAGAACGAGCATGCTACAATACCAACCTTGGTAGTTTGGGCCTCTCTGCCGAAATGAGTGCAGCATTCAAGAACCTCAAGCAGGGGTGCCACAAAATGTGGCGGTTGTAAGTCTTATAAAGCTTTGGCGCGGCTCTGTGTGACTAGCTGTGGACCTCTTTCAGTCCAAAGGAGCGGATCCTAAAAGCAGTTCTGATGACGAAACGCAACGGTGACAGCAAATTCCCCATACATCGGCTAGGGTCATGATGGTTGGCTGCCATCCGACGGTCCATCTTTTTCCCTTATTTTTCCATTTCTATGTTTTGTCTTCATGCTCGAGGACATAGCATGTTCTAAGTTGGGGGGAGGGTGTACTTCGTACATGTTTTTTAAAAAAAAGGATGCTTGGGTGTAACTATTCCTGGGTGATGATTACTAATTAGCGGTATAGTGGTTGTTGTGCGAGTCGGAGTCTCGATATGATTTCATGGATAGACTTAAGCTCGTGAACATGATGTTGAAGAAGTACTTGGTTAGCCCATATCATCTGTAGTTGGATAGCGTTTGGTCACTTGAAAGCATGCTCACACACACACTATCCCACTTGATGATTTGCCGGTCTCGAGTTTGGTTCATGTGTCATTGGTAATCTTGTATGTGTTAACTTGTTTGATGGGATTTTGTGGAACTCTTTCTAAAAAAAAAAGAAAAAAAAAAGAGAGAAAAAAAGAAAGAAAGAAAGAGTTAAATGTGCTATATTGTTAATGCTTTTCCGAGCGTCCATTGAGTAGTATCCGGACAATCAGGGTATGCTCCCACCGTGTTGTTCGCGTCAAAAGATGGATAGACCTTGTGAAAGTATTGCTAAATGTGGTTAGCTGGGATCTCAATAAAACCTTTTTAACTTGAGCAATTAAGTCCGTAGGGGTCTCTTAAAACCTGGTACTCTAAGGCTGTTTGGCTTGGGAATAGCCGACCCAAAGCTCGCTAAAGAGTCAACTAGAAAGCCCTAGAGATCTGGGGTTGAACGACCATGAGAAAAAAAAAAGCAAATAAAGAAAAGGAAGGAGTGTGCTTAAAGAAACACTGGGCTATCAACGGTGTGTGAACTGTTCTCGAGATTGGTAAATTTCTTTATGTGGCTTTTCATTCACGCATGCCATTTGAAAATTCGCTATCCGATTGTAGGTGAGAGGATTAATTTTTATGCTAAGTTTGGTACGGAGTTCATTTGTTTAACTTTATCCATGGATCAAATATCTTGCCTTTGACTTGCTTGACAGTTATTTTAGTGCTTTTAGAGGTTATTGATTGGGTTAAGTTGTATTTGAAGTGTCTGATAGGCCGCAATATCATAGATATAAGCGCCTAAGTAGGGCGAATTAGCGCATTAGAGGCGCGATTTATTCCATTTTCCACTTGATGCGGTGTTGTCTTTTGTTTTTGGTGTTTTTAGTTGTTTTGTAAGGAACAGGTCGGGAAGAGCATGTAAAGTGAACACAAGGCGGTCGGGCATGTTGGGAACCGGTGGGACCCAAGTAGGGACGACCAAACAAGCTTGAGAAGCATTATGAAAGTCTCGGTATCGATACAAGGGTTTGCCTGTATCTATACCCAAGTGCTCATACGCGAACAGAATGTCTGGGTATCGATATGGCTGAAAGCTTGTATTGATACCGAGTGGCTTATATCAGTCGTTTGACTTTGACACGTACTTTGACTTCGGGAAGGGATAAATACCTCGTTTTTATTCCGAATTAGGGTTTGAACTTTGTTAATGTTTTGCTTTCAAGTAGTAGCCGATTTTGCCTCCGGAGATTCTACTTTCTAGAGACTTTTACATTGAAGTTTTGAAGTTTCGTTTGCTGATTTCAAGTATTTGCTTCGGTAATTTTCTGTTTTGTTTACATTAACCTCAGTTCACGGGAGTTTGTCCGTGTTTTGCTTTCGAATCATGTTTTAATCCATATTCAATTACAAAAGCATGCTTAATTTCAGAATCCTGATATTCGTTCAAGCTATCATGAGTGAGTAGTTCAATTGGTATGGTCGCGGGGTGATTAACACGCCGTGGCCAGGCCAGGATTTGTTTCTGCTCCTATTTCCAGAATTAATAAAGGAAAAAGCAATTTTAGGTTATTAAAGAGCTTCCATTAGACGTATCCGAGCATTGTCGGTGCCCATGTAACGCGGGGAACGGGGGACCAAAACTTGTTCTTCGCTGTACATGGGTAAACGGCGACCACGAGGATTTGCATCTTTCGGGGTAACTTTTTCTCTCTAAAATTAAACGTTTTTAGAACACCAACGAAGCGGAACTGTCCAGACCTGGTCACTGGTGTTATGAACTCTACAACCATACTTGCTTTTAAATAGTTTAAATAGACCAAGTTTTTTTTTTCTCTTAGTTTAGTTAATTCTCCCATCAAATCACAAAGGGTGGCTACCTAAGAGCCATTTTAAACCTTTCTACCCGAGTTTTTAGTAAGCACTCTCCACCTTCTTTGTGGATTCAATTCCGGTCTTACCGGGTATTGTGCTACACCGATCTCAGCCCTACGGTTGGGGCAACCCATTAATTTAGGTCTAGGATTTCGGTCAAGCAGTGTCTGAGTCCTTTGTGTTTTGTGGGTGATCACTGCTGAAAACCCTCATGAGACTTCACTCGTCCTACTGGGGGTTTAAAAGATCTATCCTTTTATTTATTTGTGTTATTCTTTTTGTTGCTAGGGACTAGCAACCTTCAAGTTGGGGGTGTGATAGGCATGCAATATCATAGATATAAGTGCCTAAATAGGGTAGTTTTAACACGTTGTTATCTAAGTTATTCCCTATTTTCCACTTGATTCGTTGCTTTGGTATGTTTTTGTGTTTTTGTTAATTTTCAAGAAAATAAGGCTGTTTTAGTGCCAAGATTGGATCGCAGAGACTTGAAGGCCGTGATAGAGCTTAAGGTCATGGAAGGCTGTGGAGACCAAGTGTCAGAGTGGATTCTCGAGGAAAGAAATTTGGACCATCGCGAGCGCTACAAGAATTTAATGGAGTGCTCAAAAGTGGCACAATAGAAGTTAGAAATTGAATAGAAGCTTGGGGAACGCTACACCAAAAGTGGTGTAGCACTACCAAGAGGGTTAGCAGTCAACCGGTCAATAGGGAGGTCAACGGTCAAAATAAGAGATAAGGGTTATGTAGCGATACATGTAGCGCTACCGAGAGCTTAACTTGGCCTTGAAATGGTGGCGTTTTGGGTCGTTGCGGGTCCAAATCCGATTTGTTTTAGGATTTTAACTGTAAATTAAAAGGGATTAAATATAAATACCCCGTTATAACTCAAAATCAGGGTTCCACATTCATAACTTACGTTCAGTTTTCTTAACTTTGGTTGCTGATTTCAGGGTTATTTCAGACTCAAGTTTAATTCAAGTTCTTCAGTTTTCCAGCTTTGAATTCCTGTTTTTCCCTTGGTGTTCGAATCCGTTCCTTTCTATGAATCTGTTGTATCGTGTTTATTTATATTTTTATTTCATCTTAATTGATTGAAGCATGCTTAGATCTAGGGTTAATATTATTGTTGCGTTTAGTAAAGTCATGAGTGAGTAATTTCATAGAGTGCGGCTGTGGGGCGAAGGCACTCCACAGCAAGGCTGATCAATGTTGTACCTTGGGATCGAATTAATTTAATTTTTGAGCAATTTTAGAAGACAAAAACTCTTCTAACAAACAAAACCTAGGCATTGCTGGAATTCGAATGCGCACGGGATCTGGTGACAGGTGGTGCGCATTTATTAGGGATCCTTTTTCTTATTCTAAAATCAATAAAATGAATAATTGTGGCCCAAGTAAACATTGGTTAGACTAGTTGCGGACGCTGGGTTCCAACAGCTGTACTCCTCTTAAATTCATATTTAATCAAGTTAGTTGGGTAATTTAGTTAGTAAATTAATCTTATTGAACAAGGGGTGGCTACCTAAGAGCCAAGATAAACTGTGAACCCGTCATCTTTTAGTCTTGCAGACGTTCGTCCGTCTCTGTGGTTCGACTCCGGTACTTTTGGATATTATGATACATCGGTCGAGAGTCCTACGCTTGGGACGCGTCTTTAATTTTAGTCACCCGGTCGGTCAAGCAATAAACTTCTAATAAGGGACCCTTATTTAAGTTTCCATGCAGACCTTGGATATTTTCGACTTTCGGGACCAAATTTCGATAATCTGAACTGCTCAATATTTTTAGAATGTGTTTTTAAGGGTCTCCGCGAGGAATCATAAAAAAATAACCTGGAGGGGCTTCATTCAAACAGTTTTTTATAAATATATATATATATATATATATATATATATATATATATATATATATATATATATATATATATATATATATATATATATATATATATATATATATATTAGCCCTTAAAAACACATTTTAAAAACATTAAGTTGTTCAGATTGTCGAAATTTGGCCTGAAAAGTCGAATATACCCCTAGGTCCGCATGGAAATTTAAATAGGGGTCCTTTATGAGAAGGGGGTCCTCTCTCTCTCTCTCTCTCTCTCTCTATATATATATATATATATATATATATATATATATATAGTCTTCTCTTTTTTTGAACAACAAAATTTTATTAACCTTTGAAAACGAATTACAAAGATTAAAAGGATCGTTGAACAAGGTCTAAAGATGAAAGAAGGGAAGATCTACAAAGAATACACCCTTCACACCAAAAGACACAAGATACTAGGAACCAAAGGGGAAAAGACAACCTAAAGCTGGCAAGAATCCAACCAAAACCCCAAACAAGAAAACACACCTGAAAAAATACAATAGAACCAACGCCCCCAAAAAATCCAATAGAAACTCCTCAAACAAACACCATCAACAACAATCTTAGTTTACAATGGAAAAACCACTTATGATCTCATCATCATCCCCCAAATAGTCTTCACCCAAGATCTTGCTTATTGACCGAGAAGCCTGAATCGTATTAAGATGAATCTTGTTAATGGTATTAGAAGAAACAGATAATGCAGCAGCAGCTATAGCAGATCTGAACACAACGCATATTTTTTTTCGACGACCCTTCTTCTTAGCGTTGGGAAATCCCAACCTTTTCTCAATCCTTTTCTGATTCAATTTTCTTTTCCCAATATCTTCCACCGCATTAGCTTGATTGAGATCCACAACTAACTGGATAGCTTCAACGTCTTTTTCTTTTAAAAATCCGACTTCAGAAAGATTCCAAAAGCCTTGATAAAAAATTGCTTCCTCCTCATCCTTGTTAGTAATGGCTAAAACAGTATCCTTGACTTCGAAAGAATTAGAAAGCTCGAATTCCGCAATAGGCCTAACTGTAGAATTTGGATGACACACATCAACCAAATTACCCACATCATTAGCCATCGAGCAATCCACACCCTCCATAGTTTCACCAACCATTGAAACACTAAAAGAAGGCGAATCAATGGCTCTACTCCCAATCGAATCCTCCTGCCTCAAAATTGCATTATTCTCCACATAATCTTTAACAACTTGATGAAAGTTATTGGACACACCTGTAGCTTCAAGAAGAGAAGTAGTCCAGGTAGGATCTACATAAGTCTGAGAAATGTCATCAGCATCTTCTTCAACAGTTGCATCCTCGTTGTCCAAGCTCTCATCATCAGAAACCACCTCCAAGACTATAATTGATTTCTTCAACTTCTTTTCATTCCGTAATTTTATTGATGTAAAAACCCGATTTTCCCATGACGTTTCTGCCATTGGGTCTTCAATGACTTTAACAAGATATGTATCACCCTTAATCTTAACTTGAACCACTTCATTAATTCATTCCAAAAAATTGGTAGCGATGAACATACGGCCTTTTTCTAAAGCAATTGATTTAGCAGTCAATTCATCTAGTTTAACCACCTCTCCCCACAACTTTCCAATGCTTATGAAGGTTTCGAAATTCCAAGCATTAAGAGGAACTCCGTAACATGAAACCCAAGTACTTCTGGAAGGCTTATTCCTCTGATTGTGCCATCTTTCAATGGAAGAAAACCATTGAGGCAAGTGCTGATTATTATCCTGCAAAAACTCCGTCAATGAATCGTCAGTATCAAAAGAAATGAGAATGTTAAGTCCTCCAAGGGAACGAATTTGGGTTTCCCAAATGCCGTTGGTGATGAACAAGTCCTGTAGGGTATTGACATGGTGGTGATGGATTAATCTTCCCGCTACACTCCGTTGCAACTGAAAAAACTCTAGTTTGCCTAGGTTTATACATTTGTTATGTTTTAATCTTTTGTAGAAAATCAGCCCACCAAACAAGATGTCGATCAATCACACAGCAAAAAGCAAACAATCGAAGAACACCAAGATATACGTGGAAAACCCCAATACGGGTAAAAAACACGGGAAGGAATCAAAAACACTATACTCAATAATCTTACCAACGATCGTAAATCCTCACCAATCGAACCTAGAACTACTTGCCGAATCCTCATTCACCACACCCAATGCTTTGGCCGCCGCTGCCTTGAATCCACATGCCTTTCGTTTGCCTCCTGGAATCCATCGAAGGACTTTGAAGCGCCTTTCAAACTCCACGAAAGGACTTTACTCAGAGATTGATTGTTTCTAGCAAAGAATAAACCCCTCGAAGATGATCTTGAAATTCACGGCATTCACAAGCCTTCACAATTCTTTAAGGTTCACAAACCCTAGCTGCCAAAAGTGATGAGAGATGGAAATATTTGTATTAGGGTTCTTATCACCGCAGCTCTCATAATTTTTGACCTAATGGCTGAGATTTTATAGTTGCTGAATTTGGACATTTTTGCCGACTGTTTTGCTCGAGCAAAAATAAACATAATATTTTGCTAATAAAAGGGCCTTGAAATGCTAGAGTAAAACGTGTAGCATCTACCTTTTACCTTGTGCATTTTTTGCTGACTGTTTTGCTCAAGTAAAACATCCAGCAAACTCCATCAGAATGTTGTGCTAGTAGAAATCCTTGAAATGCTTGAGCAAAACATGTAGCACCCAACCTTGTCTTCAAAATGAGCAATCCGTCTTGACTAAAAAACTACCGCACTCGAACAAAAATACATATTGAGATGATTCCTTTTCCACACCTAAAACAGACACTCTAACAATAAATACTGAAGATTAGAGTGCCATAAAAATACGATACATCCAAATGTATATGTTTTGGGCATGGATTTGCCAAACAAAAGGAAGCTCAGCCTATTGGGCTTACAATCTCCCCCTTTGGTACTTCTATGACAAAACACACTGAACACTTAAAACTACATATCCTAAAAGAGTGTGAATAGGAAACTTGCAAGCTGCACCACAGACACAAACGCTTCAAGCAAACTGTTAGTATTAAACTTCTCCCCCTTTTAGTCATGGAAGGACAAAAGAAATAATAACCAAGGATATCAGGGAATAATGTGCATGAAACATGGGAACCAGCAAATAACAATGCATCATAGAGCCATACTAACGTGTTGAAAGAGATGCTAAAATTAAGAATGTAGCAAAACGATTTAGTTGCCAAGAGAAATATAATGAGATTAGGAAACAACTAGGGCCAACACAATCCTCAAACAAGCAATCCTAATGGATAGCATGAACAAATTTGGTACAAACAAAACCAATTACAAGAAAAAGATCCCGATTATTCGAAAGAAAATTTATGATTGACTGCCCCTCTTATTTTAAAAAAAATATATGTGTGAGTAAGTATATAAATGACATAATTAGAGCTCCCTTGTTTTATTTATTTATGATTTTTTTAATTAAAGATAAAAAATGATGAAACTTTTTAACACAAAACATCCATCCAAAATTAAATTTCTTTCAAGATCAAGCACAAGTGAAGCATGCTGAAGGTTATGAGATTCAATGAGCACACATCAAATATAATGCGCTGACACATCTTTATATTCAAATAGCAAGAATATACTTAGATAACAGATGTATCATGAGCCAAGTACCGATGACAAAGGTGAGTGTGTGAGTCACATCAGATTAAGCAAGATCAACTCAACACAAAACTTGATTTCTCATGTAGGCACGAAGTGCCTATATAAACTCTCCCCAAGAAGTCAAACCAAGCAATTTTTTGGATTTGTCAATGAGCCAAACTCCCCCTCAACAAATACTGAGTGAATTTCCACCTTCCTCCAATGCATTTTTTTTTTATTTTGTATTTTTATAAAATAAAAGAACCCTTGTAACTAAGTGCAATGCTCATAATGTGGTCGTGCAATGCCAAAGTCCCTTAAGCTTTCTAATTGACCCATGTAGCAAGCTTTAGGCCAGTGACACTCAAACAAAATGGTCTTAGGGCACTAGGTATAGAGAATACCCCAACGAACTTAATTATTATAGTCAAAAAGGCTATGAACTCAAGCAAACCCCATATTACAATCCCGAAACTCTCCACCATTTGATGCGAACACTCACTGCTTACTGAGGCAAGAGGCCCGGTTACTAAGTGAAAAGCCCAGAAATGCAAAGAATATTAACCATATCTCATCACATTTTTCAACTAAACACCCACACAATAATAATATTTTTTTCGTCATATAAACGGCCTTGATAAAATCATAACTGCTAAGTGATCAATCTCAAAGGAGTTGCACAAGGCACATGCCAGCTACATGAGAAATGGTAGTTAAGAGCTAAGGAGTTGGATATATCTGACGTGAATGGAGTGTAGATCACAGGACATGACCCATACTACATTTGATTCTAGAATATTATCCAAGCCATATAAAGATAAAAGAGATGCATAGGCATACACAATATGAAGATCCTCGTAAAATCTCATAACAATTAACTGATCCATTGTGATGTCTAAAGGGCAACAAAACACAAAAAAATGATTTTTTTATCAAGATAATTAAGACAACTATAAAGGAACGCAACATTGGGAACATATAATCAAATAAATACAAAATTTGAGTTTTTTTTATAATTTTTTTATAAATGAGGAGAGCTACATATTAAGCAACAAAAATAAATAAATAAATAAACCAATGTAGACCATAGCTTTAGTTGAATGATGGACAATGCATATCAACTTGGACTATGGGAATGAGACCAAGCATTAAAAAACAAGATCAATTCCAGATGATCCATTGTCATCTAAAGGATTAGTAGGTAAATCCTCACATGCTACCAAGTTAAACTTCCTTACCCAAATAAGTTTAGTCTTGACCTCGTCAACCGTTCTAACAATTTTAGGCATGTGTTTGAGAATTACATTCCTATCTTTAGGCTGTGGTGTCACTTTATGTCTTAGCCTGTGAATTTTACTCCCATTGCTATTAGCATAATATTGGAGTGGAGCAGTAATGTACCTATGAAGTTTAAAGCATCGTGGTCTAATATGACCATTCACTCCACAAAAATTACATGTAGGAATCAACTTGTCAAGAGTATGTGGACTTTCTACATGTGTGCGATACACATGTGCCCTAGGAAATTTCTTACAATGAGGTCTTATGTGACCTTTGATACCACAATAATGACAAATGGGAATATGTTTACAACAGTTTACCTTACCACGCTTGGTAGTGGTACTTTTACCTATTGTGCATCGTTTCTTTGCCTTTGGAGATTTCGCCTCTTTGTGAGTTCCTTTGACATTGGTCTTGTTGATGCGCAACTTGGCTTTATTGGCCACAGGAGCAATGTGAGCACTGCCACTAGACTTAAAAATATAAAGTTTCCTCTTGCATTTGATGATGAATCACTTTTTATAGAACCAATGCCTTCTTTCTTTGAAGCCACCTTTTGAACATTTAACACATCATCTAAGACTTGTGTACCTGCGTTTAATTTCTTAAAAGTAGCATTGGCCTTGTCAAGTTCAACTTGCAAATTTGCTACTTTTGCTTCAAGAAGTTTGTTAGTCTCAAATAGGATATGCATCTTATTTTCAAGAATCAGATGCTTCTGTTTAAGAACATCAAGTTCATGCAAGGCATCATCAATTCTCTCTTTCTCGCTATCATGAAACTTGGCTGTGAAAGATAAAAACTTCTTGTCATCTTTTTCATTATTTTTATTTCTATTAATTTTTTTCATAAAAAAATGTTTAAATTTTTTGGTAAACAAATCTATAGCTTCCGTATCATATTTATCATCGATATCCAAATCATTGGACTTAATATGACTAATTATAAAATCCAATAATTTTTCCAGTTTTGCTTTCGAATTATCAAAGTTCATTTTATCAAGAACTTGAGGGTAGTTCAAATTCAACTCCTTAACAAATAAAAATTTTAAGGATCCGCTTGTGAAGAAAAATTCACAAACTCAATATGAGCGACCTGCTCTGATACCAATTGAAAAAACTCTAGTTTGCCTAGGTTTATAGATTTGCTATGTTTTAATCTTTTGTAGAAAATCAGCCCACCAAACAAAATGTCGATCAATCACACAATGGAAAGCAAACAATCGAAGAACACCAAGATATACGTGGAAAACCCCAATACAGGTAAAAACCACAGGAAGGAATAAAAAACACTATACTCAATGTGTAGTTACAAGCAATCTTACCAACAATTGTGAATCCTCACCAATCGAACCTAAGAACTACTTGTTGAATCCTTGTTCACCACACCTAGTGCTTTGACCGCCACTGCCTTGAATCCACAAGCCTTCTGTTTGCCTCCCGGAATCCACCGAAGGACTTTGAAGCGCCTCTCAAACTCCACGAAAGGACTTTACTCAAAGATTGATTGTTTCTAATGAAGAATAAACCCCTTGAAGATGATCTTGAAATTCACAGCATTCACAAGCCTTCACAATTCTTGCTAGCTGTTTTGCTTGAGCAAAATATCGAGCAAAAATAAACATAATATTTTGCTAATAAAAGGGCCTTGAAATGTTGGAGTAAAACGTGCGACATCTACCTTTTACCTTTTGCATTTTTTGCCGACTGTTTTGCTCGAGTAAAACATCCAGCAAACTCCATCAGAATGTTGTGCTAGTAGAAATCCTTGAAATGCTTGAGCAAAACATATAGCACCCGACCTTGTCTTCAAAATGAGCAATTTGTCTTGACTAAAAAACTACCGCACTCAAACAAAAATACATATTGAGATGATTCCTTTTCCACACCTAAAACAGACACTCTAAAAATAAATACCGAAGATTAGAGTGTCATAAAAATACGATACACCCAAATGTATATGTTTTGGGCATGGATTTGCCAAACCAAAGGAAGCTCAGCCTATTGGGCTTACAACAACCAATCAACTCCAGATTCATTAGCCTCCACAACTTTTGAATCACATAAAGGAACTCCCTTCAAAATATTAGCATATGAAGGACGTTGATCAGAACCAAGATTGCCAGCAACGATACTGGCATGAACCCGATAATCCGTGCCTCGATCATCCCTAATAGACTTCAATTCTAAATCATTGCCCACATTTGCAGTTCTATGGTTGTTCCTCTGTCTAAGATTATTCCTATGATCTTGAAAACTAACCTTCTTAACATATAATTTTTTATCATCTGTTGGAAATTTTATGAATGAAACCGGGGCACTCGGAAGGTCTCCCGAGGCAACCGAGACCTCCCCACGGATTCAATACGATTGCGGATTAATGCTAGGTAACTCCCTCATGAATATGGAGATTATGACAGAATTCATTCCCCATTCAAAATTCGGATTCAATGCAGGAGTTTCAGATTATAGAATTGAATTGGATATTCAATCTGCCTATTGAATGGGGAGGCTCCTCCTCTTTAATCCCGTATTCATTTTCAGCTCCATTTTCATCTATAAAATGGAAGCTCTGTTGTGTGTTTGACTATCAGTTTTTTGAGGAAACAAAATACTCCAAAATTTGTCTTTGTGAGAGAGAGAGAGAGAGGCAGGAGTTGTTTCAGTTCGCCAAGGCTTCCAGCGGTGGTGTTCCAGTGGTTGTGGTTCTAGCCGTTGTATCTTGGGACAAAGACGTCGATTCAACCTACAACACCCACGGTAGGCGGCGAATCTTTATTAAGGAGAGTGTGGTTACACACGACTCGACATCCAATCTACTGTTTGTATTTCTTATTTAGTTTCTGTCAAGTTTATTTCTGTTCAAGTATTTCCGTTTCATTGTAATCTGTTCATGTATGATTATTCTTAATGAAATTGTTCTTTGGAATTCGGAATTGCCACTGTACTTTTTCTAACAATCTTAACAAAGATTTTCTTATCGATTGGCAATCGAGTTCCAGAAAATAATTCTGTTTTGGTACTGACTTTTGAGTTGCAAGAACAGAATCAAAGTTGTGACAGAATTGGTGGCATCTCACTGATCTGAGATATCATAGTAATCTGACTAGATTACTCGTGTGGGAGATTGATACAAAAATCAGAGGCTACGGCCTAAGTCAATCGTGCGTGATTGAACTTCACTGATTAAGCCACAACTTTAGCTAGGCAGTTGTGCGCAGCTGGCCTTGATCTGTCAAGTTTGATAGGCTTCTGGAGCAATCTACTTGGCTTAAGCTTTGACGTTGCTAGGCCAGAAACTTGTGATTAGTGGATTGTGTGGCTTTTGGAGCAACCTACTCTTGCTTAAGTAGTGACGTTGCTTAGCCACAGTCCTCTGGATCTCTTTTTTGTGATAGCAGTCCTTGTGTCGGGTTTGAGAACAGCCAGTGGTTGGGCTAGTTCGGCCTAGGCGTGTGCTCTATCGGCAGTAATATAACCAATGGAAGGTGAATTACTCAGCCTTAGTACATAGCCAGTGTAGTAACTTAGCACAAGGATTGGTATATTTGGCAGAGGCAGAAGATGAATTGCCTTGATCGCTTAAGCAGTGAATTGTGTATACCGTTTAGGTTTCGAGGGCAACGCCTTCGAACCCCGTCGAGGGTGCTGCCCTCTAACTCCCGCCTAGGGGCACTGCCCCTAGGATCCCCACTAGGGGGCACGGCCCCTAGAACCCCCAATAAGGGGCAAGCCCCCTGGGACCCCCAGGTTATGCTTGTGCGTTGTGGGTGCAAGACCATGTTTGGTTGCTAAGTTTAGATTGTTAATCTATACTTATTGTCATGATTGTGGAAATAGTTTCACTAATTTGTGGTTTGTCATTTCTCAAGTTAAGATGACAACTGGAAAGAGCAATGAGACTCCAAATGTGGGAAGCTCAAGTTCTGTTACTCCTTTGCATGGAGTCCCCTCGATACCGATGTCCCATGTTGATAAGCCTGGGAAGTTTAGTCCAAGGGTTGATTTCAAGAGATGACAACAGAAGATGATGTTCTATCTAACCACTCTCAATCTCGCTAGGAGCTTGTCTGAGAATGCCCCAGTTGTTGCTGAAAATGAGACGGACAACCAGAAGCGACAGGCTCTAGATCAGTGGAAGAATGTTGACTAACTGGCCAAGACTATGTCTTGATTGCTCTTGATGACTCGTTGTACTCCATGTTCAATGAGGCGGAGTCAGCCAAGGAACTGTGGAAGTCCTTAGATAAAAAGTACAAAATTGAGGGGGTTGGGCCTAAAAAATTCGTGGTGGGCTGCTTCCTTGATTATACTATGAAAGATGAAAGGCCTGTGACTGAACATGTCCAAGAGCTCCAAATGTTGATCAATGAAATCAAAGCAGAAGAGATGTTGTTGCCTGAGGCTTTTTTGGTGGCTACCATCATCCATAAGCTTCTAGGAACTTGGAAGGAGTTCAAAAGTTATCTCATGTTCAAGAATAAGGAGATGACATTGGAGACTCTCTTCTACAAGCTCAATGTCACGAAAGGAAATCGGGCTAGAGAGAAGGTTGCCAAGGAGGTCGAAATGGCAAAAGCCAATATGGTGGAACATGGTCGTCCTTCCTCAAGTGGTGTGAAAAAGAACCATCATGATAGGCGGTCTAACAAGCAGAAGGGCAAGAGTGTCCATCTAGGACCAAAGGGCGGTGTCGCTAAGAAGCAAAAGGAAAAGTTCCAAGGGAAATGCTTTAATTGTGACAAATTTGGCCATAAAGCATCTAAGTGAAAGAAGCCGCCTCGTCCACAAGCCCATATTGTAGAAGCCTCGGGAGGTAGTTCTGACATGAACTTCTCAGCTATGGTATCTGAGGTGAACATGCTGGGTTCAAATCCACGGGAGTGGTGGATTGACACTGGGGCTACCTGCCATATCTGCTGTGACAAAAAGATGTTCACATCACTTGAGCCGGTAAATGGGAAGAAGCTGTTTATGGGGAATTCAGCGACCTCAGATATTGCTGGTGAAGGAACAGTGGTCCTAAAGATGACTTCGAGGAAGACATTGACCTTGAACAAGGTGTTGTTCGTGCTAGACATTCGCAAGTATCTGATATCTGGCTCTCTCCTTAGCAAGCACGGTTTTTGCATGGTGTTTGGATCAGATAAGGTCATTTTGACTAAGGCTGGATCATTGTAGACACCCCAATTTTGAACCCGGGATGCGCTCGAGCATTCCCAATGATGAGAACGAACCAATCATAACTGCCCGAAACTTGTGTAGATAGCTTGAATGTGTTCAAAATCAACCAACCACCTCCAAATAACCCAATAAAAATCAAGCCCTGTTAAACCAAGCCAAACCAGCAACTTGGCACCAAGAGCATTGAGCGCTCAAGCTTGAGACCTTGAGCGCTCAATCCACGAAGGGCACCTTGGCGCTCAAGCCCACGGCTTTGAGCGCCAACTCAACTGATCGGGGAATCTGCAGAGTATCTAATCATGAGATCTGATGCAGGGGGGAGCGTCTAACCACTTCCATACGTATTGTTCACGTATAATACACCCTACATTGCTATTTTCTACACCTAAAACTACACCTTGAATACAAACCCACACTCTCTCTCTCTTCTCTCTTTCCCTCCACTCACTCTATATAAACAACCCACTACCCCTTAGTTTGAGGTTCACCATTTTCATACCCCAGTGCACTACACTCCCAGTAATCGTCCTCCCCCTCTCTCTCTCTACAAAACCACTTTCTCATCAAAACCACTTACCAAAAACCATTTGCTAAATCCAAAATTCAACTGATATACATCAATTAGCTTCATAATCCTGGTGATCCATCCATAAAATTGGTCAGAAATACCCACAATTGCTCATCCTTCAACCCGCAACCAAGTTCAAGCCTTCAATCAAGTGTAAAAGGTAGTTTAACAAGTGATTTTCACTGTTTTGGTTCATCTGAGGGTGACTAGTGAGTTCAATTAAGTTCTTTATACTTTAATTGAACTCACGAAGGTCAGAAAGTTGTTCAAAGACATTATCAAAATCTGCAGGTGAAATTGGGGTTGAGCGCTCAAGCCTATAGCCTTGAGCGCTCAAGCTCAATCCTGTACAGTTTTCTGTTCTATCAAGTTTCGAGCTTGCTGTTGGTTTTGATTGTCTTTTAATAGTTAGCTGTGGTCTTTTGGTTCTCAGAAAGTTCATATATTTACTTCAAAATCATTTGCATGAGTTAAAATTAGATATTTTATGACAATCAAATTCAAAAGTCTCTAAAAATCTTGTGTACGGGTATAAAACAATGTCTTTGGTACCTCTTTACCCTCATATTATGCATTTATGATCCTCAGAATTATCCAGAACCCTTTTTATTGATGAAAACTAGAAGATCACTTAATGGCTTGAGCGCTCAAAGTCACCCATTTGAGCCTTCAAGCGTTTCGAAAGCGCATTGTTGGTTCATGGATATTTTGATGATGGATCATGGTTTGAGTGTGTGTGTGGTTTTTATTGTTGTGATGTGGTCTAGATTCCTTCTTTTCAAAGTATTTTCTTTGTTAAAATATCGTAATTTTCCTCTCTTATCATTATTTATGAGATCAATCTGTTCATTCTCGTTTGATTTTCCATGAGAAACACTCTGTTGATGTTTGATCTTACAAATAATGACTAAAGAAGTGGTGGAAAAGCTAAAAATCATAGAAGCTAGAAATGGCATTGAGCGCTCAAGTCAATTCTGAGAGGTTAAGCGCTCAGGGCATCACTGTTGAGCGCTCAACCCCTATGTTGGAATCCAGATTGTAAACCAGTTTATTAAGCTTCAAACCAGTGATTCTTTGAATTATTTGCCCAATTTTTGTTGTTGTTCATCTATTGTATATATTTGTTGTAATAATTCTTTATTGTTATCATCCCCATGTAAATCACGCGCACAAGTATCCACATTAAATTGGCATGTTTGTATTTTCTTATGGTTAATGTGATTCCCATCCCCAATTCCTCATTTTTGTGATTAAGTTGAACTTCAAAACATTTTCAAAATCCCATGAAATATTAAGTAGAGACCGGTTCACGGACCGGGCGAGAGGGGTGCCGTAAAACCCTTCCCCTCTCGTAACCAAACCCCCGAACTCGAGAAATTTCTGGTTTCGTAGTGATCAGTAAAATCTTTTCAATTGGCAAACGAGTCATATTTTATTGGTTTCTCGGGTTCGGACCTCAAATCCGGGTGGTGACTTTAACAAACACAATCTTTCTCGTGCGCGATGCAGCCCAATCTCCGTGGGCCGTCCACAATCATATGTAGGGAAAGGTTATATGGTCGATGGATTGTTTAAAATGAATGTAATGACTGTTATCCCTACTATTAATAAGACAAATGCCCCAGTTGCTTATGTTCTTGAGTCTTCCATTTTGTGGCATGGTAGACTAGGTCATGTTAATTATGAATCTATGCATAGATTAGTTAACTTGGACCATATTCCAGCTTTTCACATTGATACAAATCACAGGTGTGAAACTTGTGTCGAAGCAAAGTTAACTAGAGCTTCGTTTCGATCGGTTGACAGAATTACCGAACCATTGGGGCTAATCCACACTGATGTGTGTGATCTGAAATATGTCCAAACACCAAATGCAAACAAATATTTCATTACTTTTATCGGTGATAGCATGAAATATTGCTATGTGTACTTGCTAAAAACCAAGGATGAAGCGTTGGACAAGTTCATTCTTTTAAGAATGAGATAGAGAACTAACTTAGCAGTAAGATTAAGGTGGTGAGAAGTGACCGAGGTGGTGAATTTGAATCACCATTTGGTAATTATTGTGTTGAACACAGTATTATTTACCAAACCACTGCACCTTACTCCCCTCAGCAGAACTGAACTATAGAGCGCAAGAATCATACATTGAAAGAAATGATGAATGCTATGTTAGTTAGTTCTGGGATGCCTCAGAACATGTTGGGTGAAGCGGTGTTGACCGCTAACTATCTTTTGAATTTGGTGCCCTACAAAAAGTAAGACAAAACACCTAATGAGTTGCTCAAAGGTAAGAAGCCTAACTTTAAACACTTGCGAGTGTGGGGGTGTCTTGCTAAAGTAGCAATACCACTGTAGACACCCCGATTTTAACCCGAGAAACTTATCAAGCATTCCCGATGATGAAATAGACCAATCATGCATACCTTGAGCCTCAGAACAAGGCTTGAACTCACCAATCCACCCTAAACCATTCTAAACCCTCCTAGAACAAACTTAACCAACCAAAATACCCTTCCAACCACCCATAAACCTCTTCAAAACAAACATAAGCCTATACCATCTTTTAGTACATTCAAAACCCTCTTTATTGATATATAACATGTCCCAATCCATTTTGAAATGAGGGAGATATGCCCATTTTACCGAAATGATTCATTCTTCCGACCATCTGAGGGTAAAATGGTCACACATTTTGATGTACAAATCATCTTCGGTTCAAACCACTTGGGTTAGAAAGTAGACCTTTCAAGCTTTCCAACGCTTCAAACCACGCACAAAACAGAGTTTGGTAGCACCCGGGGCGACCCCGCAAAATTTTACCTTTTTGAGCAACAGCCTTGAGCGCTCAAACCCAAAAATCTCACCTTGAGCGCTCAAGCCCATGGCTTTGAGTGCTCAACTCTGAGCCAGATCAGTTTTTTGCAGAGCATCTAATCATGATATTCTACTGAAAGAGGAGCGTCCACCTATGTTTTCTACTGCCTAAATACACTTCCTAGACCCTTGAACATCTCCTAAATCACCCCCAAGCCCAATTCAAAAATTAAACCCATTTTCCTCCCATTTCTCTCTCTATATAAACCTCCTCCACTCCCTCACTCACCCCCTGGGCTACACTACTGCCATTTTCTCCCCCCATCAGATCAAACCCACTCTCTCTCCTCCATAGCCACCATCCTCCATCATCTTCAACCTCCAAAACACCCAAAAACCTTCTAAAACAAGGCCTACAACACATGGGTCTTTGAAAAACCAACTACAACAGCCCCTCTCTCACTCTAATAAGCCATTTAAAGCCCATACACTCCATCAATTTCGTCCAAACCTAGCTCTCCCATCAAAACCCACCTCATCCAAGCCAAAATCACCATTTTAAGCTCAAATACTCTATTATCCACTCAATCAATCATTCAATCAGCCCTACACTCACACTCCTCTGTCCAAAATACTTCATCTATAGCCCATAAACACAGTCACTACCCATCCATTCATCAAACCACAAGTTCAAGCCTTGATCATAGTCGAAAAGATAAAAAATCATGTGAAAATCACTATTTTGGTCTTGCTGAGGGAGACCAGTAGGCTTATTCAAGTTCCTCATACTTGAAATGAGCCTACAAGGTCTGAAAAGTATCAAGAAAAGCATTTTTTGAAACTTGTTATTTTGGTATTCACTTTCCAAAATTCTTCAAAGTCCATGCTTCTGTCTAATTTTGGGAAAATAAAGTATAATCATTGAGTTGGGGTTGTATGAATATTAGAAGTCATAAAATAGCAGAATTTGGCGATCTGGGAAGGGTTTGAGCGCTCAAGGCCTTAACCTTGAGTGCTCAAGGTCATGCTTGAGCGCTCAATCCACTTTGAGCGCTCAAACCCCAACAGAAAGTCAGTCACAGTGTTTCAGCCATAACTTTTTACTCTGAACTCCGTTTTGGGCATATTATATATCAAAACGTAGATAATTTGAAGGGCTACAACTTTTTAGTTTTATGTTTTTCTCAATTCTATATCAAAACCCTCCAAAACATGCAAATAGTGTCGGAAAGTCAAATAATTTTGCTCAATATGGTGTTCTAAGTCCTATTTCTCTCTTTCATTGTCATTTTCTTTATTTATATCATTCCACCATTGCATTGTACATTGCACAAGCATCCACCATCACTTGGTTTGTATTTGAGCACTTGTTTATGTGTTTTCCCATCCCGATTCCCTATTTTTGTGAATAAATCAAGTTTCAAATATTTCCAAAATCCCACAAAACATTGAGTAGAGGCGGTTCATGGGACCGTGAGAGGGTCTTTGTAAAACCCTTCCCCTCTTGTAACCAAACCCCCGAATCCGAGAAATCTTTGGTTCCGCCATGATCAGTGAAATCTTTTTCAAATGGGCAAACGAGTCATTTTTGATTGGTTTCTCAGGTTCGGACCTCAAATCCGGGTGGCGATTCTAACAATCACAATCTTTTTCATGCGCGACACCGCATGATCTCCGTGGGCCGTCCACAAGCTGATGACTCTGCTCGGGACATTGGTTAATATATATTTTATTTAATTACACTTGTGCAATTTTTATTACACTTGTGTAATTTTATTGAAATATGTGTTAATCAAAAGTGGGTTTAATTCGAAAAATATTTTGTGGGATTTTGAAAATGTTTGAAGTTTGATTCTTGCATTGCACTTGCATGGTTCTTAGCCGTTACCGGGCGTGTTTTTTTAATCCCGCCGGCTTGCCGGTGATGAGGGGAATCTGAAATGCCCAAAGACCCTTCTAATCGTGATAAATCACATCGTCACTATCGTTCTTAACGGTAGGAGGCGGTTTTTATTTTGAGTCCGGGGTGCCCTCAGTGACCAAAACCAGCCTTTGCATATAGATAACCATAGAACCCCACGTTTAGCAATCCACCCGTGCATTAAGTTTACGTGCTCCACCATGTTAATGTGCTACGCGTAACCCCTTTCCTTGCCATACCATGTTGCATCCATGCATTTGCATTGTATATAGCCATCGCGAGTGTCGAAATTCTGTATAGATGTCCCGTTTGGTTTTCATACTTTTACGGTTAGTAGGAGATTGCTTCGGTCCGATGATGAGTCGTGCATCCCATATGCGCGTTATTCTTGTGAGTTAGCCCTTAGGACGGCCGGACGTGGGAAAATCTGGATCATCAAATTCCTAAACACTGATCTAAACAGGTTTAAGGGACCTTGGCCCGAGAAGGATCAATCGCCCTTAGGCATCTGATCTTAGATCATTGTCGGAATTCGTGTGGACCAGGATTTCCCAAATCCAGCCATCCGATATCAAGGACTTATCACTTAAAAGAAAACTTGAGGATCGGGGCAATCTTTCGAAATTAGGTTCTCGGCAGTTAGTAGAAGGTTGTTTCTGCCCGATGATGAGTCGTGCATTCCATATGCTCGTTGTTCTTACAAGTTAGCCCTTAGGACGGCCGGACGTGGGAAAATCTGGATCGTCAGATTCTTAATACTGATCTAAACAGGTTTAAGAGACCTTGGCCCGAGAAGGATCAATCGTCCTTAGGCATCTGATCTTAGATCATTATTAGAATTTGTGTGGACCAGGATTTCCCAAATCCAGCCATCCGATATCAAGGACTTATCAATTAATAGAAAACTTGAGGATTGGGGCAATCTTCCAAAGCTGTCGCATTCAGTCTAGGAGACTTAAAATCCATGGAGTTTGAGATACCTCCGGTGTTGGTCGTGCCCGAACGGCCACCCGTGATTCAAACTAGCCTTGTGATCATTTGTATCTGGATTGCAACATCCAAATTGCTCTGTCTCGGATAACCAAGAAAAGTGCTACGGCGTCGACATTTAGGCTTTAGGTTGAAACGCCGTACCTACCAAGTAATGGTTTACCCGGGGTGTTGGAAAATCTTCTGTGCAATGATCTTAAGTGAGATTTGGATCCGGTAGATTAACCCTAGGTTTTATATGCAGTCTAGGAGACTTTAAATCCATGGAGTTTGAGATACCTCCAGTGTTTGTCATGCTCGAACGGCTCCCTGCGTCTCGGGCTAGCCTTAAGTACATCTGTATCCGGATTTCAACAACCTTATTGCTCTGTCTCGGATGGTCTATAAGGAGATTGGCTCTGATTCCACGACGATTGGAATTCAACCTGCCTATCACGACTTACCCGTGGTTATTGATTCGCACATCCGTGCAATGTCTTAAGTGAGACCGAGACCGGTAATCTAGATCTTAGGACGACATGACGACGACGCATGCACGACATTTTGTTCAATGAAACCAGGGGCACAATCTGAATTTGACCTTTTTACTTTACTGTCAGTCCCGAGGTATTGGTCCAAGAAAGAAACCTTCCCGAGCAGAAGTTGACTCAACCCAAACCTCAAGGCATGGATGTTCTAGCTGAAATTGAAGGACTCAAGATGGCTGTGAATATCCTGGGCAATCAAATCACCCAGCTCATGAAAATGGTGCAAGACGTCCGTGACCGTCTCCCAGAGTTCCAAGAGCACCTCCAACGACCCGGAAAAAGCCCAGAAATGGCTGCAGCTTTGGCCAAGATCTCTGAACTAGAGGAATCTATCATGGAAGGATTCAAACCTATAGAGATGCACAACTGGGACGTCAAAAATGACCACCTCACTCTAGAAGGCGAAAAGGTCTACTCCGAGAAGGCCAACACACCATTTACCAGCAACAATGCAAACACCACCCCCAGCTCCACAAATATCAACCCTAACTTCGCAACCAGCACCATTAACAAAGACAAACCAACCAAGACCACAATCCAAATCAACCGGCCCAAAGAACAATCAAGAAAATCCTCCGAATTCCCCACACCTCTATCCTCGGTCTATAAGGAGCTTCTCATGGTCGCTCTTCTTAAACCACTCTCTCCAACTCCTTTACCTCAAAAGCTCCCAGTTTACCACAATCCAAACGCCTTCTGCGCCTTCCATCAAGTGCCCGGTCATGCTACTGATGATTGTCAACGCCTTCATCATGAGATTCAAGATCTCATTGACAATAAAACCATCTCTTTTCTGCCACTAGAATCCAACACCATATCAAACCCCAAACCTCAGCATAAACAAAACCTCAACATCAACGAAATCACCCTCACAAGCGCCTCTTCGAGCTTCACCAAAAATGATCCCAACCAAACTGAGCCAATCAACAAAGTCACAACCCAAGTCAATCGCCCTCAAAGCCAACGAAGAAAATTTTCCCAACTCTCTGCGCCTTTGCCCTTGGTCTATAAAGAGCTTCTCATGGCTGGTTTCCTCAAACCACTTCAACCAACCCCACCTCCACAAAGTCCTCCACCTTCCTACAACCCAAATACCTTCTGCATCTACCACCAAACACCCGGTCACCCTATCGAGAGATGCCAACGCCTTCGTCACAAAATACAAGATCTCATTGACAACGGATCCATCTCTGCCCCACTGGTGAATCCGAATGCCTCGCCAAATCAATGAACCATCAATCGCCATGCAATAATTCAATCTTCCACGAGTCTTGGAAGTCTTCAAACGTCAAATCAAGTTTTCACTTCTGATTGAGTCAGTTTGTATTTTGAGTCTGTTTATGTTTTCCTCGTCTATGTGTCTTCATCTTCGAGTCTGTAATGTCTTGTTGTTGTTGTTAAAAAACAAAAAAAAAATCAAAAATTAGAGTCAACTTTTGTAGTCCCGAACTACGCACGACCTGATTCCTTGCAAAGGGATACGTAGGCAACCCTTAGAGGTTCGGTCATAACTATCAAAATAAATGTCATGCTGTTGTGTCGAAATTGTCATCATTAAAATTGGGTTTTTGCAATAATCATTCAACTTGGAATTGTTTTACACCATCATTTGAGAAACATGATAATCACTTCGAAACATGAGATAAATTGAACCCTTGCCCCACACAAGGAGGATTTCTATGGACCACTCTCTGGCGCTATCAAGAAGCAATGCATTTGACACAGAAAAAGCCTGCTAGGTCGAAAACCTGCAAGGGCGGCCTAGGCAAAAATTAAGGCAAAAGCTCGCTAGATCAACCTTCAAAATGAGATCTAGGCAAAAGTTAGAGTAAGCATGAGTTCTCCCTATCAAGTTGTGCAATTCAAGATGAAGAAAGGCATTCTTTGTTTGATTTCCCACATAAATATCCATTGCAAGCCCCTTTGAACCTGAATCAATTTCTTTGAAAAAGAACCCAGCTAGGCAGCTATCCCCCGCACTGGGGTGAAATGAAGGTATGTGAAAATTCAAGGCATCACAAGAATGAAAAGTGCCAAACTCATAGGCTTGTGAAATTGTCAAATACATGGGTACAACAAGATGAAGAGCACTGAAGAAATTTGAAATGGAAAAATAAAATGAAATGGAGTACTCATTTAAAGCAAGAAGAGGCACATGAAAGCACCCATCAGAAGCAAAAATGGCACAAAAAGTCCAAGATAGCTGCTAGCTCAAACAACCCCAAGGAAAAATGAGATTTTTGAGCCTATTATTCTTCCTTTGTTAAGCCCATAACCTTGGCCCCATCATAACCTAGATAAAAGTCCTTTCAGATTGAAAAGTGCAACTTGATAGTGAGAATTCAAGACAAAAGGGAACAGTCTAATCTCCCTTGAAAATCAAAAGTCAAAGCTTTGTGCAAACGCTGGTGTCATGCAAAGCAAAAATCCAAACTGAGGCACATCAATGGTTCTTCATCAGCAGCCCTCTAAACTGGGGCATTTTGAAGGAAAATCAATGAGGCATCATCAGCAATCTGGGGCATGGATTCGTGATAAGAAGTCTTGTGTCTTGATAAATAGATTTGAATGAACATCACTTGATGGAGTGAAACAATCACAAAATAAGAATTCAATTTTATCATGACAATTTCGACATTAATGGTGAGGCATGTTTGCCATCTTTCAGAACTTCAAGTCAGCATAGTCTTTCATATCTTTCGAGTCAACACGTTCTTGCTTCTATCCATCAAGTCAACATGGTCAATTAAATTCCTCAATCCTTGTCTGTCAAAGTCCATCCCAAAAGGACCAATCAAATTCCTTGGCCTTATCAATCTTATCGAAATCAATCCCCTTGTCAAAAAGGCCAATCAAATTCCTTGGCCTTGTCGGTCTCATCAATGTCCAAATAGGCCAATCAAATTTCTCAGCCTTGTAAAAATCCACCTCTTTGTCAAGCAGTCAATCATGTAGTCTTGGTATCCTTGACTCGTGGAAATGATTTCAATGCATCGAAGAACCTCTGGTCAATTGGTATCAGTTGAGGCAAGAAAGAAAATCAGAATTGAGATACATCATCTATGAAGGCACGTCAACCCGAAATTGGGGCATGTCAGCCTAATGCCATTTCTGGGGGAAGCATACACCCAAATCCATGACTGGGGCATAGGAGCCTAAAAGTCTAAAACCAATCCAAAACCCAAGTCTTGCAAAGCTCAAACCTAAAATCTTGGCCAAAAGGAAAAGACAGTAAAGCAAAAGAGCCACCCCATTAAGCCTCCTACCTTTTTAAAGAAGGAATGTTGTTGTTATTGTCGTCGAGTGTCGATGCATGAGTCACACGTAATCGTCCTGCGGGACAATTTTTCAATCAATGGTCCTGAGGGACAACTTTCAATCAATCGTCCTGAGGGACGAACTTTCAAATCAGTTGTCCTGAGGGACAAACTTTTAAATCAATCGTCCTGCGGGACAGTTTTTCAAATCAATCGTCCTGAAGGACAAACTTTTAAATCAATCGTCTTGCGGAACAGTTTTCAATTAATCGTCCTGCGGGACAGTTTTTCAAATTAATCGTCCTGAGGGACAAACTTTTAAATTAATCGTCCTGAGGGACAGTTTTTCAAATCAATCATCCTGAGGGACAAACTTTTAAATCAATCGTCCTGTGGGATAGTTTTTCAAATCAATCGTCCTGAGGGACAACTTTTAAATCAATCATACTGCGAGACAACTTTTTCAATTAATTTCAAGACCAGAAATGGTCAACTTTCCAAAATTAATTTCAAGACCAAAATGGTCACATTTTCAATATCATTTGGGATAATCTTTTCAGTCATATCGAGATAGATTCATGGAGCCGCCTAGCAGGCGCACCCCAATCATTTTAGCCGCCTAGAAGGCGCACCCTAATCATTTTAGCCGCCTAGAAGGCGCACCCCAATCATTTTAGCCACCTAGAAAGCGCACCCCAATCATTAAAGCCGACTAGCCGGGCGATCCAATCAATCATCACTCATTCTTTCAATCATTCATTCAAATCAATCATTACTCATAAATCAGTCACTCATCAATCATCAATCATTTATTGTGTACATCAATCATATCAAGTTGTTTGAGTATTTGTTCAACCTGTTAGTGCATTTAATCAGTTATTCTGAGAATTTGTTGTTGACGAACCGTTGTGCTGCTAAGACCATCACATTTATGTGTTTGGTTCAATAGCGTATGGATTGCCTCTTTGCTCAGTAGGCGATCATATTTCCTCGATTGTCTCGTTGCTCAGTAGACAATCATCGTATCATTGGCTATCTTGTTGCTCAAGGGATAACCACCATCAGATTTAGCCTCCCCGTTGCTCAGAGGGTAGCTCCATTTAACCATGTCATGACATGAGTTGTTTTAGCCACCTAGCTGGTGCACTTGATTGGTTTGTGCTTTGTTTGTGTCATTGTTGATTGCCTCTTTGCTCAGTATGCGATCACATTTCCTCGATTGTCTTGTTGCCCAGTAGACAATCATCTTATCATTGGCTATTTTGTGGCTCAAGGGATATCCACTGTCAAAATTAGCTTCCCCGTTGCTCAGAGGGTAGTTCTATTTAATCATGTCACGGTATGAGTTATCTTAGCCACCTAGCTGGTGCATGTGTTTGAATGAGTAGTTGGTCGTATCGAATTGATTCGTTTGTTTGGCGTTTCACGACCCGAGAAGGCTCGTCGATTTGCATGATTTCATTTGTTTGCATGTGCCCCGAAGAACTACGCCGGTCTGATCCTTGCAATGGGGTACGTAGGGAGCTCATAGAGCACGACTGATTGATCTTTTAATGTTTTCCTTTGTGGCTTGAGATGTATCGCGGGGAATAAGTCGGGTTGTCTATATCTTGGACGTCACTCATACCAAATCAATGGCATCGAGTCCCGTCTAAGAGGGGCAACTGTAGACACCCCGATTTTGACTTGAGAAACTTATCAAGCATTCCCGATGATGAAATAGACCAATCATGCATACCTTGAGCCTCAGAACAAGGCTTGAACTCACCAATCCACCCTAAACCATTCTAAACCCTCCTAGAACAAACTTAACCAACAAAAATGACCAAAATATCCTTCCAACCACCCATAAACCTCTTCAAAACAAACCTAAGCCTATACCATCTTGTAGTACATTCAAAACCCTCTTTATTGATATATAACATTTCCCAATCCATTTTGAAATGAGGGAGATATGCCCATTTTACCGAAATGATTCATTCTTTCGACCATCTGAGGGTAAAATGGTCACACATTTTGATGTACAAATCATATTGGGTTCAAACCACTTGGGTTAGAAAGTAGACCTTTCAATCTTTCCAACACTTCAAACCACGCACAAAACAGAGTTCGGTAGCACTCGGGGCGGCCCCGCAAAGTTTTACCTTTTTGAGCAACAACCTTGAGCGCTCAAGGCTCATTGAGCGCTCAAACCCAAAAATCTCACCTTGAGCGCTCAAGCCCATGGCATTGAGCGCTCAACTCTGAGCCAAATCAGTTTTTTGCAGAGCATCTAATCATGATATTCTAACGCGCAAGAGAGGCGTCCACCTATGTTTTCTCTTTGCCTAAATACACTTCCTAGACCCTTGAACATCTCCTAAATCACCCCCAAGCCCAATTCAAAAATTAAACCCATTTTCCTCCCATTTCTCTCTCTATATAAACCTCCTCCACTCCCTCACTCACCCCCTGGGCTACACTACTGTCATTTTCTCCCCCCATCAGATCAAACCCACTCTCTCTCCTCCATAGCCACCATCCTCCATCATCTTCAACCTCCAAAACACCCAAAAACCTTCTAAAACAAGGCCTACAACACATGGGTCTTTGAAAAACCAACTACAACAGCCCCTCTCTCACTCTAATAAGCCATTTACAGCCCATACACTCCATCAATTTCATCCAAACCTAGCTCTCCCATCAAAACCCACCTCATCCAAGCCAAAATCACCATTTTAAGCTCAAATACTCTATTATCCACTCAATCAGTCATTCAATCAGCCCTACACTCACACTCCTCTGTCCAAAATACTTCATCTATAGCCCATAAACACAGTCACTACCCATCCATTCATCAAACCACAAGTTCAAGCCTTGATCATAGCCGAAAAGGTAAAAAATCATGTGAAAATCACTGTTTTGGTCTTGCTGAGGGAGACCAGTAGGCTTATTCAAGTTCCTCATACTTGAAATGAGCCTACAAGGTCTGAAAAGTATCAAGAAAAGCATTTTTGAAACTTTTTATTTTGGTATTCACTTTCCAAAATTCTTCAAAGTCCATGCTTCTGTCTAATTTTGGGAAAATAAAGTATAATCATTGAGTTGGGGTTGTATGAATATTAAAAGTCATAAAATAGCAGAATTTGGCTATCTGGGAAGGGTTTGAGCGCTCAAGGTCATGCTTGAGCGCTCAATCCACTTTGAGCGCTCAAACCCCAACAGAAAGTTAGTCATAGTGTTTCAGCTATAACTTTTTACTCCGAACTCCGTTTTGGGCGTATTATATATCAAAACGTAGATAATTTAAAAAGTCAAATAATTTTGCTCAATATGGTGTTCTAAGTCATATTTCTCTCTTTCATTGTTATTTTCTTTATTTATATCATTCCACCATCGCATTGTACATTGCACAAGCATCCACCATCACTTGGTTCGTATTTGAGCACTTGTTTATGTGTTTTCCCATCCCGATTCCCTATTTTTGTGAATAAATCAAGTTTCAAATATTTCCAAAATCCCACAAAACATTGAGTAGAGGCCGGTTCACGGACCGGGCGAGAGGAGTGCTGTAAAACCCTTCCCCTCTCGTAACCAAAACCCCGAATCTGAGAAATCTTTGGTTTCGCCATGATCAGTGAAATCTTTTTCAAATGGGCAAACGAGTCATTTTTGATCGGTTTCTCGGGTTCAGACCTCAAATCCGGGTGGCGACTCTAACAATCACAATCTTTTTCATGCGCGACACCGCATGATCTCCGTGGGCCATCCACAACCTCCTCCTAAATATGAGAAGATAGGACTGAAGACCTTGACTGTGTGTTCATCGGTTATGCACACAATAGTAGTGCATATCGGTTCCTTGTGTATGAGTCTGTAGTACCAGATATACATAAAAACACTTACATGGAGTCTATAAATGTGTCATTTTTCGAGCACATTTTTCCGTATAAATCCATTGGAGAGTCCAGTTCAGTGAAACGGACCCTGCATCATGCTAATTACGGCAGTGGTGACCAAGAAAAGGAAGGTGATGTTGAACCCAGACGTAGCAAGCATGCTAGGACATCAACATCCTTTGGTCCAGATTTTCTAACTTATTTGTTAGAAAGTGAGCCTCGGACTTACAAGGAAGCTGTTAGCTATTCTGAAGGTTCTCTGTGGAAAGAGGCTATTAAAAGTGAAATCGACTCCATCCTACAAAACCATAAGTGGGAACTGGTGGATCTGCCACCTGGTAGTAAGCCTCTGGGCTATAAGTGGATCTTCAAGAGAAAGATGAAAGCAGATGGGTCAATAGATAAGTACAAAGCTAGACTTGTCATTAAAGGCTATAGGCAAAAAGAAGGCCTAGATTACTTTGATACTTATTCGCCGGTCTCAAGGATCAATTCCATTCTAATGATAATTGCTATCGCAGCTTTGCGAAACCTTAAAATACATCAGATGGATGTAAAAACAACTTTCCTATGTGGCGATTTAGAAGAAGAAATCTATATGGAACAACCCTAGGGTTTTTCTGCACCAGGCCAAGAGAGGAAAGTCTGTAAGCTTGTTAGCTGTCTGTATGGTCTAAAGCAAGCTCCAAAACAATGGCATGAGAATTTTGACAATTCAATGTTGTCTAGTGGCTTCCGCATCAATGAATGTGACAAATGTGTTTATGTCAAGGACACTAATGAAGGATATGTCATTTTGTGTCTCTATGTTGATGATATGCTCATTGTTGGTAGTAATGACAGGGTCATTCGATCTACCAACGATATGTTGAACTCTAAGTTTTACATTAAGGATATGGGCCTTGCAGATGTCATACTAGGTGTGAAGATCACCAGAACATCTGATGGACTTGCGTTGTCTCAGACACACTATGTTGACAAAATTCTTAAGAAGTTCAACCAGTCTGATACAAGCATTGCAAGAACCCCCGTGGATGTTAGTCTCCATTTATCCAAGAATAGGGGGGAAGGGGTGTCCCAATTAGAGTATTCTCGGATAATTGGGAGCCTCATGTACTTGATGAGTTGTACAAGGCCTGATATAGCCTACTTAGTAAGCAAACTGAGCAGATACACGAGTAGTCCAGGACATGATCACTGGAAGGCGATAGTCAGAGTACTACATTATTTAAGGTATACTTACGATCTGGGGTTGCACTATACCAGATATCCAGCAGTACTGGAAGGGTACTATGATGTGAATTGGATATTGGATATGAAGGACTCAAAATCCACGAGTGGATATGTCTTCACGCTTGGTGGTGCAGCAGTTGCTTGGAAATCTTCTAAACAAACATGTATAGCACGGTCTACAATGGAATCTCAATTCATCGATTTAGATAAAGCAACTGAAGAGGCTGAGTGGTTACGTCAGTTCCTGGAAGATATTCCAAGATGGTCAAAACCAGTGCCAGCAATTAGTATCCACTGTGATAGTCAAGCTGCGATTGGTAGGGCTTTGAGTGCCAATTATACTGGTAAGTCTACACATATACGTCGAAGACATAATACCATTAAACAACTGCTCTCAAGTGGGGTTGTCAAAATTGACTATGTGAGGTCAAAGGACAATATTGCGGATCCACTAACTAAAGGGTTATCTCGAGAGCTAGTTGAGAAAGCATCGAGAGGAATGGGGCTAAAGCCACTATGCTCATAGTTACCGTGGGGGTAGCGAACCTAGTTGACTAGAGATCCCAAGATCTAAGTTCAATGAGACTACTTTATGCGTGTAATTAAGAATGATCACTGTGGAGATTTGATCTCTTGCCCATTTCTATGATACGGAACAGTGAAGCCTGTAAAGTGGAAAATGTTAAGCATTGCTTTTAATGACTCTTATGCGTCGGAGATGCCGAGCGGGGTATAGCAAGATACCCTTTATAAGAAGGTCACCTATGTGAGAATGAAGTGGGACCGCTTCTGTGAGAATTCTGGCGAAATTCTCGAGAAAATACTTGCAGAACCAGGAAGGGGGGGTGTCATGGCCGAAATGAACACATCAGTGAGAACTGAACTACATCAGGAGAAGTCCTGTGTGACGTCTGTTGTCTAAGTTTACACCGGCGGGGGAACAGTTCAAAGCGGGGTCGCACACTAGTCTGCCAGTAAACTCGATAGGCCATCACAAGGGAAGGTTCAAGGCCAAAAGCTACCTATCTTATGCAGGAATTATCTGTTGCCTCTCTCTCGGGTCAGCTTTGTACTCTGCGTTAGTGTGCCTACCAATTTTCATTCATGGGGGGGATTGTTGGAAATTTTGTGAATGAAACCAGGGCACTCAAAAGGTCACCTGAGGCAACCGAGACCTCCCCATAGATTCAATACGATCGCGGATTAATGCTAGGTAACTCCCTCATGAATATGGAGATTATGGCAGAATTCATTCCCCATTCAAAATTCAGATTCAATGCAGGACTTTCAAATTACAGAATTGAATTGGACATTCAATCTGCCTATTGAATGGGGAGGCTCTTCCTCTTTAATCTCGTATTCATTTTCAGCTCCATTTTCATCTATAAAATGGAAGCTCTGTTGTGTGTTTGATTATTAGTTTTTTGAGCAAAAAAAATACTCCAAAATTCGTCTTTGTGTGAGAGAGAGAGGTAGACGCTATTTCAGTTCGCCAAGGCTTCCAGCAGTGGTGTTCCGGTGGTTGTGATTCTAGCCGTTGTATCCTGGGACAAAGACATCGGTTCAACCTACAACACCCACGGTAGGCGGCGAATATTTGTTAAAGAGAGTGTGGTTACAACACGACTCGGCATTCAATCTACTGTTTGTATTTCTTATTTAGTTTCTGTCAAGTTTATTTCTGTTCAAGTATTTCTGTTTCATTGTAATCTGTTCATGTATGATTATTCTTAATGAAATTGTTCTTTGGAATTCAGAATTGCCACTGTACTTTTTTTAACATCATTAATCCAAATCCCATTAGTTTTGGATACAGCCACATCCGCAGAGACGACACAACTATATCTAATAAAGCCAAATCTTCTCATTGTAACTTTGCTCCGCTTGAGAGGAATAAAAGCATCCCTAACCACCCCAAACTTGTTGTATAGACTCCTAAACCAATTGAGGCTAACATCCTCTGGCAGATTATCGATAAATAGAGTGATCCACCCATCTCTAAGTGAACTTTTTTGATTATCAGTACCCTTTGACCAAGCACCCACTTCCCCAATCAAATTATCTTTCATTTTATCCATAAATAAAAAGGATCAGAAAAATACCTCATAGAAATTGAAAGTTGGTCTCCGACAATCTCCACAAGATCGACGATGGCAAGTAAAGGTGAGGATGGGAGACCAAAACGAGATGAAGATTGGCAGCAGAGAGACGGTTGGGAAAGGGTTTGAAAGTGGGCAATCAAGCAAAAAGAAGAAGGGTAACGAAGAAGAGGAGAGGATGAGGAAAGGAAAGAAAGGGAGAATGTCGGATGGCAATCGACGTCGGAGAAGGTAGTGTAGAAAGGAGTAGGGGCTAAGGTTTCATGGTTAACAGAATAGTAGTAAAACATAACAACCATCACGTGACTCTCTCTCTCTTTCTCTCTCTCTCTCTCTCTCTCTCTCTCTATATATATATATATATATATATATATATATATAAAGACATGGGCCGACAAGACCATGACATTGTCAATCTGCATGTGGGACGGAGTACACCAACTACTGCTGTCAGGAAATCTTTCAGGATTGTCAAGCCACGATAACATTTCTTACCATCTTTTTTTGTATTGCTTATTGATAGTGGTAAACTAGTGAGTTATGATGACACTATTTAGAAAGAGAATTCGATCCAGTGAAAATTGGCTGTGAAGGATGAGATGAACTCTTTATTGACAAATCAGATGTGAGTAAAAGGCTTTACATAATAAGTTGGGAAGGAGGATTTACATAATAAGCTAGCATAAAGGCTTTTACATAACAACCTGGGTTTCAGATTGAAGGAAGAGCATGATGGTAGGAAGCGCTACATGAATCGATTAGTAGTTAAGGGATTCTAGTAGGAAGGTATTGATGAAAAGTAAACTTGAAGCAACTTGGTTCTCAGCAGCCCAGAATTAAAACGTGGGTTACTATTGAAATATCAGGCGAAGACTTTTTGTGCTTCCGTGATATGTTTTGTGATTTCATAATAAATACGAGTTTATCATGTATTTGTTTTTTCCTCTTGTAATACCTACAAATAGGTATGTAATCTGTTAAGTTTTTCATCAAGAGTGGAGTAAGAGAACATCAATAAAATCAGAGTGTGTTTGTTCAATTTCTTTGTGAGTTTCATACAAGAAAAGTGTGTGATCTATACTCCTCCACTCAACAAATTGGTATCAGAGCCAATCGGTCCAAAAGTAGTCTGAATTGGTGAAAGAAAATATTTTCACTCACGGCTGATTTTGTCAGAGTGAACGAAATTTTTTTTCAGTTGAAGATCGGAACTCACTTTTGACGCCAAAATCCGACGAGTTCGGAAACATAATAGCAAAGCCATCCATCTGAAGGTTTTGCCGCAAGTGCTGCTGATTCCGTTCACCTTTTAGATTAGCGCCACTGACATACGCCGGTTATCTTCCACAGTTCTGACGAATTGATCGGAGTGACCGAGAGAAGTTTGGAGCCTCCTCACCTTACACCACACGGTGTCCTCTTGCTGCAAATCACAGCTTGAAGTCTCAGCTGTAGATCAATTCTCCATCTTTTGTTCCACCGAAAAAGAGAAAGGAAAGATACATTTTTAATCTATATTTGGTTTCAACGATAAAACCAAGGAAACAAATTGGTCTTTGTCATTTTTTGTAGATCTGCATTTGAAGGCAGTAAATGGGCTCTTGGTTTCTCAAAGCATGACATCATCTTTGGCAAAGTATATGTCTCTTTCTCGTGGATAAATTTCTTTGTCAAAGGCAGTTGCTCTTTTTCCAAGACAAAATTAAGAGGGTTGTTGCCTTTCAAGTCAGTGGGGTCGTACAATTAATTTTTTTTCTTTTGGAGCAGTTGGAGAATTAAAGGGCACCGAATTATCATTTTTTGGATCATTTCAGATTCAATTTTTGGTATTTGAAATTTTCAAATCTCAACTCAAAGACAGGTGGTTCAAATATTTCAAGACGAGATGTCCAACAGAAGCGCACCAGCAGTAATTCCAAAACTCACCAAGGACAATTATGATAATTGGTCCATCCAAATGAGAGCACTATTGGGTGCTCAAGAAGTCAAGGAGATAGTCGAAAACGAGTATGAGGAGCCTGCCTCAAAAGAAGCAGAAGCAGCTTTGAAGGAGGAACATAAAACAACGCTCTATGCCGAGTGAAAGAAGGATTGCAAAGCCAGGTCCATCATCTACCAAGGACTTGATGAGATGACGTTCGAGATCATCGCTTCCGCTACATCTTCCAAAGAAATTTGGGAGATGCTACAAAAAACATACAAAGGTGCTGACAAAGTAAAGAGGATTCGTCTTCAATCTCTACGAGGTGAATTTGAGTCGTTACGGATGAAACCCTCAGAATCTATTTCTGAGTATTATGGTCGAATCATGACGGTTGCAAACCAGATGAGAAGAAACGGAGAAGCTCTCACAGATACGAGAGTTATAGAGAAGATTCTTCGATCGTTGGATCCGAGATTCAACTTCATTGTTGTTACGCTAGAAGAACATAAAGATGTAACAACCATGTCTATCGAAGAACTTGTGGGCTCGCTGCAAGCTCACAAACAGAAGTTGCACAGAGATGATGATAGATCCGTGGAGCAAGCTCTTCAGACAAAGTTGTCCCTGAACGAAGGCAGGCACGAGCAAGAGGGGACATCCCAAAGAGGACAAGGCTATGGTTCTCATGGAAGAGGTTCTGGAAGTTCAAATTCCAGAGGTAAAGAAGGCAGAGTATTTTCTAAAGGAGCAAATCAAAACCATATTCCAAAAGGAAGTGGCCGTGGACAGCAAAGTAGCAGAGGCGGAGGACAAGGAAAAAGAGGTGGTTATAACAACCGACTGAACATTGACAAAAGCAACGTTCAATGTTACAATTGCCAGAAGTATGGTCACTACATGAAAGAATACAGAGGAAGGCCAGCATCAAATCAAGTTGGCGAAAGCTTGACCAACTATGCGGGACAAGGAGCGGCGGGGGAGGAGATTCAATGAGTCTCATGGCTGCAGTTCCAGCGAGCGGGATCAAGGTACATGGTTTCTTGATTCGAGAGCCGCGAATCATAAGGACCGGTTCAAGGCACCAAGCATCTTGAACTTGATGAAAAGGTTCAGGGAGATATCTCTTTTGGCGACCTCTCCAAAGTCCCAGTTCAAGGGAGAGGAAATATTGTGATCAAACGGAAGAATGGAGATCATGCATTCATTTCCAATGTCTACTATGTTCCGGACATGAAGACTAATATACTTAGTCTTGGGCAACTCCTGGAGAAAGGCTATCAAATTAGCCTGATGGATATTCAACTTACGATCACAGATGCTCGAGGGAAGCTGGTTAGTCGAGTAAAGATGGCGAAGAACAGGATGTTTCCGCTAACTGTTCTTCATGACACGCCAAAGTGCCTCAATGCCATTATCAATGACAAAGACTGGATATGGCATCTCAGATATGGACATCTCAACTTTGAAAGCTTGAAGATGTTGGCGAATAAGAAGATGGTCAAAGGCCTACCTCATATCCAACATCCAAATGAGGTATGCAAAAATTGTGTTCTTAGCAAACAACACCGCAACAGTTTTGGGAAGCAAGTTGATTGGAGAGCAAGCATGCCGCTCGAGCTAGTACACATAGATGTGTGTGGTCCGTTGAAGCCAATCTCAAATGGACAGAACAGATACTTCCTCATGTTCACCGACGACTACAGCAGGAAGACATGGGTATACTTTCTCAAATGAAAGTCAGAAGTATTCGAGAAGTTCAGGAACTTCAAAGCTCTTATGGAGAAAGAAAGCGGCTACTACATCAAAATGTTGCGATCAGACCAAGGTAGAGAATACACTGGAGATCAGTTCGATGGATTCCTTAGACAGCAAGGAATTAGACACCAGTGTACACCAGCATACGCTCCTCAGCTAAATGGTGTATCTGAAAGAAAGAATCGCACCATCCTCAACATGGCCAGAAGCATGCTGAAGGATAAAGATCTACCTAAGAGATTTTGGGCTGAAGCAGTTGAATGTGCAGTCTATCTACTCAACCGATGTCCTACGAGGAGTCTGAAGTCAAAGACACCACAAGAAGCATGGACCACTTACAAGCCAGGTGTGGCCCATCTCAGAGTGTTTGGTTGTATTGCCTACGCAAAAGTTCCAGAGGCAAAGAAAACCAAACTTGAAGACAAAAGAGTGAAGTGTATCCTTATTGGATACGGTGACTGGACGATGGGATACAAGCTATACAATCCCGTCACTCAGAAGGTATTATACAGCAAAGATGTCATTTTCAAGGAAAATGAATCCTGGAGTTGGGATCAGACAGAAGCTACCAGGAATATGGAGCTAACTGTTGAAGATGAAGAACAGGTACAGACTAGGGAGGTACCTAGAAGATTAGAAGAGCAGTCATCACCGTCTCGTGGTTTCCCTTCACCACAAAGAGGTGAACCATCCTCCCCACCTCGTAAGAGAGCTCGACATGAGGCCTAGAGGAACCTTGAAGCCCTGGTTGATTTATATCGTAATACAGATCCACTGGATGCAGATTTCACCATGTTCTGTCTGCAAATGAATTGTGATCCAATTAGCTTTGATGAGGCTAACCAAGAAGACAAATGGAGGATGGCTATGGATGAAGAGATTCAGTCCATAGAGAAGAACAAAACTTGGGAGCTGACAAATCTTCCAGAAGGCCGTAAGACCATTGGAGTGAAATGGGTCTATAAAGCAAAGAAGAATGGTCAAGGAGAAGTTCAGAGATACAAGGCTAGGCTCGTAGCTAAAGGCTACAAACAGAGAGAAGGCATAGACTATGGCGAAGTCTTTGCCCCAGTTGCCAGGATGGAGACGATCGGAATGATGATCTCATTAGCTGCTCAACACAGATGGAAGATCTATCAATTAGATGTCAAGACTGCGTTTCTAAATGGATTTCTGGAGGAGGAAATCTATGTCGAGCAACCACTTGGATATGTGAAGGAAGGACATGATGACAAAGTTTACAAGTTGAAGAAGGTGCTGTATGGATTGAAACAAACGCCACATGCATTGAATACAAGGATCAATGCATACTTCCAGAAAAATGGATTCAAGAAGTGCCCTTACGAGCATGCACTTTATATGAAAAAGGAAGCTTATGGAAGTTTATTGTATGTGTGCCTATATGGTTGATGACTTGATTTTCACAGGCAACAATCCAGCTATGTTTGATTTTTTCAAACAGAGTATGGTCCGAGAGTTCGAGATGACAGATATCAGACTGATGGCACACTTCCTTGGAATTGAAGTGATGCAGGGAGATGACGGCATTTTTATCTCTCAAGCTGGATACGCCAAAAGCATCCTCAAGCGTTTTGGCATGGAGAAAAGTAATCCAATAACTACTCCAGTTGAAAGTGGAGTGGAACTCAGAAAGAGCGAGGTCGGTAATGTTGATCCGACATATTTCAAGAGTCTGGTAGGAAGCCTTCGCTACCTGACGTGCACAAGACCAGACATACTATATGGTGTTGGTCTTATTAGCCGATACATGGAGATACCAGACCAATCCCATCTGAATGCAGCCAAGCGGATTTTGCGCTATGTCAAGGGTACAGTCATTGATGGACTGTTTTATACAAGTACTGAAAACTTCAAACTTGTCAGCTATTTAGATAGTGATTGAGGAAGAGACTTGGATGAAAGAAAGAGTACTACCGGATTTACTTTCTTTCTTGGAGATACAGCCTTCACATGGTCATCGAAGAAACAAGCGATAGTGACACTATCATCTTGTGAAGTCGAGTATGTAGCTTGACTAGCTCATTTGTTTGTCATGCTATATGGGTCCAGAATATGCTGAATCACTTGGGAATTTCTCAAGAAAATCCCACGGAGATCTATGTTGACAACTGCTCCGCAATCGCACTAGCAAAGAATCCAGTGCATCATGAAAGAAGCAAGCATATCGACACACGCTTCCATTTCATCAGAGAGCATGTGAAAGCAAAAGAAGTGGAGCTAGTTTCTTGCTTGGGACATATGACGGTGTGTTTTGATATTTTTCGAAGCCCCTCAAGCATAAAACCTTCATCAAAATGAAGAAAATGCTTGGAATGAAGAAACCCCCGGACTCAAGTTTAAGGGGGGATGATGAAAAGTAAACTTGAAGCAACTTGGTTCTCAGCAGCCCAGAATTAAAACGTGGGTTACTATTGAAATATCAGGTGAAGACTTTTTGTGCTTCCGTGATATGTTTTGTGATTTCATAATAAATACGAGTTTATCATGTATTTGTTTTTTCCTCTTGTAATACCTATAAATAGGTATGTAATCTGTTAAGTTTTTCATCAAGAGTGGAGTAAGAGAACATCAATAAAATCAGAGTGTTTTTGTTCAATTTCTTTGTGAGTTTCATACATGAAAAGTGTGTGATCTATACTCCTCCACTCAATAGGTATTGATTACATAGACATTTTTTCTCCAGCTGTAAACTTGACGACAGTCCAACTAGTTTTCTGAATAATGGCTGCAGAGAATTTGCATTTATAGTTAACAGTTGGATGTCAAGACTGCTTTTCTCTATGAGGATTTGGAGGATATCTATATTCATCAATTACATGTTTTTGCATTGAAAGAAAATGAGGAATTGGTTTACAAACTGAACAAGAGTTTGCATGGGTTAAAGAAAGCACTAAGACAATGGTCCAAGGTTAATAACTTCATGTTTAGCAATGGGTTCAAGAGGCTAAAGGCAAATCATTGCTATTCTATCAAAAAATTTGACAAATCTTATAATATCATTTTTTTTATGTGGATGAAATGCATGGTCTTTGCATCAGGGAGATTGACAACTAGAAGAGGACGTTGTAAGAGCAGTTTGCAATAAAGGATTTGGGAATAGTGAAACAAACCCTTGGGGTGAGAATCATCAGTGATAGAGTGAAAGGGACTTTGAGACTATCACAAGCTGAGTAAATTAGGAATGTGCTCAATAGGTTTAGAATCGGTGATGCATAACCTATCGGCACACCCTTGGCTAGCAGTCACTTTAGACTAACCAAGAATTAGTCACTAAAAACAGACGAAGGTTGTGACTATTGTTAGCTTTAATTATTCTTCAAGTTTAAAGAGAAGGAGACGAGTGATGTGCGTGTTCATGAATTTTTATGATTGTTGATCATTGTTTATGTTTGGAGGGATGTAGTGGATTAGTCTTCAAGTGGGAGAATTGTTGAGCTATGAAGACTTGATTTGGATTTGGCAAGTTACAACAGATCCGACCTTATCCAGATGGGGCTTAGCACCGTCCAAATGGCTATTGCAATTTTTGAAGACTAGAAGTTCTGTAAATCTTGTATGGACAGTGGTAAATCCCATCTAGATGGTCGGACACAAAAAAAATGAGTTTTTCGCATTTCTTAGGTTTTTTTTGTGTGTGTACGTGTTTGCTTAAAAGTATAAAGGGAACAATTAAGGCAATATTCATTGTAACTCTTATTTATCTTTCTTTTTTTTTTTTTAGCCAAAAGAAAGAATCTCCTTTCAACCCAACAAATCAAAGCCCTAATACCATCTACATTGCAAAAAAAAAAAAAAACAACAAAAGAAACAAAGGAAAAAGAAAATACCGAAAATACGAAAGCATAGAAGTTGTCACCACCGCCGATGATGGAAGTATAGATCTTCTCTCGGCCCTACTAAGTGAGAGTTGAATCTTATTTATCTTTCATTGATAGGCGCGTGAGAAGCTTGCGTATAAGCGCCTAAGTAGGGGGTTTTGGCTTGTTATACATGCGGTTTGAGCTGTATTTTCCAATTAATATGTGCATGTGGTGTTTTTGTGTTGCGAGTGTAATTTGCAGGTAATTGAGGGCGTAAGTGCGATTTTAATATTTTGGAAGGACATGCACGTCGATCAGAAGTTGGAGGCAAGTGAGTTGTGCATGGGAGTGGTTGAAACTCGTCGGGAGCGCTACCCCAATATCTTGGAGCGCTCAAAGTGGGCACAAAGAGGTGCAAAAAATGAACAGAGTGTTCTTGAGCGCTACACCAAAATAGGTGTAGCGCTACCGGCGCATTAGAGTGATGGTCAACAGGAGGTTCAACGGTCAACGCATGGAGTAAGCAGGGCGGTAGCGCTACACACTTTTTTCGATGGCGCTACAGAATGGTTATATTGCACATTAAACGTTGCCGTTTGGTATTCTTGCGGTGGATTTTCTCGAGAATTTTGTTTGATTTTTAGTTAGGATTATTAGGGTTTGATATAAATACTTATGTTTTACCCATGTTAGGGATCCCGCAATTTTTCTGAGACTTTTTAGTTCTTCAAGTTTCGGCTACAGATCTGATATTCTCTCTCGGCACTTGTTTTCAAGATTCTTGGCGTGATTTTGATGTTTTGCTTCAATTAATCAAGGGTAATTTCATTGCACAATCTTTGGTACTATTTTCTGTTATAGTTTTCATTGTTTCATGATGTTTAGATCTAGGGTTTGCGTTATTTTTGTTGCTTCTTCAATAATGCGTGAGTAGTTGCATTGAGTGCGGCCGTGGGACGAAGTTGTCCCGTGGCTAGGCTAATTCTTGTTCCACCTCGGTGCCGAATCACTCTAATTAATGAGCAATTTTTGAATACGGAAGTTTTTCTAGCAAACAAACCCTGGCATACCAATTCCAAATGCGCACAGAGGTTGGTGACGAACGGTGCGCATTTGTTGGAAATATTTTTGTCATATTTTTAAATCTATTAATTGAGTAATTGTGGCCCGAGTGAATATGAATTAGACTGGCTGCGAACACTGTAGTGTCCACGGCTGTGCTCTCCTTTTTAAATTCAAAGTCCAGTAATTAAATTAGTTTGATTTAGTTAGTTAGTAAATCGTTTGATCAAGGGGTGGCTACCTGAGAGCCAATTACAAACTTAAAGCCAACATAGTTTGAGTTAAACACCGTAGACCATCTCTGTGGTTCGACTTCGGTACTTCCGGATTTATTGTGCTACACTGGTCAATAGTCCTACGCTTGGGACGAAATTCTAGTTAATTGTTAATCACCCGAACGGTCAAGCATTTTTGGCGCCGTTGCCGGGGACGGCGACGTGTGTTCAAACGGTGTTAGTTTAGTGTTCGTTCAGTTTTTAGTTGAGTCATCATAGGTAGAGATAAGCAAGTCGTACGTAAGCCTGATCCTCTCTATTACTGTGATCTTACTAATCGTTTGGTTAGGATAGAGAACAGGTCTAGTAAGTCAGAGTTTTCGAATTCTTCGTCAGAGTCAGTAGAGAGTCGGTCGGAGTCCATTCCCATTAGTGGACTCTACATAGATTTACCTGTCGAGTCAGTTAATTTAAATAATCCGCTTTATCAGTCAGAGTTAGAGTCAGTTTCCAAACCAGAATCTTTTGAAATGGGAGACCACCAGCAGGTAGTTCAACAACTGTCGTTGAGGCAACACTTGAATCCCGAGAGGACCACTCCTCCAGAGCCGATTGTGTTTCCTCGTGAGACACAGGAGGCACGCAATGCCTTCACTGTCAAACCTGGTGTCCTGAATAGTCTCCCTAACTTTTATGGAAGAGAGTTTGATGATCCGTACGAACACGTGCGGACATTTTAGGGGTTAGTGCGCAACCTGGCGTCCACTACCCAATACGACAATGCCTGCCTCAAGCTGTTCGAGGCAACTTTAAAAGATGGCGCACTTAGATGGTTCAGAATGCAAAAGCCTCAGTCTTTCACCACATGGGCACATGTGCGTGACGCGTTTTGTAGAAAATATTTTTCTGAGGCCAAAACTAATAGTCTAAGGCGTCAAATCCAAGGCTTTAGGCAAGAGAGGGGAGAGTCCTTTGTGAAGGCATGGGAGCGTTTCAAAGATTTGCTCCTACGAATGCCACACCCTGGTTTTGAGAAGATTCAGTTGGTTGAGTTCCTTCACTTGGGTCTCAACGCTGAGACAATCCAGCACATAGAGTATTCGTGTAAAGGGGACGACTTCTTGTCCAAAACTGTGGATGAGGGTTGGGATTTTCTGGATGACCTAGCAGATAAGCAGAGGGCGTTAGAACCCTCTGATTTTGATCGATCTGGACCTTCAGGGTCCAATGTTATCCCCATTACCATACGTGACCAGCGACTCCAGGCCCAAGTTGATAAGATGGCGCAGAAACTAGAGGAATTAGAAGTTAGGCAGACTCGTCCAGTGCATGAGGTCAGTATAGAGGAAGTCTCTGTGTGGTGTGAGTGTAAGGGGCACGTTGCAACTGCATGCCCCGAATTTTTAGCTGCTAAGGGAGCGAGTCAGAATAATCTAGAAGAGGTAAATGCTGTAAGGAATTGGGACCCATACTCAAATACGTATAATCCAGGATGGAGAGAACACCCCAACTTTGGGTGGTCAGACCCTAGACCTGCAGGTGGAGGTCAAGCGCAGCTCCCTGCGTCGCCTCCGCCGCAACAGTTTCATCAGTCCTAAGTACCCAGGCCTCAGCAGGGCCAAGTCATTCCTTACCAATACCAGCCGCAAAAAGGCAGGGGGGAGGCCCATCCACTCGTGGACCGCCCCCAGGTTATGCACAGACTGCACCACCCCGTTTTGAGGATTCTATGAATTCTCTAATGCAGTCTCAGCTGACATTTTAGATTGACACCAGGCAGCAAATCGAGGGCCCTTACGGCCCAAATGACGCAACTCACTGTGGTGATCAGTCAAATGCAACAGGAGAAGGGTAAGTTACCGGCCCAAGGTAGTGAGGCAGGTGCCCATTATGTGGGAAATTCTTCAGGTCCCAATGTTCAAGGGCAAAATCAGGAAGAGGCTAAAGCAGTTACCATTCTGAGGAGTGGGAAAACGATAGATAAGACCATTCAGCCAACACTAAGACAGGCTCCACCGTCGGACCCAGTTATTGAGCCTGAGGTCATTTTTGATATTGTTGAGGTGCCTCGGGAGGAAGTAGATGAGAGAGAGGAGTCACCTAAAGTGGTGGTGCCTGCAGCTGCAGCCCCCACGACTCCACCACCGCCAGCTGTACCAGTAGCTCCATTTCCCCAGAGACTGGCAGTGAGAACTAAGCCAACCATGAATAGCTAACTGATTGAGATGTTTAAGAAGGTTCAATTCCCCATCACCCTGATGGAGGCAATTGAATCCTTCCCACAATGTGCTAAGGTATTGAAGGACCTTTGCACACCAAAGCGCAAGAGTCAGAACAATGTGGTTCTGACGGAGCAAGTGAGCTCCATTCTTCAGACTGAGATTCCTGCCAAGTGCAAGGATCCAGGGTGTCCAACCATTCCCATAGCCATAACAGGTCAGAATTTTGACAAGGCATTGTTGGATTTGGGAGCAAGTGTCAATTTGCTCCCTTATTCAGCATATTTGAGATTGGACCTAGGAGACCTCAGTGAGACTCCAGTCACTCTACAGTTGGCTGACCGGAGTATTAGGGTGCCTAAGGGAGTGGTAGAGGATGTGTTGATCCGGGTAGGGGAGTTTCAATTCCCCGCTGATTTCATTGTTCTAGACATTAGTCCCGGTCTTGAGGCTTTAGAGAAGACTCCCATTATCTTGGGGCGTCCCTTCCTAGCCACCTCCAACGTTGTTATGAATTGTAAAATTGGCAAGGTCCAGTTATCTGTCGGTGAGGACAAAATGGAGGTAGATGTTTTCAGTGTTAATACATTAGAGGATGATGAGGAGGAGTCTAAGGAGTTGTGTCTGATTGACACGTTAGTCCAGGAGCATATTGATACAGTCCTGTATAAGGACCCCTTGGAGGTTGCTCTTACCTCCGAGGAAATATCATTTTTAGACTCAGCAGAGGTGGTGAATTTGTTAGAGTTACTAGATGTTGAGGAGTTGTGTGAAGAGGTGTGTGGGGTTACTCATGACCCTATGTTTGAGCCATTGGGTGACCCTCCGCCCAAGGTTCTTCCATCATCTGTCCAGCAGCCTAAACCAGAGTTAAAACCTCTACTGGACACACTTAAGTATGCCTTTTTAAAAGGCAATGAAACCTATCCGGTTGTGATCTCCTCAACCCTCGAGGAAGATCAAGAGAGGAAACTACTAAATTTGTTGAGAGAGCACCGAGGCGCGATTGGCTAGACCATAGCGAACTTGCATGGTATAAGTCCAACGGTGTGTACACACCGCATTATTCTTGAGGAGAGTGTGAAGCCTTCCAGGCAACCTCAACAGCGTCTTAACCCCAACATGAAAGACGTGGTTCGGGCTGAGGTGCTTAAGTTGTTAGATGCGGGTATCATTTACCCAGTTGCCCATAGCGAGTGGGTGAGCCTAGTGCAGGTGGTGCCTAAGAAGGCAGGAGTGACCGTAGTGACCAACGACGAGGGAGTTTTAGTGCCGACCCAAGTCCCCACAGGATGGAGAGTTTGCATAGACTACCGGAAGCTCAATGCGAGCACCCGGAAAGACCACTTCCCTCTCCCGTTCATTGATCAGATCTTAGAAAGGGTAGCGGGTCGGGCCTTTTATTGCTTTTTGGATGGGTATTCGAGTTATAACCAGATTGAGGTCGCATTAGAAGACCAGGAAAAGACCACTTTCACATGTCCATATGGAACCTATGCTTACCGTCGCATGCCCTTTGGGTTGTGCAATGCACCTGGTACCTTTTCCAGGTGCATGATGGGAATTTTTAGCGACATGGCGGAAAGGATTGTAGAGGTGTTCATGGATGATTTTTTGGTTTTCGGAGATTCATTCGATGGATGCCTCGAGAATTTAGGAAAGGTTTTGCAGAGGTGTGAGGAGAAGCACTTGGTGCTCAATTGGGAGAAGTGCCACTTCATGGTTACCCAAGGAATCGTGTTGGGACACATTGTGTCCTCTAAGGGTATTGAGGTGGACAAGGCCAAAATAGATTTAATCCGAAATCTCCCAACACCTAAGTCTGTTAAGGATGTGCGTTCATTTCTGGGACACGCTGGTTTTTACCGGCGGTTCATTAAAGACTTCAGTGCTATCTCTCGTCCGTTGTGCCAGTTGTTAGCAAAGGACACACCATTTGTGTGGTTCGATGATTGTGAGGGGGCATTTCAGTTGTTAAAGCGGAGTCTCACAACTCCACCGATTATGCAGTCCCCTGATTGGAGTCTTCCCTTTGAGCTTATGTGTGATGCTTCTGACTATGCAGTCGGAGCTGTTTTAGGGCAGAGGAGAGGGAAAGACCCATGTGTGATTTACTATGCGAGTAAGACATTGAATGAGGTGCAGATGAACTACACCACCACCGAGAAGGAGTTGTTAGCGGTGGTGTTTGCGTTAGATAAGTTTCGGTCCTACCTGGTAGGTTCGCAGATCACGGTTTTTACCGATCATGCGGCCCTAAAGTACTTAATGACTAAGCAGGATGCAAAAGCTCACCTCATTCGGTGGATTCTGCTGCTGCAAGAATTCCACCTGATTATCAAGGATAAGAAAGGGGTAGAGAATGTAGTGGCCGACCATCTGTCTCGTCTGGAATTCGAGGACCCCACCTCGAACCTTCCCATTAGAGATTCTTTTCTGGATGAGCAGTTGTTCGCCGCTAATGAGTGCCCGTGGTATGCTGACATTGCAAATTATTTGGTAACAGGGCAGATTCCTCCCCATTGGTCTACCCAAGAAAAGCAGCGATTTTTGAGGAGTGTCCGACAGTATATATTCGATGACCCTTATTTGTTTAAGAAATCTTTGCGGGACCCAGTTGATTGCGTAGATGTGTCCCCAAGTCCCATCGAAGGGGATTATAGAGTTCTGTCATAGCGAGGCGTGCGGTGGTCACTTCTCTGCGAAGAAGACCACCGCCAAAATTTTACAGTGTGGATTCTGGTGGCCTGATATGTTTAAGCTTGTTCGTGCATTCTGTAGGTCATGTGACCATTGCCAAAAGCCTGGCAAATTGTCTTCATGTCAGGAGATGCCCCTCCGCCCATTCTTGTGCTAGAGGTTTTCGATTGTTGGGGCATTGGCTTTATGGGTCCATTACCTATGTCTCATGGTTACGAGTATATTTTGGTAGCGGTGGACTATGTGTCCAAATGGGTAGAGGCGATACCCACTAAGTCTATGGAGTCGCGAGTCGTGCTAGAGTTCATTAAGTCGAATATTTTGTCGAGGTTTGGCGTGCCACGCGCCATTATCTCTGATCAGGGCACACACTTCACGAGTCGGTCGTTTGAAAAGTTAATGGGGGAGTATAGAGTCACTCACAAGGTGTCCACTTCGTACCACCCCTAAACTAATGGGCAGGCCGAGTTAGCAAATAGAGAGATCAAGCGAATTTTGGAGAAAACTGTAGGTGTGACTAGGAAGGATTGGTCCACCAGGTTGAATAATGCATTGTGGGCCTATCGCACTGCTTATAAGACCGTGTTGGGTGCTTCACCCTATCGGCTTGTTTTCGGTAAGGCCTGCCACTTACCAGTTGAGTTAGAAAAGAAGGCTTATTGGGCCATCCAGGAAATCAATTCGAGTCTAGATGTGGTGGGTGCGCATAGGAAGTTACAGTTATGTGAGCTCGAGGAGCTTAGGAATGTCGTGTATGAGAATGCTAGTATTTATAAAGCTAAGGTAAAAGCGTATCATGATAGGAATATTCAGCGCAAAACCTTTAAAGTGGGTCAGAAAGTGTTGCTCTATAATTCGTGTCTCCATTTATTCCCCGGTAAGTTGAGGTCCCGTTGGGAAGGTCCCTATGTTGTGGTGCAAGTGCATCCAAATGGTTTAGTTGATGTCCGTGATTCTAAGGATGGTCATGTATTTAAAGTTAATGGGCAGCGTCTGAAACCGTTTTTGGAATTTTTAGAAGTGGGAGAACCTGATGAGGAGTTGGTCGATCCTGTTTATTCGGACGACCCGGTTGCTTCGGTTGTTTCAGCCAGGTTTGGCGGGTAGCTCACGCGTACCATGCTCTTCATTGAGTGTGGACCTGGCCCCTTGCAATAGGGGTACCCATCATTGACTTGGGTATTTTAGCTTCACACGCCGCTATTTAAATAAGGATCGTGTGCCCATCTTTGGTTAGTAAGGGCAACTTGTATATCTTCGTAATTATGTAAAAAAAAAAAAATTCTGGTTCGGTACAGCCACCTAATTTCTAGCCTTAAATTTGTGTATCTGGGTTTCTAACAATCTTATTGGCTTTTCTCAGATAGTCATAAAAGACGATTGGCTCTGGTCTCTTTAAGGAAAAACCTTGAGTGATTTAACCTGTTGAGTCATGACTTACCCGGGATTGTTATGATGACCTTCTCTACACAAATTTAAGTGAGAACATTAGGGAGAAAAGTATTACTCGTACCTTTCACGTGACGAAAGTGGTGGTGTTTGTTATTTCTTTTTGCCTTTTTGGGTTGTGTGTGGTGTTCTTTTATATTTTGTTATTACTTGTTGTGGCCCGGCTTCCACTAGCAGGCGGTACTGATGTCATTTGCTGCCTAGTAGGTAGTTGGTTCTTAAGTCTTTTGCAGGACGAGCATGCTACCACACCAGCCTTGGTAGTTTGGGCCTCTCCGTCGGAGTGAGTGCGGCATTCAGGAGCCTCAAGCAGGGGTGCCACGAAATGTGGCGGTTGTTAGTCCTTTAAAGCTTCGGCGCGGCTCTATGTGACTAGCTGTGGACCTCTTTAGGTCCGAAGGAGCAGATCCTGGAAGCAGTACCAATGACGAAACGCAACGGTGGCATAAAATTCCCCATACATCGGTCGGGGTCATGATGGTTGGCTGCCATCCGTCGGTCCATCTCTTTCCCTTATATTCTATTTCTTTTTGTTTAGTCTTCATGCTCTGAGGACAGAGCAATTTTCAAGTTGGGGGAAGGGGTGTACTTTGTACATGTTTTGGTTTGTTTGAGTGTTGCTAGTAGTTTAGGGGTCGTTTTTAAATTTTTAACTTTTTGGTTAATTTTTTAGTCTGGGGATACGTTTGTTATGCTTGTTTTTATGAGTTAGATGAGCATGCTAGATTTCTGTCTCGTTAATTGCCTGTTTAACTTGTTCACATGCATATATCTGACGTCCATGTTTGAATATTTTCCACACCATAAGCAAGTCTGAGTAGGTGTTTTCATGTTGTGCACAGTATGTCCTAAAGGCATCCCATGTTTCATTGTTCTTCACTTTCCGCACTCGCATAAAATAGTTGGCGTTTGTATCACATATCATGATTGAATATTTCATATGCATGTGAGAGGGTTGATGACGTATTTAGGGGATGAAACAAGGCCATTTTGCATGATTAGACCACTAAATATATTCCATTGATCCCTTGTTTAACCAGTCTGTGTTAGTCCCTGTGTCGAACTTAGGAAACCGGTGTTTGGGTGGGGTGTCAGTTTGGTGTTCCAACTCTGTGTATGTCGTGAGTTCCTTAATCAGGAGCATTGTTGTTACGGATAAAATTTGATGTTTGCTTGTGGATGTCGTGATCTCAAAAGGAACCTCAAAGCCTTTAACCATAAACCCCAATCTCAAAAAAAAAAATTCTTTTCCTGTTCCCACCAAATAAAAGCCCTTCAAGAGAGAGAGAAGAAATTTTCGGATGGGCTTTACACGAAAAAAAAAAAAAAAACGGCTCGGTAGCGCTACACCATATCTCGAAATTTTGTTTGCAGCATATCTCGCTCCAAACACTACTGTCCGAAATTTTGTTTGCAGCATATCTCGCGATTCTCTCTCTCTCTCTTCCTCACTTTTTCTCTTCTTCCTTAGTCTTCTTCTTCTACCCAATGCCCCAACCTCCATTATCACACAAACCCTAACCTTCAAACCCCCATATCTTCCTCAAATCTTCACCAATCTCCACCAAAATTTACAAAAACACTCCTCTCACTCTCCTCTACCATTTTACCCAAACCAAATTCCTTCTAACCCACTAAACTCTCCAGATCAGAAAACCCATAAACCTAAACTTTTCAACCCAAAACCATTGAGTTATGGCATCCAAAAGACAAGACATTGGGAGAGGAAAGGCTGTTGCGGGGTCTTCTAGCGGTGTAGAGGAAGTTCATCCGGTCCGGGCCAAATGTAGAGACCGGGACCAAATAGACAGGGATAACCAGGCCAAGTGGGAGGCTTCGATCAAGCAGAGGGGGGTGAAGAATGAGCGTCATATCATAGAAGACGGGTTGTGGCCCGACAATTTCCCGCCGTTTCAGGCCATCCAGGATCAAGGTATGGGTTTCTGGTTTGAACCTAATCCCGGTTACAATACTGCATTAGTCGAAGAGTTTTATAAGAATATGATTACCCCCGAGTCTGGTACCTTTATGGACCCGCAGGCGCGGATCATGTCCAAAATTGGCACTACTCCTGTGTTTATTGATGCTAGTGAGATAGCCCTTGCATGGGGCTATGTGAGGCCTACGAGGCCCACGAATTACCCTAGGCCGGAGTCGGCTTTCAATGATGATGAGGTGAACCGTTACTTGTATGATGATCGTAGGAATGCCAGGATTCCTCATTGGCCTGGTAGGCTTACGCAGGATTATCGATTCATGAATCAGGTGGTTTGCTATAACTTGTATCTGAGGGGTAAGGAGGGTGCACCCCAGAAGTATGTGGGGAATTTGATGTTTGCATTTATGGCCGAGGCCACTGTTTGTGATTGGGCCCTATTTGTGTTTGGGCAGATGTGTGATTTTAGGGATGCCCCCACCTCACTGAGAATGCCTTTCCCATGCTTGATAAGTAAGATTTTAAGAAGTAAGGTGGCCTTGGCTCGAAAGTACCTCAGCAACGATCCGTTGAATCCTAAGTATATGGATTCCTCCATTCTCACTCGGAGTAAGGCACAGGTTAGAGCCGCTGAGGGGTCGATGCTCACTCCGCCACCCTCTAATGCCAGCACCAAGACTTGGCTTGAGAAGATATTTGGGTGTTTGGCGGGTGTGGCAAAGAGCCCCCGAAAGTTGAAAAAAGGGGGGAGAGCGATAATTCAAACCGAGGCAATTAAGCGAGATGGCGGCGCCACTTGGAGGCATGGCTTTCGGGACAGAATCCGGGACCTTTCCAGCCTAGGCAGTGGCCAGATTTGGAGGTGAGTGATGACTTTACGGATCCGCCATTGGAGGATGAGCAGTCTGATGCTGAGTTCGGAGGAGGAGATGATTGAGCATGGAGTTGGATGTGGGTTGGACATGGTTGTGTTTGTGGTGCTGTGTTTATGTTTTGTTATTACTTCTGTTTAAGTTGTTGGAAACTATTTCGTTTAATTTGTCTGTTTATGTCGGTGATGTGACCGTGTGTGGTCGGTGGTTGTGTCGAACATTAGTTGTTTTGGTTTATTCTGTAGGATGGTAAACTTTGGTTATTTCTATGTGATATTTGTGGTTATGTTTGTGTTGATCTGTGTTGGTGACGGCCAGTCTGGGTAGATTGACCATGAGCTTTTATATAGGACATCGCCCTTTGCATGTTTCCCTTTTTCGTTGATTAACCGCGGTCATTACAAGCCTAATAAAGCCCTTAGTTGACCCGATGCACGTTATTTGACCCTCTTGCATGCGTGTGTGATACTTGGATTGTGAATGTGTGGTATCCTGTTTCGTGAGCTTTCATTGAATATTTTGGCGTTATTTTGACTGGCACGTGGTGGTTTGTTCAAATCCACGTTGATCGCCAGGCGCCTCACATGGGATGTAGAGTGTTTCGGTGAGTACGAGTGTTATTGTGTCACGTGGGAGCATTTTATCTTAGACCTTGTTGAGGAGTGAAATTATTTGACTTTTTGTTGGAGCATGCATGTGACTGAGTTATAGGTAACTAGGAGACTATATTTTAATTGTTCATTCGACGTTATACAGGTTGCATAACCCTCGTATCCCTTGTTGAGTCGTTGTAGTTATTTCGTTGTTTTTTATTTCGTTCGTTACTAGGGACTAGAAACGCTCAAATTGGGGGATGTGATAGGCGCGTGATAAGCTTGTGTATAAGTGCCTAAGTAGGGGGTTTTGGCTTGTTATACATGTGGTTTGAGCTGTATTTTCCAATTAATATGTGCATGTGGTGTTTCTGTGTTGCGAGTGTAATTTGCAGGTAATTGAGGGGCGTAAGTGCGATTTTAATATTTTGGAAGGACATGCACGTCGATCAGAAGTTGGAGGCAAGTGAGTTGTGCATGGGAGTGGTTGAAACTCGTCGGGAGCGCTACCCCAATATCTTGGAGCGCTCAAAGTGGGCACAAAGAGGTGCAAAAAATGAACAGAGTGTTCTTGAGCGCTACACCTAAATAGGTGTAGCGCTACCGGCGCATTAGAGTGATGGTCAACAGGAGGTTCAACGGTCAACGCATGGAGTAAGCAGGGCGGTAGCGCTACACACTTTTCTCAGTAGCGCTACCGAATGGTTATGTTGCACATTAAACGTTGCCGTTTCGGTATTGCGCGGTGGATTTTCTCAGAATTTCGTTTGATTTTCGTTAGGATTATTAGGGTTTGATATAAATACTTATGTTTTTACCCATGTTAGGGATCCACGAATTTTTACAGACTTTTTAGTTCTTCAAGTTTCGGCTACAGATCTGATATTCTCTCTCGGCACTTGTTTTCAAGATTCTTGGCGTGATTTTGATGTTTTGCTTCAATTAATCAAGGGTAATTTCATTGCACAATCTTTGGTACTATTTTCTGTTATAGTTTTCATTGTTTCATGATGTTTAGATCTAGGGTTTGCGTTATTTTTGTTGCTTCTTCAATAATGCGTGAGTAGTCGCATTGAGTGCGGCCGCGGGACGAAGGTGTCCCGTGGCTAGGCTAATTCTTGTTCCACCTCGGTGCCGAATCACTCTAATTAATGAGCAATTTTTGAATACGAAAGTTTTTCTAGCAAACAAACCCTGGCATACCAATTCCAAATGCGCGCAGAGGTTGGTGACGAACGGTGCGCATTTGTTGGAAATATTTTTGTCATACTTTTAAATCTATTAATTGAGTAATTGTGGCCCGAGTGAATGTGAATTAGACTGGCTGCGAACACTGTAGTGTCCACGGCTGTGCTCTCCTTTTTAAATTCAAAGTCCAGTAATTAAATTAGTTTGATTTAGTTAGTAAATCGTTTGATCAAGGGGTGGCTACCTGAGAGCCAATTACAAACTTAAAGCCAACATAGTTTGAGTTAAACACCGTAGACCGTCTCTGTGGTTCGACTTCGGTACTTCCAGATTTATTGTGCTACACTGGTTGATAGTCCTACGCTTGGGACGAAATTCTAGTTAATTGTTAATCACCCGAACGGTCAAGCATTCATCATAATAAAAGCTCACAACACCTGGTGGAGTACGGTTAAGTGATTTGATTAAGTCGGAACCACGTATATCACGTGTTACTTTTAATTGCTTGTTTTCTTTCTTGTGTTTGATTGATTTCCTGCCTTAGCATATTAGCCTTTGAAGTCTTACTTTTCGATTTGTAGTCCTTCATGGCATTTCTTTAAAAAAAAAAAAACCTATGATTAAAATGTGTTAGTAACTATTTTTTCTTCCAAAACATTGATATGAAATTTGGTAAATAAGGAAAAAGATAATTTCCCTATTTGTGAAATTAACTTTCCATCTCTCATCCCTTTTCTTTTTTTGAACAGCGAAAAAGGACTTATATTAGTCATTGAACAATTCAGTACAAGGATTAAAAGGAAAAAAACTACAAGGCGACATCATCATAACAAGAGGAAACATTCCAAAAAGGTTGGCGCCCAAACCCTTCACCAATTTCTCCTGACTCCTTCTCAGCTCAAACACATCTGGTGACCCCTAGCCTAGCCTACACCTTCAACTACTATAGTTGTTGGCCACCACATTTGGCGACCTTCATTGACCTCCCCACCTCTAGGCACCTTTGCCTCCCTCCTATCAACACTTGGGTAGACCCTAGCTATGACCATTTGAACCATCATTTGATGACTCTATTAGACTATAGACAATTTTGCCACCTCTTTTAGACACCTTCAACGAGCATTTAGGCAGAGACTTTGTCGGCTGAATGTGGTGGCAGGGACTGCAGAAACGTTGCCGACATAGAATTTGGCGCTGAAGGTGGTGATATGTTTAAGTAACTAGCTAGGAGAGCATTTGTTCCCATTTGTAGTAGTTAGTGGGAAGCTAGAAATGGTTGGAAAGGTCTCACCAAAATTCAAACTCTTGCCGAAATTTTTGCCTCCAATCTGAAACCCTAGGTTTCTACCTACAGTCCCACTACCACCAGAACCAATGATAGACGTGAGAGCAGTTGCTAAAGCAGATTGGAAACTTGGGTCTGATGTGATTGCTTTGGTTGCAGCTGCAATGGTGTTTGCTGGCAAGTTTTGTTTTGGGGGAGAGGAACTAGGGATAAGATTTTGCATGAAAGAGTGAATCGTGTTTTCTTGATTTGGTTTTGATCCAAAGTTAAGTGAATTACCAACTTGATTCTTGTTGTAGGGTACTTGAGTTCCGTAATTAAGGACCCCACTACTACTCCAAGAAATAGGTAAAGGGTTGGCTTCCAAAGAACTGAAGTTGAGATTTGTGGAGGAATATCTTGGAGCCAAAGGGGAATTTGAAGAGAAATTGTTGAAATGAGAGGAGGATGAAGATGAGGAGGTCGATGTGAGGTCAAGAGTGATAGTTGGGTGTGAAGGTGCAGACAATGTTGAAGAATTTGGTAGGTAGTATTGTTTCGAGTTCATATTATCAGAGAGGTAAAAATTCAATCCACGAAAGGTAGTTAAAGAGGTGGTGGTGCCAGCTAATGAGGTGGAGGCTATTCTGGAGGTGGATGACCCAGACAATAGCATAGAAGCTGCAGCTGATGTAGTGGACGCCATGGCAGTGGCGGAGATAGGAAGTTGGTGATTATGTGTTCCTTCATAGGTGGTGATCAAGATGGCCATGTCTTCCGCACATCTTTGCACCTGTTAATTAATTAAAAAAGAAATTAAACATTTTAAACCACAAGGATAAAAATGAAAAGAAGTGAGGAAGTAGTTAACAATAGTCTTCTTTACTTAATATCAATGATCATTTGGTAGTTTATTTTTTATTGCAGTTGGTTGAAAATATGTAATTGTCGTATGTTTGTAAGAAAGTCTATTCCTATTTTCCAAGAATTGAATCCATGTTTCTAAGAATTGATTGTAATTTGGTGTGCTAATTTCTCGTATTAATATACCATTAAGTTATCAAAAAAAGTCTATACCTGCTTTCTTACTGGACAATTTGGAGCAACAGTACAACGATAGTATGCTCGCGGGCATGGATTCCCTTTTGCAATCTTCTGCCCATACTTTCTCCATTGGCATCCGTCATTCATCTGCGTTAAAAAGGAAATCAAATATTATTGATCAAGTTTATTGCACAATAATTAATCTACTTAATGAGGAGCACTTCATTAGTTACTAATTATACTAACCGTGGGAGTATCACATCTAACTCTCACAGAAACCCTAGCTTTCTTCACAGGACTCTGCTCTGAAACCTCATCATCTTCTCTTCTCATTGTCTTCAAAACCCTATGCGATGGCCAACTCTCACCTGCTTCTTTATTCACTTCCAAGTTGTTTTCAAGGCTAATTGGCTTGAGTGAGTTTTCAGTTGTTGGTCCTGCGTTACATTCAAAAGCACTACTGTCAAGTCTAAGGGCCAAACCCTCATCATGTTCTCCTTGATCCTCTTTGAGTTTTTTAGGGTTTTGATCCTTTCTTTGCTCGCTGGAAGTTCTTCTCCCAAGACTCAAACAAATTAGCTCTGATTCGTCGATTGCTTCTTGAGTATGGGCTATGTTTGTTGATTCCTTAGTTTCTTGCTTAACAATGTTGTCAAACTGCATCTGAAGGGTCTGGTAGTCTCCCAATATCTGATCTAAACGTATCCTTAGTTTGTGGTTTTCCTCTCTCACCTCACCCATTTCGGCTTTGGCGGATTGAAACTCAGTATCCTACATAGTCACATAGGAGAAATAGTCTTTAGTTCTAATTCACAACCCAATGTATGAAAAAATCTTGCACACATCAATTGATCAGTTCAAATAATGGGATTCATGCATATCAGCTACTCCGGTAAGGATCAATATGGAACTCTTACTTGAGAAGTCAACTTGGATATTTGCCTAACGAATTTTGGTACTATTACAATATACATTTTATATTTGTGTGTACAATGCATCTTGTCATTCAACAGAAATTTGATCAGGTTGAATTAGAACTTCACAATCTAGTCATTCAAGCCGAGGAGGGAAATATGTCTGAAGACTTGCGATCTTATCAAGATTAGGGTGGCTTTATGTGTGAAGGCCAAAGATGGTGGAAATAGTTCTCTATGGATGATTTCCTCTTTTGGCTTCAAATCATTTTGGAATCTTTATAATCATGTTTCATTATCTGTATCTTTCCATTCTGTATTGTTTTGCTTTTGGGTTGGTTTCTTGCTAACCTAGGGTTTGATGTGATTTAGCTCGTCTAGTGGTTGAATGTTTCCACTAGTCGTTTCTTTTGTCCATCTTCCCTTTTAATCTTTGTACTCTGTTCAGAGATTAATAAAGTTTTTTGCCTTTCAAAAACGTGTAACAATGCATCTCACAAATTTGTCAACATTCATAACATCAATCTCTAAGTTCATATCTCTTACATATTAATATAAAACATTTGTATAAAAGTGCTAATACTTTCAGACAAAAACTCAACATATAGATGTAATTTATATGTCATGAGTTTTTTTCATTTTCATGATATAATGAATTTTTATGGTAATGTTCAGGGTTACCATGCAAATGTTATGGATTGTTGTACATATGTCTTGAATTTTATGAAAAAATGTATGAATAAAAGAAAGTTCAAGTTGATAAATAGTTATGAATGATAGAAACTAAATTTAAGTTGATAAATTATATATAAACTCATAAAAATGAGTACTGTAGGGATTTTGTTTCTTTATTGGCGTCTATGGTAGCAATTCCTTATGAAAATACATTGAACTACGTACACATAAAACTCAAAATATTTCAAAACATGAATATTTGAAATGTTATGTGTCTTCAAAAGAAGTATGAATATTTAACATGTTTGGGCTTAAAATTGCACCTGCATGTACTCATACCTGATTTCATTTACCATAGGTTTCTGTCTCCCTCTTCTCTCTCCTTATTCTTCTTGTTCTTATTCTTCTAAGACTAACCAAAGACATGTGTGGTCTTCAAAATATTTCAAAACATGTACCCCAAGGTCTAGATGAAAGCTAGTTTGATTTTCTGAATGGATTTGACCCCTTTGCACATCCACGAAATTGTAAAGAAAAAGCTAAGAAGGGTAGAAAATCATTCCCAATGAGTTGGCCTATTGACTGATTATGGCTTGAGAGATTAAGGTTTGCTAGCTCTGAAAATTTTTAGATTTGAAGCATCCCAAGTGCTATTAAGTCACCGCCAGTCTGGAGAATATTCATCTACAATAATCTTGCAGTTTTCGAAAAAAATTAAAATTTGATAAGAAGAGGAAGAAACATGCTTCACCTTATAAGGGAAATTCCCTTCCTTGTGACCTTGCTCATTGCGGCTTGGTTCAACCCTTTTCTGAGTTTTCTCTTCCTTCACTACTTCACCAGATTTTCCGAAAGCAGCCTCCATCCCTCCCTCTCTCTAACTTTCTCTCTCTCTAACTTCTTGTTTAGCAATAATCTGATGAAGATGAATCCCAATTTTGTCCTGTATATAACGAGATGCTGCTGGTATTTGACTTATTAAATTAATCCAAACTCAAAGGCTTCACCCATTAAAGGTCAATGCTCCAGTTGCTCTCACTAGAATTAGCAAATTGTATTTTCAGAATATTTTTTTCAGCTTCTCTAGGCATATTAAAAATTATCAAATGGACATGAGAAATTCAACTTCAACGTTTAAGTCTTTTAGAGAACATGTCAGATAGAGAGAGAGAGAGAGAGAGATTTGGCCGCAATACTCCTACATAGAGGAGTAATTATTCAGTAATTTTGGCGCACAATCATGTGGTGCTTTGGATCATTATATTTCACCACTACATATTTATATATGAAATCCTTAAATTTAGTCATGGACCTCACAATAATGTGTTTTGTAGGAGTGTCTTAAAGCACAATGTGGACATGCATAGGGAGCACTATCTAATTAAACAATATATATATATGGATACGAAAATCTTCTTATTCACACCTTCCGGAAATAAGAAAAAAATAGTTTTTTTGTGTTGCAAATTTTATTTTTTTGAAAAATCCGACCCATCCAATGTGTTCAGAAGGTGTTTTCAAGGGTCTATGCGAAAAATCTTCAAAAAAAATACTAGGAAGAGCTTGATCCAAGCAGTTTTCACAAAAACTGTATTTATATATTTTTGCAAAAACTGCTTGGATCAAGCCCTTCTCGGTATTTTTTTTGAAGATTTTTCGCGAGAACCCTTGAAAACACCTTCTGAACACATTGGACAGAACGGATCGTCAAAAAAAATTTGGATAAAAAGTCCAGAAATCAAAAGTCCGGATAAAAACCGGAACTTATATATATATATTTTATATTGTTGATAGTGATGTTTGTTTTGGGCATTTTGGTTGGGTTAAGTTTATCTTTTTTGGGTGTGTTTCTTGTTGGGTGTTTGGTTGGCTTCTTGCCAACATCTAATTTTTTTCTCTTTTGATTCCTTGCAGCAGGTGTTTTTTTGTGTGAGGGTTTTGCCCCTTCTCCGTCTTAATGCCTTGTTGTATAGATCCTTTTAATCTTTGTAATTCGTTTTCAAAGGTTAATAAAAATTTTACTGATAAAAAAAGAAAAGTAAAAGATATTGGCATTTCTTAGGTTATAACCCGTTGCTCTAGTATTGTCAAGACTTGAGACTCATACATAGATTTGCTTTTTCCTAAGATCTCAATTTGAAACCTCTCATATGCTATCAATTCTTTTTTGGTCAGTATATTTGAAGATTTGTTTTGGTTTTCATTAGGCCCCACAGCAAATGGGCAGTGAAATTGTGTCCCCAAGATTAATAGTGGTACGAGTCAACTGACACGAACACCTAAGTTATAGAAAAAATTATTTCTGAGGTTACAAAAAGGGCAAATGCCACCGTCCCTAATTAATATAATGACCACCGGACTTGATCGATTGGAATATATGGTAAATTTCAAAGCCGTATTTGTGAACCTTTTCCAAATTTGTTACCAAAAAAAGTAGCAGCCGTTTTTTAGCTTTTTTAATTTTTGAAGTAACTAAACTTTTTCAGATTTAGTCTATGATTTCCCTCGTTGAGCGGTATTCTCGCACTAAATGTATCAGAATTTTAATATAAAATGTGTGATCATGTAAAAGTCACGCAAATCAATTTTTGTCTCTAATATTTCTGGTCATTTATACATCTAAATGCATTGAAAATTTTATGATAAGTAGTACTACTATCCTTAGAGATCATTATATAATTATACCAATGGATATACATACTTAGGGTTAATAATATGTACAATAGGCATCTCAATATTATTACAAAGTTTTTTTTTTTTGTTGAAACAAGTCAAGATATCATAAAAACGCTATCCAGCACCGATTACAACGAAAAATAAGAATGAAACCCTAACCTCTAACGAGTGACAAAGAGAACAACATTAGGCTGACTCAGCCACCGACTCGAAGACACATTTGCCGAAGCAGACCCGACACCTAGGGAACGGAATGATGCATCCATTCCAAATGAAAGTGGTAGAGAAACAAACACGATTCCTAGCTCAATCCAAACTAATACAACGCAAGCAATTGGTAGAGAAAAAAAAAAAACTAAATAAACAAACCCAATAGAACAAGTGTAACCAGTGCTCACTGAGCCGACCCGCAGATTACCATTGAGTTGCACCATGAACTGCGGACACAAAAGTCCAAAAGAACTGGTACACAGTCGAGAACCACTGAGACATCCCACCGAGTTCCAACGCGTCACACCGAGTTCAATGAATAGTCACTTCCCCAGACCAAAATAAGCTTCCATATTATTACAAAGTTTGACAACATCAATATTCGATGTATAACTTTTGTATAGACATTCACATTATTAATTTGCATGAAATGAGTTTTATTTTGATGTTATAAATTTCTATGGAAATTTTATACATAGTTATTCAAATGGACACAACAAACCATGAGAGGTACTGTATTATAGCAACTTCCTTAATTTATAACTAAAGGAAGGTTGTCAAGTTTTCAACTTTCAACTCTTGTCAAATTTAAGAATAGTGATAGAGCCACCACATACCCTCCCACATGTGATGGGTCCTAACAAGTGAGATCCAACGGATGGGATCCACTACATGTGAGAGGGTGTGTGATTGAGTGTGTGTGACTCTAGCATTATTGCAAATTTAAAGGGAGCTATGGATCCATGCCACTTGCTGGTGACTGGTGAGAGACAGATAAAACCTTTGACCTCCTTTTTTTTCTTCTCTCACATCTTTCATGTTCCAACTTCCACGCTTTGCTGAGTGGAAACTCTAAATATTCATCTTATTCAACTCTTTCTCTCTCTCTCTCTCTCTCAGGAATCAAAGTTGGAGGGAACCGAACTACGAAAAAAATCTTATTTTGATAATTATTTTTAAAACTAAATCCAGTCATTCGAGTTTTTATGTGACAATTTTGATAAATTGAAAATTTTAATCTCATGTATTGTTGTCATCATATCATTCGACGAACGCAGTATCATTGTCACACAAATAATTCACCATAATTTCGTGTTCTTGAAGTGAAAATTGTTCTTACTTTTTAATTATTTCCAAAATTTATAATTTTTAAAAAAATATCTTTAAAAAATATGCAAAATATACTCCAAAATAATAAATGATGGGCTGGGCACCCCCAGCCCTTGTATAGCTCAACCCTCTCTCTCTCTCTTTCCCTTTCTCTCTCTCTCACACACACAGAGCCACAAGGAGAAGATAATAATACTAGTTTTCTAGCTATATAAACTCGAACCCTTTTATATATGTATAATGTAAATAGGATGGAATAAACTTAAGAAAAAATATTTAGATTTTTTACAAACTAACTCTTACAAACAATGTTGTACACATGATTTGTAGTTAATTAAAAAGTGTCTGAACAACATGTTTTTTTTTTTTGGGTACAAAAACAACATGTATTTCACGGGAGGACAAATTAATATTTGGCACCCAAAAAGAAGAAGTATTGGGTGGTTAATAAATGGTGCAAATATGCCTAAGACTATTTCATAATTCTAGGCTAATTGTGACACAAAGTAAAAGATAAGAGAATCATGAATTCCGGTGGAACTACTAGCTAAATTGCTGCACATGATTTCCAGGTTACAAAGTTCTTTATTATCAATGAAAAATACTAAATAGTTTTGCGCGAGGGGGAGAGAGAGAGAACAAGTATCGATTCAATTCTATGATCAATTGGACCGGTTGAAGCTTAGGAGGCCCAAACAACTTTTAATTAGTGAAAATTGACAATTTTAGCAATTTATTGACGAGCCTGGAATAGGCCCAAACTTGGTGAGTAGAAGTAGAAGAATCGCTACAGTCAATACTCACCACCCTAAAGTCGTGACTGATGGCGGAATTCTGCCAAATTCATTCGTTTAGGCCTTCAATTTAGTCTTTTTACTATTTTAGGTAATAATTAAATTACAAGTTACTCTTAACGTGTAATTGCTTGCGACCTAGCTTTGTCGTAGAATAGGACGCCCCAAGCGTAGGGCTAGGTTGTCGACAGCATAGTAACCCGACAAGACCGGGGTCGATTTCCACAGAGACCAAATGTGACCGGCATGAAGTTCAACTCGCGATGAGATTCTTGGCGTTAAGACGGCCAACTTATGGGGTGGTGTTGTTTGGTGGTTATTTTTCTACTTCTAGAATGACTCGGAGATTCAAAAGGCTAATTAAAAGCTAGGCTAGGTCTAAGGGATTTAAACAAACCATAACCAAAGTTCATCCGTTCCTCTCTCGATAACCGGCTCGGGTCATCCTTGGGTGGCCCCGAACGGAAGATTTAAAGTTTAAAACCATTTAACTAAAAGATGTGTTTCACAAAGATTAGGATTCTTGTGCCATTTAGACAAACCTTTGGGTTGCCATAGCCCGAAGCATCACTCGTGCCAAGTGGTCAAGCCCTTGGCTACGTGTGATCAAGGGGGTTAACAAACCCGAATTTCGATACATAAAATCTATCCCAATTCTTTGGAAAACAAACGGTGTATGCCTTTTTGTCGAGAGGAACGTATGAACTCGAGTCATGGAGTGTTAATCACCCCATGACCAAACCTAAGTACACTACTCAATCATCTCTAAGTAAAACCATGACTATTTTTATGAAGAAAATTAACAACATAACCAATGACTTTAAAAGTTGATTTTTATGAAAGCTAACAACTATGACTACAACATTAATACTTAGGAAAATAGCAAACAAGCATGTAACACTAGAGTTTAAGTGAAATGAAAGCTAGAACATGAAAACAAGATTTCACCGTAAAAAAACGTACAAAAACTAGATTTATAGAACAACCATTCGATTACAAGAACTATTATATCTTGACAAAATAATGTAAACTAAGCACTTACATGAGTTCCTAGAGAGAGAAAGCTTCAAAAAGACCATTCATGGAGATAAGGCAAAAAACTTAAAAGCTAGCAAAATATCTAGTGGTTCCAGTCTGCCTTAATGAGAGAGGAGGGTGAGATATTTATACAAAATATCACCATCCTCTCTCATCCATCTAGAAGCTTACTACAAGTAGCAAAATTTCGCAAAAAGGTGGTCAATAAAGTAACTTGTGTGCTTGTCAAAAGTGGCCAGAACACCTCATTGGATCGATCCTTCAACACCTTGGATCGATCCATCTGTTATTTTCTTTGAAATTTTCCTTCATTGGATCGATCCATCTGTTATTTTCTTTGAAATTTTCCTTCATTGGATCGATCCATCTATTAGCATGGATCGATCCATGCCTTACTGGAGAAGCTTCACCTCTGTTGGATCGATCCAACAAATTCCATGGATCGATCCATGTCCTTCTGGTGGCTTGGGTTCCTCTGTTGGATCGATCCATTAATTAGCATGGATCGATCCATCTTCTACTGGTGGCTTGAGTTCCTCCAATGGATCGATCCAAATACTCCCATGGATCGATCCAATTCCTTCTGGAATGAGTTTGTGGCCTTACACAAGCCTCGAGCCTGGCCGGATCTTCGTTGCTTGGCCCTCTGAGGCTCGGGGCTTCCATGCCAGGGCATGCTTCCCGGGGTTATTCAAAACACTGTTATTAGCTCGGTTTTTCCCTGTAACTCACGAGACACACTTTGCGCAACATTAAACATATAAAGCGCCAAAACGCGCGTGTGCGTGATCAAAATGAGGTAGATAAGCCCGTGTATCTACACCATTAGAGGCTTATCAGTAATTCTATTTACATTGTTTAATTTCCAATTGAGAATTTCTTATTTTTCTTTCTAGTTTTCAATTTTGGGAGTTTCTCCAATTTTGGAGATATTTTATATTTTTAGTAAGTTTTTGCTAAGGTTTACTAGTTTTTCCTATAAAAGGGGATGTAACCTCTATTATTCGATACTCCCTCCGACCCTTTTTAAGTGAGTACTTTGGGAAATGCTTGACCGACCAGGTAATTATAAATTATACTAAATATGTGTCCCAAGTATAGGACTTTTGACCGGTGTAGCACAATAAATCCGAAAGTACCGGAGTCGAACCACAGAGACGGTCTAACGTGTTTGACCCAAAAGTGTTGATTTCAGTTTTAAACTGGCTCTCAGGTAGCCACCCCTTGTTCAAATTGGTGAATTAACTAACTAAATTTACTGAAATTGAATACTACGAATTAAGGAAGAGGAAGCAACCGTGGGAACCCAGCACTCGCAGCCAATCTGACCAATGTTTACTCGGAGCACAATGATTCGATTTATTGATTTTAGAGTAAGAAAATGTTCCCTAATGAATGCGCACCACTTGTCACTAGTACTCGTGCGCATACGAAATCCGGTGATGCCTGGGTTTTGTTTGTTAGAAAGGTTTCGTTTCCTAGAATTGCTTAAAATTGAATTAATTCGGCCCCGAGGTGAAACGTAGATCAGACTAGCCACGGGACACCATCGTCCTGTGGTCACACCCTATGCAATTACTTACTCATTATTCTTAAGCACGCAACGATAAAGTTAAAAACCCTAGATCAAAACATGATTGAAATAAAGGAAATCAGAAGTAGAAATTGATACCATATAAATTGCGAGAATTGAATTAATTTGATTAAGAACACCGGAGCATCAATCCAAAGCTGAAAATCCGAAAAACAAACTCTACTTGAATCTCTGAATCTCATAATTAAGAACAGAAGCTGCAGCCGAAAAGTAATGAAAAGTAGATCCAAATTAATCATCCAAACTATTCTATTGTAAACAGGAAAATTGATTGAGTTTAGAATTTCTGAACAAACTGCTTATTTTATTTGCATAGAGTATGATCCAAGAAAAAACCTTGTTTAAAGGTGGTTGTTAAAGACTTGGTTTCAAACGAGCTATTCAAGCTCCACAAAATATTCGTTGAAAGAATCTTGGAAACAACGGTATAGGCCTGGTGTCTTATAAATTAATGCTACTAATCATGGGATGTAACATTAAATAACAATCACAACCTTGGGACTATGCTAGATTTTTAGTAATTTAGAAAAGGGATTATATTGTATTGAATTAAGTCAATGCTTCTGATCTGGCTTAAATCCTGATTAGAGAGTTGATCTTAATTTGGTTGCAGTGGATTTGTTGTCTTGTTGATTCCTTAAAATTTACTTGCAATTAATTAAGGAAGAGATGTGGAGCTCCGGACGCTCATATATTTCAAAAGGAGCATATTCGAATAGCCTATTAGAGTTCACAAATATAGTAAAGTTCGATGTGCCTACGAGAATGCCACAATAATTTTTTTGATACTTTCAAATGTAAAGTGAGGTAGCAAACTATGTTATTGTTCATTTTAGAGTATAGGCTGAAAAAATGCTTTGAGGTATATTATTCAACATGTTTTAGGTGAATTTTAATGTTGACTAGTACACATGATGTCAAATTATCATATCGTATTTGGATGAAATTTTTGTTTCTTCTTTTTGTTAATGATATGATGTTGGTTTAGTGGGGGCCAGGTTTGAGAGGCGTCGGGCTCCCGACGCAAACTCAATCACTTGAGCTTGTTAGCCGCAAAATTTGGGTCTTAATTATCATTGTACTCGGTCAACTTAATTATCAATCTACAAAAATGAGGTGTTATCTAAGACTAAAGCGACTGTTATGATCTTATTTATTTGAGTTAGGCGTTTGCAATCCCATTAAGGAACCTATTTCAAGTCTTTTTTATGCCTATCTATCTCCATTCGTATGGACTCGTCAATGCATTTTTTTTAGTTTTCCGGTGAAGAGGTGCATAATGGTAAGAAATTGTAACAAATTGAAAGAAAGTCAATGTTTGTCTTATTATTATAAAAGCACATCCCTGTAACTAAAACATATTTCCTAAGATTGACAAGTGAGAGAGATATAGCTATTAGTATTGTCAACATCGTTATTGTTTTTGAAGTAGTTAAAATCTTCAAGCAACCAAAAAGTAAAACAATGAGAAATTCTTCCAAGGATGCAGTACGTACTACTATAGTAACAAATATAGCAAGCATCCACACCCACAAAGTCAAATTTGCAATTGTCATTTTTATTTTTTGACAATGTACAGTGCTGTTCTATCAAAAACCGACAAGAGTGAATTGAAGTTAAAAGTACAATGTTGTGGGAGGCGCTTCATCGGAATAACCTCTTTGGACCTTATGGTAAGGTACGGAAGGTGGTAGGTTGGCTCAACCTTGCTGGAACCCTAGCTGCCAGCCTGAAAAGAGGACCTACACAATCAACAACCATGTTAGTGCCGAGCCTAGACGGTGATTGTCCGGGAAGGCACTCCGATGGTCAAGTAAGTAACTAGAGGAGGAGAAGTTTATTAAAAATTTAGAGAGATAAAATGAGTTACGGAGGTATTGAATGTAGAGAGAGATCCTGAGTGAGGTAGGTGAGGGCCATATTTATAAGCAAAGAGGGGACGTGCCTATCATGCCTCTCGTGCATCCTAGGCGCACCGTCTGTACTAAGAATGACGTCTAGTATGGTAAGAATGTCTTGTGCAGACGCAATGTTTCGGTTGACGTCACACCTGATATGTCTAAAGAGTCATCAACTGGTTCGGGAATACTCTTCAGTCAACTATGTGGCCCTGCAAACAAAGCTTTCAGGGTAATTGACTGTCACCATTAGTGGTTTGTCAGGCACACCTTGCACCGAGCCCATTATAGCTTGTCGAACGCCATAGGACCGAAATTAACCAATCTAGCATTACGTGCGTTCGGAATGGGGGAGGCCATTGGCGCCGAGAGGTACATATCTTCCGGATCTTCCAATCCGGGCAGTAGACTCTGGGCCCCTCCCGTGAGTATTCAGCAAAACTGCCAACAACACCGTCGGGACGGCGGGTCGTAGCTTCTTTTCGATATTCCTCAAGATCTAGACCGAGCCGTCATATGCCGAAAGCATATTCCATTCGGCGAGGCTCAGTGGGTTTGATCTGCATTCATTTTTGTTACTTTTGCAAAGGTGACCCCTCATCTCTCCAAGGGACAGGGTTGGCCCTACAGTTCTTCATGAACACGACCGCTACGCATATTTTGCCGATTACATTTCTTGGAGAGTTTTAATCCAAAATCAATATGCGATTGGTGGAATAACATCTAAATTATATTAACCAAGTTTGGTTGGCTTAGGCAAGCAATGTGGGATAAGGTCTAATAGTCAACCTCACGTGCAGCCTGGATTCATGTGAAGGTACGAATTGGAGAGATGAGATGATTTGACCAAGGCGATGCAGACTCGACTGCGTATGGTGAGGCCTCTCAAGACATGGCTCAAATACAATGTTACATTTCATAGAAGATTCCAAACTAAAACTAATTGACAATAAATTGAGTAAGTTCTAGACTATATTAATCGAAATTGTGTGGCTTAGGTAATCTACGTGGGATAATTAAAGTCTAACATTGTTATTGACTGCACCACTCACTGGATTCATTCAGCCAAATGGCACACTGCCAAGTATTTTTTTTTTTTTTTCCAAATTTTATAGAGAAATGGGCATCCATTTTGCCAAAAAAAAAACAACCTGCCATTTTATGGCAATCGCAGAAAATCGTGCCATTGCACCTTGCAGTGCAGTTGCTCTTAGAGCAAACCCAATCCAACTCCATACCTCTTTTTTGGAGTAAATTCGGCATCGATTTAAATGGGCGATGGGAATTCTGTTGTCCTTGAGGAACGACAAACCCTGTCAACACCAAAAAGAATGTTTTAAAGAATGTTTTTTTAGCTGTCGAAGTATAATTTTACTAACACACTTAGGAACCTCCTCAAACCATCAAAATGAGGTAGGTTTGGGGCTTGGCAGGTCCTGTCATCCCCCAAGGACTACAAAGTGCCCAGGTTTGTGATGGGTATTCCCAAAAATGATAATTTGATACCGATGAACCCTTGTTCCACTAACTTGACTTTTTGGCTTCTCATAGCTTTTTGGAAGACAAGTCATTCTTCTCTCGTACATCAATTAAAAAAAGTTCAAATTTCAGCCTTTTGGAAATATAAGTCATTCTTCTCTCATACATCAATTAAACAAAGTTCAAATTTAAAGTCAAAAAGCCAAGTTAGTGGAACAAGGCCTAAATATGTAGATTGTAGAGTAGTCTGCTTCATTTTTGCTATAAAAAAACACTCAATTATGGAGAATTAAAGTTCAATTAATTTTCAAAAACCAATCTATCTCCATCCGTAACTCTATTTTGGAGTAGCTTCGGCACCTATATATGTGTGACATGTTCTGCTAAAAAAGATGATTATTTTGTTGTGCCGAAACCCGAAGTAGAGAATATAACAAAACTAACAAGAAAAACAAGAGACAAGGATTTACGTGGTTCCCTCCCAAGCACGGAGCTCTAGAGGTACGTCCACTTGGAAAGAGCAAGAGGATTCACTATCAATGGGGAGAAATACACAGAGCCGGCTATACCCGTAACTCTCACTTGAAGCATTCACACAATATCTAGGGACAAATCTCTGAGGCGCGACCTACAGAGCATCAAACGTCTCACACACACGAAAGAGACACACACAAACCCTAGATATCTCAAATCCCAACTCAAGACAAAACCCTAGGAGGCCACAAGGCTCCTATTTATAAGAAAGTACAAAAATTAGGTCAAAACCTCTTTAAAACGCGTAGCCGCACAAATTCGCGTAACGGTGGTCCGGACTACCGACGATGGTCCGGACGGGGATTCGGTGGTCCGGACTACCGAGACAGAATGTCCAAAAAACGTCCCAAAATCCACTGGTCCGGAAGGGGCTTTCCTTGGTCCGGACCATAGGTCCAGAAAACGACTTTTCGCACCAAATTTTGCACTTTTCTTCGACCGTCTTGAATTCAAGGCATATCTCCAACAATCTCCACCTTGACTTGAATTCCCTTCCAAGCCAACAACATAGTGCAATCCTCTCAACACTCGCTCTTTTTTCACAACGCCCCTCTTGGCGGCCCCACCAGGGCTCACATCAATGGCACCAACAAACAAGGCGCAAGCACCTCCTCGCTTGACCTTGTTTCCACCTTCTTGAGTAAACCCTACCCACCGCGTGCCTCCACAAGCTCCACCTTGAGCTTAACACCACAACTCCCCTCACGAAGTTAATCACCAACGAGCAACCATCTTCCACCAAATGTCGACCACATGCATTCATTACTGATGCCAAAGAAGATGTGCTCAAACTCCACCCGGAGTTAACAGACTCTACCGCAGAGTCTTGTATGCTCTCATGCATACTCCCAATAGTTGAACCTGAATTTTTCTCAACAGATGAAGATCCCAACGATGGAGCACCCACAATCGTACTACCATCAAGCACATAGAGGTTACCCAATTTTCGACCCTTCCTAAAAACTTCGAGCACCCAAATCCACACACTCAAGACTCCACCTTCAAAGAGTTGTACTTCCAACCCACTGAGTCGAGAGCACCCAAAGAGAGAAGGTTCCTTCTCAACCGGTACATGTCGAACACCAAGCAATGTCCTCACAATCCCATCGCACATCCCGACTTTGATCATTTCCAACCCCAACAATTCTACAGGCATGTTATTCCCCATAAGAACTCAGATCACCGCGGAACGCCTCATATGTATCAAACCAATCCCTACGTGGACACATGTGGTAGGAGCATCCGAGTCAAGAATCCACATGTTTTCACAATGCATATCGACATTACTTACTGCCAAAGCAATGGCAGCCTCAAACCCTTCCGGATCATCTTCGACACAACCAGCAACACCCTTCTCTACAAACTTGTCCTTCACCCTCGGACAATTTTTCACCATGTGCCCAAATTTCTTACAGTAAAAACACTGTATTCCATCCATATATGTGGTTTTAGAGCTAGAAATCCCTCTACTGCCCGAATCCCTCCCACCAGTCTTTCCCCGCACCACCAAAGCTTGGTCATCATGAACACTACTCTCACCGGATACCTTTTTCCTCAATTCTTTAGAATATAAACTAGACTTTACGTCCTCCATGGAAATCGTATCCCTCCCATATAACATAGTAGTCACAAAGTGTTCATATGATGCAGGTAAAGAACATAACACAATAAGGGCCTGATCTTCATCATCAATCACAACCTCAATATTTTTTAAATCCATAATAATTCGGTTCAACTCATCTAAATGGTCTTTTATGGGCGTACCTTCCTTCATACGAAAAGTATAAAGGCGCTGCTTCAAGTACAACCGGTTGGTTAGCGACTTTGTCATATAGATGCTCTCCAACTTCAACCAAATACCGGCTGCCGAATCTTCCTCCCCAACCTCGCGAAGCACATCATCGGCTAGACACAATTGTATTGAACTGAGTGCCTTCGCATCAAGATCCTCAAACACACTATCCTCGCATATCGTTGAGGTTTCTTCGACACCCCAACAAAGCCTTGCTTGTTCCTTGTTGCACCAACAAAGCCTTCATCTTGATACTTACAAACCGAAAGAAGCGCTTTTGCCCATCAAACTTCTCAACTTCAAAGCGAAGTCATCATTGAAAACGACCCCAAATACACAAACGCTAGCAGAAAAACACAAGCCTCGGGTTTGAACCCGAGCTCGATACCAATTTGTTGTGCGTAAAACCCAAGTAGAGAATATAACAAAACTAACAAGAAAAACAAGAGACAAGGATTTACGTGGTTCCTCCCAAGCACCGGAGACTCTCAGAGGTACGCCCACGGGGAAAGAGCAAGAGGATTCACTATCAATGGGGAGAAATACACGAGCAGGGCTATACCCGTAACTCTCACTTGAAGCATTCACACAATATCTAGGGACAAATCTCTGAGGCGCGACCTACAGAGCATCAAACGTCTCACACACACGAAAGAGACACACACAAACCCTAGATATCTCAAATCCCAACTCAAGACAAAACCCTAGGAGGCCACAAGGCTCCTATTTATAAGAAAGTACAAAAATTAGGTCAAAACCTCTTTAAAACGCGTAGCCGCACAAATTCGCGTAACGGTGGTCCGGACGGGGATTCGGTGGTCCGGACTACCGACGATGGTCCGGACGGGGATTCGGTGGTCCGGACTACCGAGACAGAATGTCCAAAAAACGTCCCAAAATCCACTGGTCCGGAAGGGGCTTTCCTTGGTCCGGACCATAGGTCCAGAAAACGACTTTTCGCACCAAATTTTGCACTTTTCTTCGACCGTCTTGAATTCAAGGCATATCTCCAACATGTTTGACGCTGATAACAAAACTCTATGACAAAATATTTATATATGTCGAGATTTGAGAATTAAATTGTATTTTTGAGAACCATTTACCTCCAATCATACTTTGTCGGCTCGGGTAGCCAATTTACATTGTCCAATTTTTTCAAAATTACCATTTCAACTTTTTTGTCTTTTGATATCGAATTTCAGTATGAAGAATACCCTCTCTGTATTTTTATTTTTATTTTTTACTTTTGTTTGACTTTTATAAATTCTTATACCTTTAACAATTGAATCTAATTCTGATTCGTAAAAATAATACCATTGAGAAGATACCGACAATACCTTTAAAATGAGTCTGATATATACCACTTATCGACCTAACACCAACTATGTAGACAAGAATGAAGAATATTCTAATGCTCGTATAGTAGTTTAATTAATTTACAAGGATGACATAGGCCACCAAATTGCTAATTTTTCAAACTAAATCTAGGGTTGGAAAGTTATTACTAATTAAAAGCTTAAAAGAGGTTTAGAGTAGCAAGCTGAGCCTACATTTAATAAAAACTAAAAACCCTAGATTTAGTTGGCACCTCCAATAAATTATATATGCAAATTAAATAAAATTAAGTCAATGTTAAAATTAAGTCAATGTGTTTGATCCATTCTCAAAAAAAAAAAAAAAAAAAAAGTCTATGTGTTAGGTCTTGCACATGAGGGCAGCCCAAACAAATAATCAACTAAATGCCATTGGAGTTGGCAAAGGCGTGGTATTGATGATTTGGGCTTAAAAGGTTTGCTTCCATCGAAAGTTTCAAATTTGATTCTACTAGCTAGCTAGTAACTCTTGGGGGAAGTACCACACCTCGCGAGTGTGGGATAAGCTGAAGGAATAAGTCCAAGGTGCGTGAAAGCGCTCGGGACACTCTGCATAATCAAAAAAATTATAATAATATTGTTGTCATTTTGATTCAGAATAATATGTGCATTAGTTAATTTTCTCAAGAGGTATATAGTTAAGTGTATTATTAGTATAAAGTACTTGTTAAACATAGATGTAGGTTAGATGTGTGGACACAACAACTCAAGTAAGTCAACGGCATGACACGATTAACTAATCCGCACTAAGACTACACTAATACCTTAACGACTTCAAAAAAAAAAGACGACATAACGGAAAAAGGCACAAAGACGACAAAAAAGACACGGTAGACGATAAAAAAGGATCAAAGACGTAGTAAGTCAATTCAAGACGGTACATCTATTACCCAAGACGATTAACTAATCAAGACGCGGCACAACATGACATGACTTCAAAAAAGACACGGACGGCATGGCCCCGATTAAGCAAATGGGCACGTGATGACACGAAGACGGTTGGCACGGCATGCCACCTGCATTTACGATAAAATAAAAAAGACAAAGACGTAAGACGGTGATGCGGAAGTTGAATGACACGTTTGACACCTCTAACCACCCATTGCCGCTCCATGGTCTTTGCAAGAATGTCCCTCCAAAAAATCCCCCAAGAGTGTTTTAATGGAGAAGTACAGTTATACTTCAACCAAAGGGCCACATCATCGCATAGGAAATCGGATTGAGACATTGGTGTGCCAACTACCATGGCTATTCCAAGCTTCCTACGCAAAAACGAAATCTCTCAAAGGGTGAATAATACTCTCACTCACACCGCAACGAATTTTGCGCAATATATCAACTCTTGAGGTTTTATTAAGGCATCAGTTTGTGTTGCGCTCGAGTCCTTTGACTAATCTTGTCGTTAAGAGACATCAATGAACGGGGTAGGACCCCTTTCTACATTGGCTATGGTAATCCTTCAATACTCTAAACAAGCTTAATAGTAGAGTCGGTTCTGAGTTAAAGCTCGAGGTGCGACCGTTTTAGACTCCCAAAATTATATGAATTTTAAAGGGTCGTCCTATTTTGATACACTGTGTAATAATAAACTAGAAAAGGCCCCTGAAAAGTCAAGGTTGGCCCAGATAAATAGAGCAGTTAGTTATGCATTCTCTTTATGCCAATATGCCGCAATATCCACAAATCCTTAATAGTGCTTAATGGAAAATGCAACACAAAGTGTGAAATAGATCTGCCAAATATCTGAGTGATTTTAGCTCATATTAATATTAAGCTTCAATGAGTTTACTGAAATTGTAAAGAAATGTAAACTTAAATAATCCAAAGAGATTCAAACTACAAATTTACACATGCTTACAATCCATCCAAGTCATGCTGTAGTCATCCTTATCCCTATAGGATTTCTTTATCTTTTTCCTTGCTTATCTCCAACGATATATATTTTGCTAATCTGCACATACCAAGAATCAAACTCAAAACCTCACCTAGTCCCAAACACTTGATCATAATCTAGTTTCGAGTGTTTTTCATCTTTTGATGCACAAATGACAAAAAAACATGCTCTGCGCACTAACCCTATGTGCACATATTGTGCACAAGTGGGTCTGTAGATTCAACTGTTCATTAATTTTTAAATAATTTTTCGGGTCATTCACCAGAAATTCAACCCAATCGAATAAGTGAAAGTATTTGATTGAATCTTTTAATTTTTCATCTACAGTTCAGGATCTTGAATATGAATAAAATTAGACGGTTGGATCAGTCACTTATAATCTCTTGATTGAGCTGGTTTTTTGCATGGTGACTTGAAAAATTATCCCAAAATTAATAAACGGTTTTGATACACTCTTCCCCAATTTTCTTTCTATTTGTTACACTTTTTGTTGTAAAATTACTGATGAGTTGTCCCCATAAACCAGCTCCAATTGATAATCCAGCGTATGCCATTTGTCTCATTCTCCCGTCTATGCATAATCTGTGCATGGAGGGTCTATGCGCATAAAATTTAAGATGGCAAAAATATCCCAATTTTTCGATGGCCAATTCTCTGTAAATACTATTGAAAGTTCAATCCTCTCCAAAATTTTCCTATTCCACTTATAAATACTACTCCTTCCGTCCCATAAAGTTTGATCACTACGAAACTACGTGTAATTTTTATACTAAAAAATAATATATTTATCAAAATAATTTTTGAATTTTTTTGCATTGTATAAAAGTTCTCGATAAGATCTATCAAACAAGATCCATATTGACTAAAAAATTATTTTTGTAACCACATTATTTTTTAGCTTAAAAATTACACATAATTTCGTAATAATTAAATTTTATGGGACGGAAGGAATAGATAAAAAATGCTGTGTCTCACCGCAGTGGATTAAAAAAATAGAAGTCACTTTCCCAGTGGATTAAGTTATTGGGAATTGAAATGGCAGCACTTCCATACTTCACCAGCTCAAAGAAACAAACAAACTGACGAATGACAAAGACACAACTTTAGCCTTAAATTTATCGAAATGTGAATTGGGTTTGGGCAGATGAGGAAAAAAATAGTATAAGAAGATCAAAAGTAAGGTGGTTTTTGAACCTTTTGATCAATTCTCTTGGTTAGATCATCAAAAACCATATACAGATTACAAATCTATAGAGATATGAGAGCCAGAGTTCCCCAAACGGCTTTCAATTGGTTCACCTCATTCAATTCATCAAGGTATTTTCTTTTTTGCGAAATCTTTAGGTTTCAGTTTATGGGTCTCTTGAAATGGTTAAAAGTAATTTGGGGTTTTAGTGTTTGATGACTGTTCCCAATCCCAATTTTTCTGAAGATTGGGCTTCTTCTACTGAATCAATCAATTAGCTGTTTTCCCCCTTCTCTTCTCGTTATTATGAAGGCCACTGTCTATCCTTATCTGTTACAGTTTGGTCCCTGTAATTTCTGTTCTATTGTAGTTTCCAACGGATAACTAGGCTTATGTTTGGTCTTGTTCCTTTCTTACTGTAATCAAGTAATGGTGGTAAAGTTTTATTCATGTGTTTGATGAAGTGCGTAATTGTGTTTGCTAAATTGGTGATGCATCATTTTTTTTCATAATCGGGTGTTCCGACAGCTTACACGCACCCGGACTAATCTTGGCCCAAAATTTAATAACCGCGAAAATCTCCAGGGTTCTTTGTTGGCTGTGGGAGTAAAACTTGCAAGCTCCCATTGAACAAACCCTTAGGGTACCATTTGAATCAACAACGTTCAAACTTCGAGTCAGAAACACTCTAATTACAACTGAATACTGAGTGGCATTGAAAATAGTTTTCAATGTAATTTTTCATTGACCTGATTATAATTAAATTTGTAGTTTCAATATTTCATTTTCTGCCTGCACATTGGCACGGTATTGTTTAGGTTGTCTGTAGTCTATATCCAAGTGACACATTCTCGTACCCAAGCAACACATTCTCAAGATCTTAGATTCTTTGTTTGAAAAAATGTGTCCATTGCGAGTATTGATTCTGACAGGCTGTATGCGTGAAGCAGAGTTGGTATATACTTCTTTACCCAAAAATAAAAAGAGTTGGTATATACTAATTTCCTGCCTTTTGTTTTTGGTTGCTCACTCCATATGTTACATCCCATTCTATTTGTAATGCAGATTCATTCATTCGTTACCTTTTGCGACTTTAGAGGTTGAAGAACTTTCAGGTTCCCAACCTGCTGAAGTACTCAACTTGGGTACTTACCACTTCTTTAACAGCATGTTTTACATTTCTGAGAACTGAATCCAATAGATACTTTGATTGGGAAAGGAAAAGATGAAAGACAGCAATTCAAACAGTTGAAGAGCTTGGTTACTCTAAATCACAATGGCCATGTTCGGTTGGGAGCTTTGCTCCGGCTTTGTCAAGTTCTGTTTTGCGCTGACATCATCATTTTTCTCTCTATCTCTCTCCACTTATTACACCTGCTTACATCATCAAAACTAAACTAAACTCTCTCAAAACTCCCAACCGAACAAGGCCAATGTTATCCGTACGAGTGATATATCATTATCTCAGAGGTTCCTTCTTTCTGTTAACTACCGAGCTTCCAAATTATTGCAATTAACTAGAATCTTGGCCAATTTTGTTGACAATCTTGAACAGATTAATTAAACTAGTACTTTAATTTTCATCGCAGAGCTTCAAACAAGAATTTATTTTTCTCTAGGCATTGACAAAGAATAGGTCTCAGTCAATTAACTTTATAACACTTCAAATCATAAAAATTTATGAATCTGGTTGTATTAACTTTTAGTGCAGGGCAAATGGACAGGATCCTCTAAATGGAACACGATTCTGGATCCTTTAAATGGCGATTCTTTTATAAAGGTTGCAGAAATAGATGAACAAAGAATCCAGGTATTCTAACTGAATGTATTATGCGAGGGAATTTATGCATTGTTCACAACTATAACCCCTTTGTTGTTCATATAATTAGGCATTAGTTCCTGCAATCCTCCTACCCTACAACAACACAACAAAAACAACAATAACATAACCCATTTAGTCTCCAATAATTGGGGGTATGGGCAGGGGATGGATAAGAGACAGACCTAACCTTTGGCAATAAATGCACAAAGTGGTTGCTCCTAGAATACCACTGAAACAGATGGATTGGATTGGAGACAAACCTAACCTTTGGCAATAAATGCACAAAGTGGTTGCTCACAGAATACCACTGAAACAGTGGCCCCTCTATACCGTCGCATTTGATGCGGAATCATCCCCTTAAATCAAAGCCAAAAGGCATCAGAGACGACAGACCCAAGAATCATTTAGATTTATGTGCACATTACCATGCTTCTACAAATGCAAACTCTTTGGAAAATTATAAATATCTCCTTCAAAGCATATGTGAATAAGTTTTTTACAACTGTTGACTAGCCAATGCTTACACAGCCATTCGTTGAAAGCCTCTCCAAGTGCCCCAAACATGGCTTGCACAATCCATTCAAAGCACCAGAGAGGTTTGCATTCCCTAATCTTTTGTTTCTTAGCCTAATTTCTTTTTTCTGTATCCTTCGTCCATTTTCTTGTCAGTGCCCACCAGAAAGATGCCTTCCTAGAAATAACAAGTTTACGAATTTTCTTTTTGAAAACAAATTTGTTGCAGTTACTCGATAATCAAACTAACTTTTCAAAGGCACTTCTTTCAGGTATCTTATGCTTGGGGACGTATCTATTAAAGCAGCTCAGATGCTTTCCCAACCAAAGGTAATCTGTTAAAAGCCAATTACCAAAAATATATATATATATATATATATATATATATATATATATATATATATATATATATATATATATATATTCTTCTTGCATTTTTCTCTGGGCTATCCCTGTATGTCTTACTTAATGTCCTTTTGTGCACATCTTTACTCTTGATATATGTTGGACTTATCTCTGGCTTTCAGGTTTCTGACTTCTTTACTAGGCTAATACAGAGGGTGGCTCCAAAAAGCTACCAGCAGGCTCTTGGTGAAGTTTTTGTCACTAGAAAATTTCTGGAAAATTTCTGTGGTGATCAGGTACATCATAGATTAAAATAGTTATCAATCTCTCTCTCTTTTTTAAGTGAAGTATTTTTTCTCCTTTGTTTATGAATTTCTTGGTTTCTTTGAGAATGACTATGACATAATCATATTTACCCCCAATAAATTATTACAGATCTTAAAAAAATTGAGGGGCATCTCCAAACTCTTCTGTTTGTCTTTCATCTGTTTGCGGCCTTTCATCTTTTTGAACTTTTGGCAGGTCCGTTTCCTGGCTAGATCATTTGCAGTACCTGGGAATCATCTTGGGCAACAAAGTCACGGTTTTCGTTGGCCTTATGGTCCTGTAAGTATTGAAGCTATGGTTCTAAATACTTTTGGTAATCATAGTTGCTACTTTCAATAAAAGTCGGTACACCAGTTTGGTTAAAAACTCCACTCGCTGGATGGGTCAGAACCTTTTTATTCTTAACCTATGATAACCAGATCCATTAGAAATGAAGCAGAAGAAATGGATCTTTTATAATTTTTATTCATCATTTCCTCATATAAAAGAAGTTTTTAGAAGGGTAGGCTTTTGGTTTAGGTAGCTCAAACACAGAAAGAGGGAAGGAGCTATAAGAAAGCAGAGATGGTGGTACCGTTATTTTTATTGTACTTGAATTACTATTTTTGACTTTACACAAAGGAATATCTTCACTGCTAATCACAACAAACAACATTCAAATTACCCCTACCAACTCAGTATGTAAAGAGTCTTGAACACGGATAGTCAGTCTTGACTGATAATCATAGAATACATATGGGGATTTTTTTTAATGACAATGCCCATGGCTTTGAGCATAATATATTTACTTGTATAAATGAGATTGATCTTGACCCAATGTCAATTTTAATGCAACAAGATAATCATTTTCTGATGATGATTCACTCTCTCATTTTATCGGCTTGTATTAATTAGAAACTATGCTCTTCACAGCAGTAGAGTGTCTCTGATGGTAAGCATTTCCCTTGCCGATTATAACTTTAAAGAAATTATCTGTGCAGGTGACAATAATTACTCCTTTCAATTTTCCGTTAGAGATTCCATTGCTGCAATTGATGGGTGCCCTGTATATGGGCAATAAGCCTGTCCTGAAAGTTGATAGTAAGGTCAGCTATTAGAAGTTCGTTTAGATATTCTTGGTGATGATCCTTAAATTGATACTCCTAGTCCTAAGTAGTACGAGATTCCCATTTTTTGAGACCTTTATTATCTTGTGACACATATCCATAATGCATGAAAATTGAATTTGTTTTCCCTATCGAATATCATCATGTCATGACTTGTGAGGAAACCAGTGGTGCTCCTGAGAGAACCCAGAACCAACAAATGGATTGTACCCTGTTTTGTTGTAGTTCTTCTATTAGTTTTCCTTTGTAAGAAATTAAAGCTCTATTTCATCATCTAAATGTGCAACCACTATTTACCTACTCATAAACCAATGGTGGGAATGTTTCCAAGGTATGCATCGTTATGGAACAAATGCTTCGGTTGCTCCACGATTGTGGTTTACCCGTGGAGGATGTTGACTTCATCAACGCTGATGGGAACACAATGAACAAGCTTTTGTTGGAGGTTGGTTTTCCTCAAAATGAACAAATGCATTAAATTCTGAAAAGTAGGTTGCATGAGACTCCATATTGAGCTTTGCATCCAGTTAGAAAAAACGGGATCTGCTGTTAGTCATCCATGCATCACACTAACAGGTTGTTTAGCTCATTACACTTTGATATTTTCTTTTCTCCTATTCAGTTCTATTTTCCAGTGCATGAAAATTCTGCAACATCGCATTATTAGACATCAACACATACAACAAACCTTGCTCCTCTCTTTCCATGTCCAATCTACTTCTTGCACAAGCACTTGGTGATACCACACTTACAATAAGTGAACTCTGAATCATCAAATAGCATGTTCTTATTTAATTTATTCATATGACAAGGGTAGTGCTAAAATGCTGCGTACCAATTTTGTATTTGGAATTGGAATTTAAGTGTTGATTTTCAATTTCTTGACAAGATATTTGTTATGTGCTCTGGTTATGTTCTAGTCACCTTAGTGAAGGGTTCGTTATTGGTGCTTGACAGCTTGTTAGTAGGATTTGTTGCAATTCATTAGCTCTGTTAGCTCTTGTTGACCTAATAGTTAATTAAGAATGGTCACATCTACACCAGAGACCTAGCAAATTAGAGGATGAAAATTTTTGGCTGCTTATCTTATGACCCCCAGTTATTGGGGACTAAATGGGTTATGTTGTTTTTTTGTAACTTATGACCCCCAGTGGTGTACGAAGTAGATTTGCCGTGAAAAGGAGAAAATGGTAATTTGTATCCGTTTGTAATATCTTGAATTGCATGATTAGGCAAATCCACGCATGACTCTCTTTACTGGAAGCTCAAGGGTGGCAGACAAGTTGGCTGTTGACTTAAAAGGGCGCATCAAATTGGAAGATGCAGGATTTGACTGGAAAATCCTTGGACCTGATGTCAAGGAGGTTGGTTGCTATAATAATTTAATCCCATAATCCTATTGTGTGTAGATTCTTGAGCTCTAGCCATGTCTAATGAATCATTCATGGTTCTTAAATGGAAGGTGGATTATGTTGCATGGGTATGTGATCAAGATGCATATGCATGTAGTGGTCAAAAGTGCTCCGCACAATCAATGTTGTTCATGCATGAGGTAAGCTGCTTCAGTATTCAGTTTCTATCATTGTGTTCTGATTTATAACAATTGTTTCTAGTGTTTCTGGAATTGATGTTCGTGTTTTGTTTGTACTCTGCTCTCTAGTAGATTGGACATACGATAAATGTCGTGAATCATAAAAAATTATCTTGTGTCTTCTAAATTTGTTTCATTATGTCCTTGTGCAGAACTGGTCTAAGAGTTCTCTCTTACGTCAAATGAATGATCTTGCCGCAAAGAGGAAATTAGAAGATTTAACTGTTGGCCCTGTTCTTACAGTAAGTCTGGTTCCTTTTCTTGCAGATGTCATTAGTCATCTTTCTCAACTGTTAGACAATCCATTGCTAACAAAGATGGTTCCCTGGATGTTCGAATCTTAAACGTTAAACATGCTCCAGTACTGGTCGAACAGGTGTTTTTCTATGTCTAAGACTCCAATGATTTGTTAAATTTCTCTTGAATCAGACAGGCTTGGGATAATAAGGGGGGACATTTGTTTCTATCGCCTGCACACATATAATGAATTTAGCTTGGCGCTCAATGATTGAAGTTTCAAAATTACAATTACGACTACTAATTCCGTTTTACAGAAACTACATCCTCCCATTTTATTATCATGCAGTCATGTTAATTGCACATGTATATGTTATGTTTGATGTCTATTTCAGGATTACGCTATCACACTTTGTTTGAATCACACTCTTTCAATCGAATTCTTGCAAGCGTTTATGTAATTTGGGGTTTCATGTTCTATTTTCACAGTTTACAACTGGTGCAATGCTAGAACACATGAAGAAGTTGCTTGAGATACCAGGATCAAAGCTACTCTTTGGAGGCGAAGCTTTAGAAAACCATTCTATTCCTCTAATATATGGTGCCATAAAACCAACTGCAGTCTTTGTTCCACTAGACGAGATACTTAAAGACAGCAATTTTGAGCTTGTTACAAGAGAAATTTTTGGACCATTCCAGGTACACAAGGAAAAGATAAAATTAATTTTTTTATAACTCAAGTTTAATTTGGAAAACGTGTACATCGAAAATAAAACAAAAGAAGAAATGAAAAGGCCTTAGTAAGAGAGCACTCAGACCGACGAGCAGTAGGACAAATCACAACCATCTGAGGCTGAGTTTTCCGTTTGCTTTTACGCTAAAATCAACCTTGATTTTAGCAAATGTGTTCACCAGGTGGTAAAATCATGTTTGATTTAGGCTTGGTAAAATCATTTGAAAAACTTCGCCTGAGTCTCTAAATCGTTGCTTGTTCGGCGGTTTTTTTGAGTTGGATGTTCAAGTTCCAACTCTCAGAATTCCCACAGAATACCAAAAAGGTGAAAGTATACATACTCTTCATTAAATCTAACCCTTGGATCAATGTCTTCAACTCTCTCTCAGATTGTCACAGGATACAAGGATAATCAACTTCCAATGGTATTGGATGCCCTTGAAAGGATGCATGCACATTTAACAGCTGCTGTGGTATCCAATGATCAGTTGTTTCTGCAGGCAAGACTCACTGACTAATTTCTAATTCTTTTCTCAAAGTTTAGATTTCTTTTTGTGATCCCTTTATGCCTTCTCCTTGCCCATAAGTGAGATGAGTCCTATCACCTTTGTCTTCTTCTTTAGTGAAATGCTATTCTCGTAGGATGTGTTAGCATCATGGGAGTGTGGAGGGATTGATAAAAGATGAAGGAAAATGATGGAGAAATCTTTTTTATGATTTATTTCACCATTTCCTTTATCTCTATAAATCCCTCCACAGGCTCCGTGAGTCCCTTACCATGCAAATACAGCCTTAAGGTACTAGGCTGTATGTTTGATAGCTTGATGATCTAACGAGGGGAGATCATCAAACTCCACTATAATCTACCTTTCCTAATCTGACACTTCTGATAGTTCTTGCTTGGTTCTGTCTGCTTATTTTGAAAACTCAATTTGCAGGAAGTTATTGGAAAATCGGTCAATGGAACTACTTACGCTGGACTAAGAGCAAGAACGACTGGTGCTCCTCAAAATCACTGGTAGGTCAAAAATCTGCGGTAGTTTCTTTTGCATCATTGAGAATTTTTTTGAGTGTTTAAAATGCTGAAAACTAAATGATGCCACAGGTTCGGGCCAGCTGGAGATCCAAGGGGAGCAGGAATAGGGACTCCTGAAGCAATAAAGCTTGTTTGGTCGTGCCATAGAGAAATCATATATGATTTTGGTCCCTTGCCACAAAAATGGGAAACTCCTGCTTCTACCTAATTACCGTCAATGAGGGCAAAAATGGACACCAACAAGAGTTCAACAATGGTGGATGGTTAATTAGTCTATACAGCATGACAACGAACCATGAGCGATGAATCTTCAATCTTAGAAAGAAATCGATGGTTAATAAGTTGACAGCAGCAAGGCAATTGATCATTCTTCAATCTTAGGGAACTAGTAGAAATAAATTTTTGGTTGCATTTGATTTGTGTCCATTGTTTTATTTTGATGTTAGTTTCGGCCTTTTTAAAAAAAAACATGTGTTTCGGTCATAATGTCAACTTTTCCACTTCCCTTGTTAAGACGAATCAATAATCCAAAAAAGTTTGGTGCAAAACTAACAAACTTGAAAAAACTTTAGACAAAGACAACAAAAAAAGGCCTGAAAAGCCGAAGTGACTTTTTTGGGGAAATTGGGCTTGAGTATCCTGAAGAAAGGATGTCTGTTGAGGGACTCGTCAATTCTCTAGCGATGGCAAATGTATATGGAAATTCGAAAGCCCAAGTTCAAGTTGCTTTTAATTTAATCTGGACCAAACGGTATACCGATATTACCAACGACAAGTCTCACATTTTTTTTATCCCGACACATTTGGAACGTCTATTTCAAGAGTCAATAGTCCGGATTTTAAAAAACTCTTCCACGTTAAACTCTTACATGGAAAAGTTTTTTCTTTAAATTCGGACTGTCAAAAACACGCACAGACGTTCAAGATGCATTATCTGTGCATTATTTGTACGTGGGGTCGTGCGTACGAATAGTTTCTTTGTTACTTATTTTTATCAAGGTAGTTCAAATGAAATTAGAACCATCTGGAAGATATACTTAGGGGCTGTGAATTTTCGACAAGACATGAAACCAACATGAAGTTAGGGGATTAGGATCAGCTATTTCTGACATGGAACACGAATATGAAATGACACGATAACACAAAAAGCTAAATAGGTTGGATTAGGGTTGAGAGAATTCTGCCACAAACACGAGATGACACAACACGAACACGACACAAGAATTTATGAGAGAACAAGATAACACAACAGGTACCTAACACGACTTCAGCAAGTTAAAGTTGACAATTTTTGTTTCTAACACGAAACACGAATATGACACGACACGATAACACGAAAAGCTAAACAGGTCGGGTTAGGGTTGAGAGAAATTCTGAACTGAACACGCGAATACAAGATGACACGACACAATGCCCACTCCTCGTATACTGGAGCGCACGTACGCGCACACACACAAAGTAATTTAAACAATACTCCTAAACAAGCTCCAAGTAGACAGTAACCTTAGTCGCATTTAAGCAGGAGTTTCTGTGCCAATTTCTGCTTCAGATATACATAGTGATTAGTGACTACTGCAAGGTGCCATTCAAATGACTACCAGAGGTGCCTCCAACATATCCTCAAATCCTCTATAACTTAAACTGCCATCGATCAATGGGATAATAAATTTTAAGCAATGAATCAAAAGGAAATCTACATCTCAAAAGCCTTGCCAATCTGGAAAAAAACCTTAACAAGGCTTGAACAAAGATGTAGTAATCATTATAGGACCAAACCATACTATCGAATCCCACTTCTTATTTTCATCAAAAACCTTCAGTTAGCGTAAAAACTCGCCCAGCAAGAGAGGGAGGCAATGTGCACATAGCATTTTGGATATCCTGGCAAAAAAGTTCATGTCACAAACCCTCATAATAAAGAGGTCAAAGAAAGAAACAAAAGCATTATACGAAAATAGAATCTTACATCTGCTTGATATCGAGCTGAAAAATGGATCAAAAGAATTGCTTTATTCTGAAATCTGTCTGCATAACCAATTATCTGGAATTAAAGCAAGGGGAAAAAGAGCATTAGAACACCCGTGGGGTACAGACACAACAGGGTTCACAAGCAATAGACAAATGGGAACACCAAAAAGGCTTTCGATACTCAACCTCGGACAGATGAATGTGTCCATAATCTCTTGCATTCTCTACTGTCTCGATGTTACTAACATAGGTGCTCTGATAAGGACAGGAAACAAAGAAATGATATTAAAGAGGGTCAAAAAAGCTCAAATAAAATTCAGGATGTCATTCTGGTCCTCTGGATATCCACATCAGCAAACTTCCAACTTTCAAAATAAGCATGGCATTTTTCCTTGAAATTGTAGGCCAAAATGAAATGCAATTTACTGATTGGAACTCACAAGAAAACATCTTTAAAAAAAAAAAAAACAATTTGCATATCAGATCCACATCAGATGAAAGAAAAAGGAGATAAACAAGTCATCAGTAAGCTCAAGAAGGTAAGTGACCCGTAAAATGATGAGCTGTACCTCCATAATGAGAATCTTTGTCCTCAAGGCATCAATATTATTGTCATCAACAATGAAGTCAGACATGGTATCCCCCGTGAAAGCAATTTCAGGCACTGTTATAGAGAATGTAATCTGTAAATGCAAACCCACAATTACATAAAAATACAATAAGAAGAAAATATTGAACTAGATAAAAAATAAAAAAATAAAAAAAGGCACTTCAGGAAACAAGAAACTCAAAACCATAAGCAAACAGAAAGAAAAAAAGGCACTTCACGAAACAAGAAATTCAAAACTACAGCTGGCAATACACTGAAACAGATTGGACTAGATAAAGAAGACACCAGATATGCTGCAGTCATACATGTTATGTGCAGTTATCTTTGTTTCAGGGTAAAGCTGTAAAGAGAAAAAAGAAAAAAGGGGGTTATCTTTAAACCCAAAGATTCATTAAAATATGTTCCTGCTATTAGATAACAACTACTTAAACATCCAAAAAGTATCCTCCATCTCACTGGTGCATCGTGTAACATGAAGAGCGGTTAAAGGATTTGACTGTTGCTACTAATCATATATGAAAGGAAGAATTAGAAAAAAAATCATTAGATCATCATCTCTAAAAGATAGAATATTTTTTACAATCTGCATACCAGAGCAACAACATATTTAAGCTAGCTGAAACTGTCAAAACACCAGATCAAGGAGAAATGGCAGCAAACGAAAATCAGGTCATAAAATATCAAAGTTCTTTCCATACAGATGGTGAAACAGTGAAAGGAATTAGGAAAATGAAGAAAAAAAAACAAAAATCTAGTTACAAATGTCTAATCATACTCCCCTACTTTCTCAGATTATTCAAGGACCAAAAAGGGGTCCGGAAATTTGACAAATTATGCAGATAACATTTATGTCTTGATTGAAAGAGGGTTAACAATTCCAATTTGAAAGAACTTATATTATGACTGGTGCGAGGAGGATTTGTGAGCTACTAAAAGATTGTATTTTGGTAAAAATTCTCTGGTATTTCTTCTTGGCAACCGGCAACAACTTTCCCACATCCTATTATTTTTATACATCTCCAAGATTCAAAAGAGGACAGACCGAAAAACTGAATGAAAATTTTTCTCAAATAATAGGATACCTTTTCCAAAATGGACATATTTTCCTATAAACTCAACAACCATATTCCAACATGCACAAAACTACCATGATCAAGACAAACCTCTACACCTGACAACTTCAAGTTCTTAATCTCACTTCCTGGGAGACCAACATACTCCTGCTTAAGTTTCTGTCTTACAGAGTAAACTATATAGCCCTGTTAAAAACATGTGCACCATCGGTCAGTACATATTGACTAATGAGGGTCAAAATTAATGTACACCCTAGGTATAATAACCAGAACAGAAAACATAAAAACATGTCACCTGGCTTGGTATGCAATGGTAGGTCTTAAATGCTTTTACTTTAAGATCCTTCCTCAACTGAAACTCTTCTCCTGTAAATATAACATGTAAAAAGTTTATGGCAAAGAAATTTCTTGAAGAAGGAAATACAGAAGCCCACGTCGCTATAATTTACAGAATCTTACCAACATTCAAGCCAATTAGATTATGCTTCAGCTCTGAGTGATCCATTGCTCTGTGTGCCTCAAAGAGTTTTTCCACACTCCCTTTTATAACTGTTGGCACTATTATTGTTGGGGGTGCCATTCTGTATAACCCCCGAGTTGCCACATACATAGGCAGTCCTCCCTGTGGAATAAAAACTGAGATCAGAATAGCAAGAAAGATGAAATTTACGGTTAGGATATATTCCCAACCCAATTAAAGCCTAGCAGATTCGTGCATCATTATATCAATCAGACGAACGGAACCATTCGCGAGACTAAATCAGGGAAGGAACCTATCGGATTCTACATATCATCAAGAACAAAAGGTTAAGAGGATATTTTTTTCTATTGCAACTAATGTTACTTATGATACAACATTAAACTCCAGAGAATCTCACAGCTCAAGATTTTTTCAAGAAAAATAACTCATCCAGTATACAATTTCAGTTAACAAGTAGATTGGAGAACAAATTACCAAGGGACATGCACACCTACACATAGAAGTTACATATACAACTATCTAAATGCACAAAATGTATACACATATACATTTTATCTAGCACATTTGACCATGTTTTTTGTATATCACCAAGATACCCAACAGCCAGCAGCATATATCAAATACTCCATGCTGCAGCTGCGCAAGAGCCAAGAAGAAACAGAAATCTCAAGGACTGGAAAAAGGCTTTTCACTTGTTGTAAATATGGTTTCGGAAAGCAAACAAGATTTCAATAACAAGTGCTACAAAGACCAGTAGATAACAATATAACACGCACCCCCAACACTGTCATGTATACAGGGGTGGGCGTATATGCCACTTCTGGTTCCCCAAAAAAGAACTAAATTAAATTTTGCACTAAGGAAAGTTATTAAGCACAAAATAGTTGAACCAAGTATATTTGTTTATTCTATTTTTACAGAAAAACAAAGCCAAAGACGAAGCTGGTTTTACATTTAACTTTACACTACATATTATAGCAGATTCTAGCGAACAACATGCAACAAATAGAAGTCGGACTCCTATGGAACAGCGTCAACCCTATTTCAAATCCCAGCTCCGCAACTGCACGCCTTCATCCTTACAAAAAGTTATATATACATATACATATAGTTTACATAACATAGGGATCCGGAGAGACTAGAAAAAGGAAAGCAATGGTGCTTACAATGTGATCCATGTGACCGTGAGAGATGAAGAGGAATTGTTGGGCAACGGCACGTGGTGGGCATCGACCGATATCGAAGGCCAAGTTAAGAGTGGGGAGGATTATGCAAGTCTCGTGCCCAGCAATTGACAGCCCATCGATACGGTACCCTTCAATAGTCATTCCTGTCCTCTTCTTCTCGTCCTTCTTCTCCAAAATTGAACCAGGCGAGACAACATAACTGTGCTTCTCTTCTGAATCTGAACTGTTTGTCTTTACTTCCATTTGAATAACAAACGAAGTTAAGAAATTCTTTGATCGCGCTGAGATAGGAGAGGCACCGGAGAGCTGTTATGGGAGGGACAGAAGAAGAAGAAGAACCCTAGGTCGAACGCAGACAATGTAATTCAAACATCAGTACAAGTGATTCAGAGGAAAACTATCAAGAAAATTGAAGATTCAAATAAACATGGAAATTGATTCACAGACTGACGCAGCGAAATCCACGAGAAATTAAGGCGTCTTAATTCAAACGGAATAAGCGATTGAATCCACGGCGCTTCAATCCACAGTTGTTAAAGTTAAATATAACCTCGTAATTATATTCGATTAAAAGTTCGCTTAATAATAGCTTTACACGCCTTTTATGTGAAAACTAAAGAAATCCTAAAGAAAACTTACCTAAAAATTAAAAGATCCCGAAAAATCTAAACTCCCAAAAATCAAAACTGGGAAAAAAAAAAATAAAGATATTCTTAATCGGAACAACGAAACTAATTACACACCAAGAAAGAATTGTGAATCTAATTATTACCTAAAATAAAGAAAATTACTAAATCAGGCCTAAAACTAATGCATTTAAATTTAAATTCACCATCAATCACGATTGTGCATGTAGATTCATCGCAGAGCGATTTTACTTCAACCACCACCAAGCTGTTCTCCAGCCTTCACCAAATCCAACCGATCATGAATTCGGGTACTTACTTGTTCTGCATCACAGAACTTTGAATGTGCAGCAGCAGCAGAAGTTGTGAAGAATAACCAGAGAGAAATTTGGAGCGAGTTGGAACGGAATTTGAGTGAGTTTCCCGTCTCAATTCAAATTTGTCCTCATTCAAACCTTTTTCAAAAAAATAATTATTCAATTTTTTCAATAAAAATAATTACTATTAGTTCTTCTCAATAAAAAAATTAGAAATAGTTAACTTTTTAATTTTGCTTGATCAAAATAAATTTAGTTGTTTTTAAATTTATTGTACAACAAACCCTGACGAGATGAAACAAAAATAAAAAGTAAAGGTGCTTATGGGAAGCAAGCAAATTTAAAACTACTATCAATTTCTTTTAATCAAGCAAAAATTGAAAAAGAACTAAATAAACTAAACTAGAAAATGAAATACTTTAGCCTACTTATTTCTAGACTTGCAAGATTTTCTGACAAAATAATTACTATAACAAAATAATCATATTTTACTTAAAATCATATTTGCATCTCAAATCCCTCTTTCTAAAATTTACTACATAATTTGTCTCACTTTTCTAGGCATCTTCTTGCTGCATGTCTTCAATCCAAAAATAAAAAGTGCTTTAGGGATAATTTAAGAAAAAATAACAAATTATATATTGTGCCAAAGAATTGTGACCATGAGTATCTCATGAGTTTTTTGTTGGGACACTAAAATAATCATTTTGTACCCACTTTTAACTTAGAGTTTCATTCTGTGTTTTTTTTTTACTTTTGCCATTGATTATATACTCCATCTGTACCATATTGTTTGGCCTCTTTACCTTTTTGAACGTCACAAAAAATTATTTATATCTTATAATCTATAATGTTTTTGGTCATTCAAACAACTTTGTTTAATAAAACTAATTAAGATCTATTATCAAACAAGACCCATATTAAATATAAAAAAGTTAATAAATAAAAAGTTATAGACAATTTTTTGGCATGTCCAAAAAAG